>CM051029.1:20820355-21085355 GCA_027627225.1 Congeria kusceri
TACCTGCTAGTTGTCACCACCATGTTACATCTGTCTGTGTTGAATGTATGCATGTTAACTGTAAAGCTTCATTGACCTTCGCCGAAGTTGAATTGCTTGTTAATATAGGATATTCTGCCCCTTGTAAATAAATTACATAAACTAAAAATATGCAATACTTAATGTTTTTGAAATATATATTTTATGTCCATACACATGTTGTATAATCAGAAACAAGAACAAGAAACTTTCGTGGACAATCTATAATGTTAGTTACATGGTAAGATTAAGTTTATAATGTAACTATGTATTAATGGTAATGCATAACACCAGTATTTTCAATTCATATATTAGTTACTTACTTACATAAAGGATATTTAACAAAACTGTCAAAGCTGTTATTCCACTTATCAATCACATCGTAATGCAGCTATAACTAAACACGTCAAAACAATTTCGTGTTTGAAATCTATCAACCTCTTCACGGAGATATGACTGGTTCCGAGCATAGCTTGTATTCCATAAGTTTCACGTCACCAATAACCTTAACAACGTTCTGTAGACATATTTCTCCTTTTGCTGAATCATTTCTTTATTTTATATAGGTTATAATTTACTAATTTCAATCAATAAATATAAGTCTTTGTAAGTCATCAAGTTCCAGTCAATGGTTAAAAGATTATAAAGCATTATGATAATAAAAATACACACGTATACTGTGTATTTCCAAACTAATTAGTTCAAAAACGATCCACTAAATATCTCCATTCTATTGTGGCAATTGATTCCATCTTTAAGTTAACACGAAACATGTAAAAGGCTACACCTGGACCCTATTTGACGTCCAATATTTCCCAAAGAAGTTCGGTGACCCATTCGTTTTGTTAATGTTTTGGTGTAAGTATACATTGGTGCATGTATGTGCGAAGATTTAAGAAAATCTGTCGTTTGAAACAAAATATAATGGTGAATAATAAATGACTTATCATAAGGTATTATTAGTTCCCATTTGACCAACTTAAATGGCAAATCAAATTCTTTATTTTAACAGTAGATGTAGATAAAGCGCTTATTAGAAAAAAACACGTGTATATTGCCAAACAAGACATGTTTAAACATATCAGTTGAAAGAATCATAACCTTGTTTGAAAAAAAGCTCTCCTGTATACATAGCACATTGATAATAAATCTAAACTGAAAAAAGGGGCTTCGACAGGTACTGTATTCAAAAATCAATATTTCCCGGAAAAAGCCAGTGACCCCTATTTTTAACACTGTTTTATTTTCAGTATACATTTATAAACAATATTTTAACAAAATATGTCGTTGGGAACAAACATATATTGGTATATTTGATTAGTTATTGATGTTTTCAAAGGCATAATTAACCCCATAAAGTCTATATTAAAAGTCATTTTTAATTGGTAACTATTAAATTGCACTTGTATATTTTCAAACGAAACAGTAAAAAAGATGCATTAAAAGATTTCCGTCTGTTTAAAAAAATGAACGCTTATATAATTGAACATTGCTAGTCAGTGAAAAAGGGCTTCGACAGGTACCGCAATTAAACCCCAACTTGTCCTTACCAAGGCCGGTGGCCCCTATGTTTTAAGACTGTTTTAGTGTTAGGATACATTGATATATGTTTGTGCAAATTTTTTAGAAAATGTGTTGTTGGAAAAAAAAAAGGAAAATTATTTGCGAACGTCTTTTAATGATTTTATCCAGTCGATATTCAGAGATGAGCGGATTTTAATAGACTGTTTATTATGATTGTATTTCAGTATTATCGATACCTGGCTGCATAAAATGCTATAAACAACGTCGATGTCATCATATATATACGTACCTCATGAAAACCTTCTATTGTATAAATCTGTGTTGTGTGTTAATGTACATTATGAAACCCTAAAGAGGTAACGCTTCTTTTAAACGGGTATTCATGCACTGATTAGTATTATCGAAATAAATGCAAGTAGGTAGTATGCACAAAAGTTACTTTCATAGCGTTAGCTGTTTAGACGGAAATATTTGCAGTGTGCCTAAAGTGAATAGTAAACAATGTGTTTGTGATTTGTTGCATTGTGGATGCTGATCTTGTTTAACTGTGTTTGTGTTTCGAATATAACACTTTTTGGTTAAATTATACATTTTAGATTTGTTAACAAAACAGATGCCGTATTATATTAACAACAACATAGGTTTAAAAGAAGTTTATGTTTTTGACATGAGCACATTTGAATTTAAAGGGGCATATTTGCAGATCGTCATATTGAAATTTCCAAACGTTTTGTCACATATTCCAAACAAAAATCAAGAAGCGAAAAAACACTCCTGATGCAAAAGTATATTGGAAGTAACGTGTCGTTTATGAGTTGTTATCAGTAGAAATGGTTACAATAATAAAGCGTTTGTAATGCATATGATTAAATAACTTTGAGTATTTCTGTTGTTTTCGTTGAAATTGTTACATAAATAAGGTATATCAAGTGAAACATACACGACATTAATATAAATCCGCGCGACATTTGCCTGACAATTGGACATGTTAATATTAACTGTGTTGACGAGGATTTCAATTTAAGGACACAAAACAAAACAAACCAAAAATAAAGTAGTTCAACACATGTGTGTTATACAACTGTATTAAATAAATACATAGTAAAGTTAATTGAGAAATGTACTATTTAACTGACATAAATATGTTTTGTTATTTTCTATTAATTGTAACTCAGATTGCAAGCCCCCACCTACTGATGAGCCAAAAATGGATATCAGATATTATTCAATCGTTATGTGGATAATGAATTCACTTTTCATGACAGGTAAGTTTTAAAAACTGAAATGAAAAAAGAAATTTTTTATTGAAATGTATGTATCAATTTCAGAAATGTGAAAAAGTATTCACTCTCTATGGCAGCTAAAATGAAAAGTAAACGTATAACAATGATTATTATGGCTATTAGATAAACATTACTATGTTTAATTTGATTACAGGTCTCAATTCGTGTACCATTTCCCTGTCGACTGAAACGAGCCTTGTTGATCTGGGATCCAACATTACCCTGACGTGTCGAGTGTGCAGGGCTTCGTCTGGGATCGATTTCAAACACGATACCTTTGTTATAGCTTTTTATGCATTTGGTATTCAAGTTACAGACCAAACGTTGCATAACGCAACTATACAGACATTCGGCGATGGATCAGTCGAAATGAATTTGACAATTTTGAACTTTAAGCCTTCGTCAACTGGTACCTACACATGTTTAATCCCAGAATCGACATATATGAAATCATTGAATTTAAAATATACAGGTAACTCTTTTTCTCTAGCTCTGTCTGTCTACTTGTCTGTCTAATTATATGTATGTATGACGTACCATATGGTTCAATAGTAACAATATGTCGAGTGCATGTCCACTATATATAGTAATTGCTGCTGTTGTTGTAGTAGTAGTAGTAGTAGTAGTAGTATTAGTAGTAGTAGTAGTAGTAGTAGTAGAAGTAGTAGTAGTAGTAGTAGTAGTAGTAGTAGTAGTAGTAGTAGTAGTAGTAGTAGTAGCAGCAGCAGCAGCAGCAGCAGCAGCAGCAGCAGCAGTAGCAGCAGCAGCAGCAGCAGCAGCAGTAGTAGTAGTAGTAGTATTAGTAGTAGTAGTAGTAGTAGTAGTAGTAGTAGTAGTAGTAGTAGTAGTAGTAGTAGTAGTAGTAGTAGTAGTAGTAGTAGTTAGCAGTTAGTAGTTAGCAGTGAGTAGGTATTCGTTTCAATATTAATCTGCCATAATAGACGTTTGGATTATTCAATGTTATGTTTATTAGTTCCAGTTGAATCTGTAGACTTAACACCAGCATTACCAAAAGTGTCCGTCTTGAACATGGTGAGTATCAGCATCATTCTCTGTGTATCATCACCTGGACGTCCAGCACCGATCATCAACTGGTTCTTGGATAACAGAACTCCTTCTGACTACACGGATGATATGAACCTTACGGCCAATAGCAGCAGTGTAACAGTGGCAGATGTGACGACCAGCAATCTCACTGTGACGCCTACATATGAATATCGGGATAAGAGAATATACTGTACAGTATCAAATGGATATAGAACAATCATATCTAGCAGGACATTGCTGATCGACGTGCTGAGTATGTTCAGGAAATTATGAAATAAAATAATATATTCAGAAAGGTTTCTTTTCATACGAATTAATAGGTGTATTTTCCTCTATAAGACTCGAATTCCTGGCAAAACGTGAATAGTAACTCCTTGAAACTGCGCTATAATGGAAATTATAGCGAAAACCAAAATTAATCTATTTTATATCAGTAGCATTGTAATAACACCACCGACCTATTGAGGAATTTCAAAGTTTGATCTTAAAATTTCGCAGTCACTAACATAACAAAACATGATGTAAATTCGCATTTATATTATTTAAGTTAGAAATAACATATTTTATTTTACATTCATTTCATTATAAGCACATGAACATGCAAAACCTAATTTAGGTTTATAAGCTGATATCATTGATCTCTTTTAGAAATAAAAGTTCATAATAGTACATGCCAATCCTCTAGGACTTATAGCAACGTTTTATGATTTTATCGTTTGTTTTAAGCATATCCGTCAATGCCGACAATTATGTACAGAACGGAAATCGTAAGTGAGAATATTTCTGTGATGCAAAACAGCCAAGTGTCGCTAGAATGTAACTCTTCTGGAAACCCAACGCCGGACGTTTCATGGACTTTATCTAACGGTTCAGTTATTAACAGCAGTGCGATTTCACTAAAATGGGACCAAAATTACAACACAGATGTAATCACCTGTAGTGGCACAAGTATTATTGAACCAACTTTCGGACACAAGAAAACACATATCAATGCAACACGTTTACTGGTAAACATTTTATGTAAGTACATAATCGTTTTATTCATCAATATATATATATATATATATATATATATATATATATATATATATATATATATATGATTAGTGCATTGTCTTAGATGTAACTGGCAATGCCTTACCCACTGCAAGAATGGTCCATACAAATGTGCGACTGTCTGTTCTGATTATTCATTTTACTATGGTTATATTACTGTGACGATAAAAAGTGTCGTTTTCTTAACAGCGCGTAGACTGAAATGTACTGAAAATGTGCTGGAATGGTTCAATTTTAAAGTATGTACGTGTACATGTTAAGAAAATGGACTTGCAGCGAAATTCGAAAAAAAAAACATATAATTTGTCTCTAAACTGAACTGAACTTACTTATTAACAGTCAATAGGTCTGGGAATTAAAGCCGCAGTCCATATAATATAACTCAATGCATCTTTAATTGACATTAGTTTTAATGAATGTTATTCGACTGAAAACTGTTTCTTATTTTAAAAATGCATGTAATAATGCCAATGCCTTGGTACGAACAGAATATACATTAATGTGCATGCTGAATATACCCCAGAGGCATCACAAGCTATCGCATAGAGAAACTATACGATAAAAAGTTACCTAAACGTCATTATTTTACCGATGTCCATGCAGGTTTTTGTTTTAATTGGTAAGATGTCCATTAGAAACGACATTTGCAAAGGTTTATTTAATTAACATATTCCTGGATGGCTGCTTTAAAATACTACATTGAATATATTTTTTGCTTGAAATAAAACACGACAACACTATATTAAATATTGAGCAAGAGTTTAGTGTGTTTATAGATTTTCTCCACCTGATAAGCTATATATTTTCACCATCATTATGAAACACGATCATGACAATTACATAGAGTTTCACATCTTTACAGACAGTAATTACAAATTGTAACAAAATCAAATATTTACATGTATTCTCTCAGCATTTGATCCGAAAGATTTCGTCTTAAATTGTTTGAAAGATATGTGTGACGTTCAGTGAGAAATTTATTATATTTTTGCAGATCCTCCGTCCACCCCGGTTTGTGTAGTAGAATCAATTCAGCTTTCATCAAATAATATACGAGTTGTTAAAAACGAAGCATTCTCTATGACGTGTACCAGCAGGAGCAACCCTCCACCCACACGATATACATGGACAGTGCCAGGGGGAAAGCAACAGAACGGACAACAACTCACAATACAAAGTGTACAGTCTAGTGGAAATAATGCCTACACACTGAAGGTCATAAATGAGATGAACGCAATGTTTGCGCAACAGGTCGTTACTGGAAATGTCACTTCGACTTTCACATTTGAAATATTATGTGAGTAAATGTGTTTAATTTAAATAAAAATTATATTTGTCAATAAAACTGAATTTCAATCTAATAATTGTTTTGTTTTCTCCATTCATTAATCAATATTATCAACACATGATATGTATAGTGAATTGATTATTGTAAATCTGTGTATGCCTCAAAAAATAAATGCGTCTTACTGTACAACCAGGCTTCAAAATGTTAAACAAGTATTTATCATAAACAAATTGACTACTATTTCATATTATATATATTTCATCTATTGAAGATCCAGTGACAGCACTGTCCCTCTATCTTCGAGGGTTGACTGAGCAACATATAACCGTTCCAACCATTAGCGTTCTAAGGGGCCGATATGTCAGTTTAAGATGTGATGCAATGTCGTATCCGGCTGCAAGTTATGAGTGGACATCAAATGATAGTAAACCTGCAAAAGGTCCTTACTGGAATTCAACAATATTGGACGACAACATCATTCAGTGTAATGCAAGCAATACGCTCGATCCGACTGGGAAGGCACCCAAGAGCACTTCAAATTATGTGAGCCTTACAACAAATGTATTATGTAAGTGTGCTTCAATGTATGAATTAAATAGCTCGAAGTGATTATCACATGATTAATTCCGCTGAACATTATTTTCTTAATTAAGAATCGCGCGCATTAACTAAATGTAAAAAAAGGTACTGAATAATCTGTTTACATGTTCTTATTTGTATTAAAACTTATTTTAATTATTGTAATAATGCTTATAACAGTGTGTAGAATTTTAGCACATTTAATCGGAAATATAGTTAGATTAAATTTGAATAAAAACATTATGTAAAAATGCATTTCATGTTCAGAAAAAGCTGTTTTATTGTAAGTGTTGTGTGAATGGGATGTCGTCTATCATTTGTATTCAGTTGCTCCAGAGTAACCAGCATTAACTCATATAATTTTTTTGTATTTGTTTATTATTAGCGTTTAATCGGACTAATCATATGTGTGTCTCTTGCATCCAGCTGCTCCCGAGATGCCAACCTTTACTTTTCAAACCTGTGACAAGGAGGTCCAAACGAATAACTTAACTGTGATCCAAGGTCATTCCGTCCGAGGCTCATGTACGACGAAGAGCAAACCAAGTTCAACGTATTCATGGATACCTAATACATTTGGAAATAACAACTGGTTTATTATAAACAGTGCTGGTAGACACCACATTGGACATTATATCTGCATAGCTAAAAACGAAATGATAACAACATTTGATGGAACTGTCAAAGAAACAAATCAGTCCAGTTTTCAGCTAGAAGTTCTAGGTAGTAATGATATGTTTTATGTGATGTATATTTTTTCTTATCTGATTGTATATATACATATATATATATATATATATATATATACATATAAGAAACAGGAAATATTTGATATTTCGGTTCACATTTAGAACACTCATCCAGTGTTTCAGCTAGATTAGCGAAAGAGCAATATTTCATTCATGTATTTAAACCACAATTAAATTGTATGTAATAATAGTTGACGTTATGACGTCAAAATTGAAATGAGGTCATCTCTATGACATTTTGACGTTATGATTATGCCTTGATGAGCTTTGTCAAAACGCGTTGGCTATATTTTAATGTATATTTATAATCCCATTTTACGTGTTTGTACTTTTATTGTATAAGTTTCTCAATATGGATTATTGACATTTTACTTGCTTATATATATATATATGTATATATATATATATATATGACATATATATAAACATGTAATACAATCTAATTATTCATTGCAATGTATCATATATTAATACTTCATTTCAGCACCAGTTGTTGTTCAGCCTATTGGGAATACAACAGCTTTATTAAACGGAACTTTGTCTGTCACGTGCCCGTATATACCCGGAAATCCATCCGTGACGGGTTTTACGTGGTATCATACCAATTACTCTATTATCGGATCAGATCAAAATCTTACGTTGAGAGACATGCAGCTCACTGACCAGGGATATTACATATGCAGAGTCAACAACACAATGGAACCCACAGGATGTAATATTGTGGAAGCATACGACGAAACAACGTTTTACGTGGACGTTCAGTGTAATTGAATGCTATTTTACATAATAAATATACTTTCCAAAAACGAAATATAGAAAAAAACGAAAAATACCTATTTGTTCCTTAAATTTGTTATAAAGAATGAAATACCATTGTGCAACATTATGCTATTTATGTTGTAGATCCTGCCAACATAAGAAGGGTTTATGTTGGCGGTTTCAAAGTAGGATCCACCATTACCATCAACGAAAGTCAGACTGTGACGTTATTCTGTGAAGCTGACAGTGACCCCGTAGCTAAACTGGCACTCATAAATATAACGCGAGGCGATGAACGGGTATTGAGAGAAGCGGTTAATAACACAGTATCCGCCAGTATTGTAAATGCACGATGTGAATTTGATATGGGAATATACCAATGTAAAGGGAACAACACGCATAATGCAGCTCAACAAGTCAGAGAAATATCAATCACGATTCTATGTAAGTAAAGTTGCTTGGTTCAATAATGCATTAATCCTACCTTCTATGCGTCACAGATTTGTAATGTGTATAATCAGTTATACTTCCTTTCGTTACTGAAGGTGCACCACGACCTTCGCCATTTTCCCCACCAATTTACAAAGTATTTAGAAGAAAAAATTAATCCGTTATTCTCATGTTCACTGTTGTGGCGAACCCTCCACCCAGTGATACATCGGCATATGTTTGGCGGAAGAAAATGAAAGAAAATGGCGAGTTCGTAACGCTTAACACTACTAATAAATTACAAATAAACATTTCTGATGAAAGACTGCAGTCAAATATGTCAATATCTCAGCTTCAAGATGACGATTTTACACAATACTCGGTCAGCGTGGAGAATGGAATCGGCTCTACCGAACAGACATTTGTCATTCAAGCAAGTGGTATGCTTACACAGCCTTTCATTTCTCTCTTCAAATATGGAAATGAATTCATGGCTTTCTAAATACATCAGATAATGGTTGTTACTGTCTCATCCTCTCAACCACTGTTTAAAATCATAGCAGCCTTATAAATTTAAGAAAATCGCACTTTATGAAAGAATAAACATGATTCACATAAGAATATCGATGAGACATTATCAAAATTATTTGCTTGTATTTTACAGAGCAGCCAGCTATACCACAACAATTTCATGTCGTCCACGACTTGGTAACTGTAAGTTCCTTAAGTGTGGAATGGAAACAGGGATTTGATGGGGGTGAAGACCAATGGTTCGTGATTGGTTACAAAAAAGCAGCCGATGAAATTTGGACTTACATAAACGTCTCTGCAACAGTTACTCGGATGACTATTGATGAATTAGTTGCCGGCACTAATTATATGGTCAAAATGTATGCCGAAAATTCGATTGGAAAATCGGATGAGACAACCGTACTAACTGTAATCACAAAGACTGCCATATCAGGTATGCGTCGTTTTATGGTTTTGCATCTTTTAGTGACGTTTTGTGTGAGAATTTATATGCACGTAACTGATTATAGACCAAAGACACATTCTGGTGTGTTTTTTGTACATAGTAAATACTGCTTGGGGTATGCTACATAATTGTAGTATGTATATCTTGTTTACGATTACAATCGATACCTTTTGACTAGTTGATGTATTTTATATAACGCATTTTCATTAAATTAGCATGATTTATTTAGTTTACCTAATAAACAAATATACTTTTTAGTTTGTTTCTATCGTTTACTATATTTCTGAATGACGTTAGATATCCGTGCAAATAAAAACAAGGTTTTTATTTAGTCTTATTCTAACTCTAGCTGTTTAAAAACAACCCTACAACTTTATCAAAATCCATCACAAAGTATATATATTTTAATATATGTGTCTCATGACCGGTTGTAAACTGTTGATAAAATCTATATTATGAAGGTTTCGTTTTGTTTCTGTTTGTTCTTTTAATAACTCCGCATTGTGTGTACGAAATTCGAAGACGATTCTGAAACACGCCTCGCGGAAATACACCGTTTTTATGTTCGCTTAGATTGTAAATATGCAAACAAATTGATTCGGCATTTCTGGAAGCTCTATCAAAGAAACATATTCATTCAATTATACATAGTAAAATCCACAATTCGGAAATGTAATGTGTACATAACATGTTTCATTCTACTATACATGCAACTTCTTAACAGTACTTGCTAAATAATCTACTATGGGAGTTGATACAAATTATACGATATTGTTCTTATTTATATTTACGACATTTTACCGATTTGGCTTCTATCACAACACTTGTAGATTTCTTAAACGTTTTACAATATATATAGAATACTAGGTTAATGTTGAATACAGATAAGTTTATTTAGCGAGGCTTAGACAATCGGAACCACGAAAATTGGCTCGTTGTTTAGTTGGTCGTGCCGAGCAAATATACCTATCTGTATTCAACACTTACCTGGTATTCTATTTATCCAATCATGTTTAATCTTATTTTGAATATAAATGATATAAAATTAATCAACAACACAAAACACATCAAATGACGTCATGAAAATGAACAAAATAACGTCATTATAATGCGCGTGTTTGCTGTATTCAACAAGGTGGAATACAGCTAAATTTATCCCAGGGTATGTTATTTCGTCAATGCAGGAGTGGTGATGGGATACAAATCAAAATCTTAGGTTGGACAGTAAACTCAAGTAACAAAACAGTCATTCAAACAACTACAAAATAATCTTACTTTTATATAATGAACGTGACCCAACAACGCATTGATATTTTTTTCAAATGCCTACAAATTCGTGTGCAACTTTAGAGGACTTCAAAAGGCAGGACCCTGTCATTGACTGTTATGTTTGCATATTAAGTGATGATCCTGTTTAAATATTGTTTAATATGAGTTCGTATTACACGAAGTTAAATATAACGGAATCATAAAGACCAAATAAATGTTACCGACTATTTTTAAAACTTAAATAAGTTGAAAACAGTACATAATAAACGCAGTGCACTAAATTATTTTATGCATAACTTAAACTTAGAATGTACGCATGCATTTGCTGTTACTCGTAGGTAAGTATTTTACATGGTATTCCCTATTGTAAGAGCAACTAACAAAATGTGATACTCATGTCCTATAATATTCTTTGTATATGTATTTCATAGTTTATGCATCGATTTATATTTTTATATCTTCCTTCTTCGATATGTATGTAATCTAAATTGAGTACATTATATTGTTAACTTAAAGGTATTGATGCAGAATAAGTACTTTTCAGCAATGAATTATTTTTTGAAAGTTAACACACCAATGTATTTTTTCAAAGTATCTAACACAAAAGTACATTGTTGCAAATAATAATCATTTTTAGATATTATTTTATAAAAGTGATTCCGGGCATTTCCTTATGTTATACCAGTATTTAATCATTCTTTATTTAGAATATCGAGCTAACTTACCGTATACGGCAGCGTTGCATGTTTGCTTGCGCATCATATTGTTTATGCCCGTTAGTCCGTCCGGCCAAGTTTATTTTTTTAAGATATATGCCAACATTCAATTGAAAAAAACCAAGATGAAAGATGAAAACCAAAAAAACCACGAGCCTATTCTGGTATACATATTTCTTACATTTTTAAATGAGGGATTTTAAAATGTGTATTCATATTAGTTTTATTTTAGCTGTCTAACATGAATATGTCCGTTTATGTAATCGTATTCAAACACTTTAGTGAACAATTAAAAGTTAACAACCCAAAACAATGAAACAACACAAAATTATAATTATAAGAAACATAGAATCCAATTTATTCGTAAACATCCGTTTGATGTATTTCATTAGATGGCGGTTCTTCCTCGTCAGTCGGGGCTATAGTAGGAGTAGTTGTGGGCGGCACTTTTGTGGCAGTCATCTTAGTTGTGCTGTGGAAACTATGGAACACATTTAAACGTATGCATACATAGACTTGTGTTTTATTGTGAAGTTGTGATATAAAGAAAACTCATTTTAATGTGGACTTACTCCATGTCAATCTTTTTCTTGGGGACGATACTGTAATTATTGGAACATACTTTTCAGGTAATCCTCGTCCTGCCGCTCGTTACGATGACTTATGCAGAACCCAGTATGTACTTATAATAACTTAAGAATATAGATATGTTTATATTTTACTAATGCGTGATAAATATTTATAATTTGTTTATAATAATAAAATATTGGATGAACAATTTTTCAAACAGAATAACTGATAATTTAATTGTTTGTTACAGAGCGAACAACCCTGCTGCCATTGCGAGCTCCCAATATGAATCCTGCAGAATCGGTATGATAATACATGTAATCGCTAATATGCTTTTTCATTTAATGCTTGTAGTGAAATATAGAAAAATAACACTGAGATATATCCCTATATCACTCAAAGTGAGGGACTACTTTTTTAATTTGTATTTGATTTGAACAATATGTTTATTGTATGTGTTGTCACCATTTATCATACATAATTACCAAAAACAAGAGTTGTAAAGAATAATACCAGTAAATGTTAACAATACCTCTCCAATTATATATTGAAGTGCCTTACCTCTTACTTTCACTTGGATTTGTCTCAGTGATAATGAACCAAGGAGACTAAGAGCCAATGTATTTCGGGTACAAGTTTTACCCACAAGGTATTGGAGCTGGTCATAGTGGTCCAAACTTAATTTTAACATTCAAATTATGTTATTCAATCCTTTGCACTTTATTAATTCTAGCATACTACACATGCACTCGTTGTTTACTATTGCTATGAACAGTTGTCTCCCTTTGCGTACATGCTTGCTGAATTGACGGTTCTCCAAAATCCATCAAGAATCCAATGTACACTTAAGTAATAACTTACGTTCATTTCGCATACAGTTATATATTAATGTGTGTGTATAAAGACTTTATATACAATAACAACGCTTAAGTGTTTAAGTATTAAATGTGTTATTGAAAGCCATGTGACATAAGAAGTCTACAACCGCAGCAACCGTCTTGACTTTCTTCGCCTGGGTTGCGACACGGAACGTTTCAAGACTTGAAGTCCCCGTGATGCTGCAAGAGCTGCATGAAGTTGCCCGTCGACATGGCTCCGTAGAGCGAGACCTTGACGTGCTAGGATACTCCGAAGAATGTGCAGCAATTGGGTCCTGTTGTTCGCCTATTCCTGTGCGTGTGTAGTCGATAACATTTCCCCGACGTCGCTTGTTGTGGCTGGCAGCGTCACAAGCCGCTCGACGACTTCCTTGTGACAGTCGATTCCTTCGTGCTTTCGGGGACCATCCTTCCAGTTTGAGAATCCCTGGTTGATGATGCTGCCCTCTGTCTTCATGTTTCCGATTATGTCCACCTGCTTGGCTGTCCTGCAGGGATGACAGAATGCAAGGTCTTTCGTCTGAAATCAAAAAAAGGCAATTTTAGAAAAATAATTATCCAATAAAAATGAGCAAAATTTGCAATCTAATCATTGAATGAGAATGATTATTATGATAATCAGATATGATTTTCTTATATATAACACCTGTATGTACGCCTAGGAAAACAAAAATGTCTTGGTTTGTCGGGGGAGTGGGGGGGCTTTACTCCTAAAAGCCATAAAGCCAAATAGCGGGGTGTAAGTCGGGGGCCCCTGTTTATTACACCTACATATTCAAGTCGACGCATCTGTATTAGCAATTATCAGATTCGCATCTACAGACGGACTTCGACAAACACACTTTTGGGCACCACAATGTATAATGTGATTTGCATAACAACGACTAGCTACAATATTGGGGCAGCGGTCGCCATCCTGCCGCCCCATGAATACGCCCTTGCTTCAGACGTGTTAAATACGTACTTTTATTATAAATATTCTTAAACCTATCAGTAAATGTTAACTTCTTGATTTGAAAGCTCAAAATTATTGAACGACAACGTGTATAAAATTGCATGTGTAAAAACTTAAATAAATTTAGAAATTGGATTCTGCGTTGCCAATACACTGTACAGAATAATAGACTGGTGTACTGTAAACACGCTACCATGATACTGCCTACAGTCAACAATTTTGCGGCTTAAATTTTTAGCAAATCCACCGCACATTTTTGTCGTAATCCAACAAGTCGCAGGAATGTTTATTACTAAAACCAATTACTACCCATTATAGAAAATAGTAGTACTGACATACAACTGAAAACATCGTGTTGAAAATCACTTCAAAATAGTTCAAATGTAAAGAATTTCAACAGCATTAAAATAAACAGACAAATGGTTTCTTTTATGTGTGATAACGTTCGTGAAAATATTAATTGTCTCCCCTTCCAGTGATGATATAACGCGTTATGCTACAAAAAAAAACAAATATCCTCTAAATAGTAATGGGAACCCTGCATAATAGTGTATGAGAAAAAAAACTTTACTTATGCATGTATGATATTCATCGTAAGTGCCTTTAAGGAATATTAAGCCATGGTGTCATTTCAGAATCCCAGCCTAGCAGTCAGTACGAGACCCTCGCTGAAACATCGTTTCATGAATATTCGGTTCTGTCACGAGGAAAAACACATGAAGTTAACACGTTGAACAATAAGCATGACAATGAAGCTTCAGTCAGGGATTCATACATGGTGAAAGAAGAAAATGCATATGTTAATTTAACATTGTCGAATACTTAAAACAATATACAGTCTTGTTATTGGAAAACTAATATGTGAATGCATAAAGTAAGGGGCCATTTCCAACTATGTGTTTGGATCCCAATATGCACTAACAGCAGTTTAAGTAAAAGTGTAAAGATATGGTTTACAATGTTTGCATATGTGTGATTCTGAAATATTAATCATAGAAGTACACTGCTGAAGTGCGAATATAAGTAAAAAAAATAGAAAAAGAAAACGAACAATGAAGATGAATAAATAGTTTTACCATTTAGGGATATCGACACTCAAAATGATTGTTGTACATTTATTTCCATATATGCGAGAATACTTTTTTTTTAATTTGTCTAAGTTCCATGCTTTTCATGAATAACTGTAATTATAACACTAATATCAATTTTAAAAAAACAACTGAACAAGTCATTTTAAGGACCGTCTATGGAACTTGTTGCGCAGTATTTGAAGTTTTCAATATATAATATATTCAAATATCTTCAAACACAAAATCACTTGGTCGGTTTCTGACCACTTATAAGTAAATTTGCACAGTAAAGTCATGCTGCGTTGATAAAATTACTTATGTTTTCTTTATTTGTTGACCCACATTAATTAGTGTCTTCATTAAATCTTGATACCACAAACTCGTAGTAAAGGTTTATCAGACGCGCCTCGGAATTGAAATACAGCACTGATAGAAATAAAAGGATTTCTCCATATGAATGTTATGATCATTTATTCATGACTAAATCCACGTGAATTGCATGGGAATATCTTCCGAGCGCACTACAGAGGTGAATGTAGAATGTGTGCAAGAGATTGTTAGATACCTTGCTGGTTGTAATCTTGTTATTCTAGCGCAAACCGTTAACAAGTGAAGAACCCCGCAGGTGTGACAGGTGCTTGATTTAAATATGCCTGATATATACTATATCAAATTCTGATCGCGTTAGAGTTAAGTTGTATATACGTATTTAAAACAGTTATCGTTTTTAGTATATTGTTTTTTTTATGTGTGCATTTGCTGATTCTGATCAGTTTTCCATACATAATATAATATGCTATTTATACATTCACAAGCAAATGCATTCACATGGTATCCTACATTCAAGTTAATACACTAACAGTGCACACAAAGAGTGAATGAAGTTCTACAGATTTAATCAGATCTGTACATGCTGATGTGATGTTGTTTGTTGATGGTCTGATATGTTTGTACACTGTATAGCTTGATATTATTATATTTGTATGTTTTGAATGTTATTTTCATTGCATATCACAAGTATATGCTTAACTTTAATTGATCAACGTTTTATATTTCAATGACATTGTGTTCAATATAATATATTGTTCATTGCATATAACATTACGGTATGAACCTATATTAAGTATGTATTGACAAAACTACAAATGAATTTTTAGACCGGCAATCGTATTTTATGTTTTGACAACATTTATGATACCAGGATTTACGAAAAATAAAGTAAAACATTCTTACCGCATTTTTTTTTTTTTAAACAAGTGAAGA
Source organism: Congeria kusceri (assembly GCA_027627225.1). Lineage (NCBI taxonomy): Eukaryota > Metazoa > Mollusca > Bivalvia > Myida > Dreissenidae > Congeria > Congeria kusceri. Next base: position 20,836,785 of record CM051029.1, read on the forward strand.
GAATCTTAAATCAGTTTATCTTAAAAATCAGTTCCAATTAAGTCAAATATACATTACGTTGTTATGCTAAAACAGTCTATTAAAACTGATATTCTTTTAAAATACAGCACGTGTTTAGAAGACGATATCTTGTGTAAAATATGGACCAAACCGAAAATGATTGGCAGATTCTAGTGCCAAAGATAATTTGTATTAAGCGGAAATAATGGCAGAGAATAGCGGTATGCGGAGTTTTCCCATTAGAAGTATTTGCGACACCGCTTAGCCAGTAGTAAGTAAATTGTACTTCATTATATAAACCTCATATATGTTGTTTAAAACTGTCATATCCTTAAATCTGTTAAGAAAAAAAAACAAAAACATAAATTAATGCGTTGAAGAGGAATTGTCAATGATACACATGAACGTTTTTATGTGAGGACTGATTCTACAAGCGATTTGTTTTAAATTATTGTTAACATCTTTTAACAATGCCATTTAAACCAAAACTGGCAAATCAAAGAAACAACTATTGGAAGTAAACATTGTCAAGCTCAGTTCTAGAGCAAAGCACACTATCCAAGTCTTACGTTTAAAATGTTTATCAAGTAGGGTTGCTTTTTCAATTTGCATTATATATGTAGGCCTAAGCAACTGGAAAAATTATCAACAAACTATACGTGAATTGCTATATAAATCTATGTCACTTTTTAATAACACATATATTTGTTTTCATTGAAGTTGAATAAAGTTCGCTTTACCATACCGGTTAACAATCCAAAGTATATTTACGTACGTAATGTGATAATTGAACACATAGTCTAAATGTATATGTATCACCAGTAACAAGCAGATCAACAATTGGATATCAATCACAAGTATATTGATACATTAACAAACTAAGGATATAAGGCTAATAAAAAACACACTGATATTGTTAGATAACTTAAGATATAGCACCATTCCAATCGTAGCATCAACACTCTGAAAACACATGTACAATACAGCAAGTGATGATCTGCAAATGTTAACAAAAGGCTGAATAGTAGAAAATGATGTAGCAAATGTTAACAAAAGGCTAAATATTAGCAAATGATGTGGCAAATGTTAACATAAAGCTGAATAGTACCACAAACAAGTATGCGAAGGGCACTAGATCATTGTTTGCAAAAGTATAAACATAATTCTAAATATGGACTTGCCAGTGATTGCTTACATCAATTAGACAGTATTAAACTATCTGGCAGCTTTTGAATACATATAATATACACATATACTATATCTTGCATGCAATAATCAATTATATTGATGACATTAATGAGATCAACAGTCTGAGCACTTTAAAACATTAAATGGTCATATTGCCTCACCCCATGGCTTACACGAGTCTTCAGTATGAAATACCACGAACATTTTTTACATTATGTATAACTTATAGAAGGGTTAATCATACCTATCAGATGCGAGCCTATTATATCCTCTTGTTTGTATAACACATACTTCCTATTGGGTAATAAATAATTGTCATACACTGTGCATGAGTCAAGTGACCCAACCAACGGAAACCCATGGAGAAATTCCATACCGTACAAGTGACCTGGAACACCCCAATACACATGTGTATATATTACCGTTGTTTTCGGCAGTAATATGACAAGAAGGGTTTTTCTATGTCTACAGTACAACAAAAATATATTTTTTTACCAACTGATACAAACATTAGTTCATTATTTTCGATGTTTTATCGCGGTGAATAAACCGTACCCAGTTTCTGCAACCAGTGTTCAGGTAGCTAAAGAAAATAAAGTGAACAGTTTATACAGTACTAACTAGACCTGTTCGCTGAAGCCAACCCCGTATTGAAAGTCAATCCGAGTCGTAACATATTTATGTCACTCTATAAATCCATAAATTTGCAATTTCTGAAGGAAATCATTACATATACAAGCAAGTCAATATAAACGTTAACTTGTGGCGTGTTTTTAGAATATAAATTGTGCTGCATTTTAAAAGGATCGGAAAAATCGAAAAATACAACATACAAACAGAAACGTCATCACTTCGATTAGGAGACGGACTACAGAGGACACCCTGCACTATGGTACGGGAATGCCGGTGATTTCAAGTTAAAACTACTGTCTATACAAATCCAGGGGATGCGACAATTTACTTTGCAGTGAAAGAAAGAGCCAACTGATATACGCAAGGACTTATATGTAAGTGCGATTAACTTTATTGCATTTGAACGTTTTGTATTGACAGCACGAGGTGTGTATTCTAACTATTCGGATGGATATGAATTGCAACATAACAATGAACATATAAAGAACGTTAATACAGTTTTGTACTTGTTTATCTTAGATTTAATGTATCCTTTTTTGATTTATGGGATACGTATTTATTAAAAAAACATTGTCCGTCCAATCAACAGTTATATTCTATTAACATATTAGTCTTAGTGCGGAATTTACTTGTTATTAATAGTGGTTGCAACATTCATCATTAATAATGTTCGAAAAAACGTCTTTTCTTATCAAGCCACAAACATTTTTTGAAGGTAATCTATATATTTATAACTTTGTATGTATTGACCGATACCATCTTCAATTTTTCAGTCACTGGACACAGGACTAAAATATGAAACATCCGCTGCACGTAGCAAGGTCAATGTACCAAAGAACCGCAATAGGAATATGTATCCGTGTAATTGGCCTATGTAATATCTTTCCTCAATAGGTTTATTGCAATACGCGTGAGAATGATTAATTACCCAAAACTGCATCTGAAGTTGTTTGATGTTGGATTTAAAATATATTGAAGATGACAAAAACCGAGTTAAACTGCCTCCCATTCATGGGGAAGAAGACTCCAATTTCATCAACGCCAGTTTTATTGATGTAATCCATGCATTTTATTCATGCATTTATATCATATAGTTGTTGACGTAATATCTTTTTGAAAAAGAACATATGACGTGCTGTAAAAATGTTTCTTTTTCAGGGTTACGAAAAACCGAAGAAATACATTGCAGCGCAAGGTAATATCGTTGTTTGTCATTTAGTCAGAAATGTATCTGTGAAGACCTCCTGTAGCTATTTTAGTAATACAATATACGACATACATTCATATAAGCTACACTTTAGCTGTTGTATTAATTTATATCACAACAACACTGTAATCCATATGCAGAAGTCAGTTTGTGGTAATTGACAGGACCGTTAGAACGTACGATACCTGATATATGGCGAATGATAGCTGCAGAACAAAAGTTGTGGCAATGGTGACAAATACAGTCGAAGATGGAAAGGTATGCATTTGTTTGGGTTTTAGCTTCAACTGTTTTTAAAATGTAATCAAATACCGTTTTTTAGTGTGTTGTTTTTTCACCTTACTACTCCGCTTTAACATGAGATGTTAATATTTTAGAAAAAAAACTTCTGAGAGTATAATGGAATGAATGTCAAATAATTTAAAATACCGTATTAATAGTAACTTAAATACTGTCCTTCTGAATGGAAAGATAGTGTGTTACTAAACGTCCAATGATAACAAAGTGGCAGGATTACAGAAATCATGATACTTTTGGTCTGTGTAAATGGAGTAATGTTGTGTTTTTAGAGGAAGTGCTTCCAATATTGGCCAGACGATACTCTAAACCCATGCCAGTATGGCGATTTCAAGAGAACATTGATTCAACAAAAAAAGTATGCCGACTTCGTGATATGGAAACAACAATGTTCAAAGGTTGCATTCGTTACAGTAATACATTTGCATTTTGTATTATTTACACCTCCAGTATGTTGTAGAGCATCAGATATTGTTTTGATCGTTATTTTTCTATTGCTTTCAATCACAAATATGTTTTATGCTACTTTCAAGGCAAACTCCAAGAAAGTACACACAGTTTACTAATGTCACTTTACTGCCTGGCCCGACAAAGATGTATCGGATACAGCGCTGTCGTTGTTACAGTTCTGGCGCAAAGTTCGTTCTCATGCGAACACTGGGACGAGTCCATGGATTGTGCATTGCAGGTAATTCATTTTATTTCATATACGGGTAAGTAGTTACATCGTGTTTTTGTTGTTGTTGCTTTTTGTTGGTTTTGGTGTGTTTTCCATGTCTTTCGCACAGGGATGGACCTATGTTAACGCTTGCAACTTTACAGCGCTGGCGTTGGAATGACGGGAACGTGTATTGCTCTGGATTACCTGTGTGATCATATAAAGGCTGTACAGGAAAGTAACGTGCATGACGCTGTTAAAGCACTGAGGGAACAACGCTGGTGACACATTTTAAAATAAGCTTTGAGTTTTACCCATGCCCATCAGTGTTTCTGATGAATTGTTTAATTCGTGTTAAGCATTTACGAATATTCAAACTATCATAATAAATGAATAATTCTTTCGAAACAGAGCCAGTTACTGTACCTACATGAAGTTCTCTGTGAAGCATTGGATCCAATAGGATTTGTTGCCCAGAACAAGGAATATCTAGCGAAATGTTCATTGATACATAGCCGCATTGGAAGCGACTTTAAGGTAAGACTTCTTCTTGGCGAAGCTGTTGAGATCAGGTAAATACTAAAAGTACTTCTGAAGACTGAGCAGTTAAGAATATAGTTCAACGATTGTTTCTAACTAATTACTTTAGCTTTACTTGTGTAGTTAAGGTGTTATTCGAATTGATGTATTGTTGACTAAAAGTTGGTTGTTGTTGTCTTTTTTCATAATTCTAGCGACTTCGCGAGGCCGAGGATTATAACGCGAAATACGCGGCGGGTAATGACACACTTGCCGTGGGTAAGATCGGACAATACAATTCTTCATGTTTAAATACTGGCTGTCAATAACATAACCAATTCCTTTACCAATTTATTCGCTAATATTGAATGATCAGTTGCAACTTTCAAAAGCTAGATTTCGACCAATGCTGCTTTATTCTGCATCAGGAGATCGCAACTTCACCAACGCAGTCTACATCTCGGTAAGTTGTTTCAGTGGACTATTTGACATGTCCAAATTTAAAGTGTTTTTATTAAAATTGTTGATATGTCTATTAAAAAGTTTGCTAATTACGGTACATCAAAATAAATGATGTTTCTCGCCGTGAGTTGTTTTATTACAGACTTTCCGAGAACAAAAGACATTTATTTTTACTCCTTCAACCACCAAGGACAGCACAGATGTGGATTTCCTTTGGCTATTACATGACTACAAACTGACAACAATTGTGATCCTGAATGAACAGGTAAACTCGCGATTTTATTTTATTTTCTAACAGGTGAAATTGTATAGTATCATACCGGTATCAGAACAACACTTGTAAAAGCTTATATACCATTAAGAAATACCAAATAATTAGGCTACGAAAGCGTTGGAACAGTTTTGTATTTTTATTACATTGTAACTTACATATGTTTCAATGCTTTTGTTATCGTTTTCAGCACGACAGTTTTGACGTTCGAGTGTTCCATGTCACGCTATGGCCAAACTGTGCAAGGTGTGTACACCAAGGTGTGCAAGAAGTCTGACATACTGCATATTTTGATTGGCGCCCAAGACGCGATGACTGGTGGTCCAGTAGTGGTTCAGTGTCGGTGAGTGATTGATTATATGTAAAGCATATGTAATGACAGTGTGGGAAGTGACTGGGTATGAATGAATCTGAAGTCACTGTTGTATAATTATTAGGATGTTTCAAGTTTTTTTGTCAATTATAACATAATTACATGTCTAAAAGAGCGTACGTATAAAGTGCGCATTTATTTATCATTTCTTCTTCTTCTTTGTGTTAACCTTTAGTTGCTTCCATTATCATTAGCTGAATATTAATGAATGCTGCTTTTGTTTCTTAATAAGCTTAATAAGTATTTATATTTAGTGATGGCTACACTCGCAGTGGTCTGTTCGCGGTCTTCTGGTGCATTGTGACGAGGATAAAACGGGACGGAGAAGTGGCAGTGGCAGAATCCTTGACGATGACCAAATGTCGATGCCATCCCTAATGAGGAAGAAACTTATCTGCAGTGCCTGTTCCACTGCAATTACTAGATTATTCTTCAGGACGTGTTTGGAAATACATGCACATATATCAATGGTAGTATCAATGGTAGTATGTCTTTGGCATGCTTTGAAGACTTATAAAAATGCATACAAATGTTTTTTTTTAAATATTTTATATTTCTTTTACAGGAGCACTATCGCTTTTGTCGCGAGTTCGCAAACGAATATACAGAAAGATGTATGACATACGAAAACACATAGAACTGAATTTGCGGACTTTCAAATATCAGATTAAAATAACAATACAGCCATCTGCTTATTTGCAAAGACAAAAACTGCAGTAACAAGTGAATTGACACAGATCTTTAAAGCCACACACACGGTGAAATTTGAAAAACACGGAATGAACTATTTAAATTTCCTACATCCTAGTATATGAACATCTTTATGTGATATATAAGCTAAATTAAGGCAACATTCTGTTTGATAGATAGTGTCTAATACCACATACATCGACGTAAAACTGTTACTGAGGCTTAGTTTCCAAAATGTGCATAGTGGAGACAGGGACTAAATCAGTAAGTCCATCGTCAAAAATTGGCATGGTGCTAGAAAACTTACATAAAACACAAGGAAAATTGTTTCGTTACGTCTGGTTGAAAATATAAACAGTATATGAAAATGAACTTCTAAAAATACTATATATCTGAAAAAAAATCACGTTTGTGTTTCTTTATGCATTATTGTGTATATTTTTCAAATGTAAAATAAAATGTTAATGTTTATACTGATTTTATAACCCTAGGTATGTGCATTTGATGTAGAACATTGTGAGTAGGAAACACTACACTATTCAGTCGTAGTCCCAGATTTATGAAAGTGATCACAACTGTCATTTTTGCTTTGAATCTGATGTTTTCATGTTTTCAAGTTTAAACATTTCATAGTTTTAGTAGTTTTTATTTTTATACATTTGTATAATATGGTTCCATGTATAGCTAGTGTAGTTTAAGACGAATACTAAAATATAAAAGTTTCAATACAATGATAATTGTGCAATGATTACATTAATGCTAAGGAGCCCTTCGTATTTGAGGCATTATTGTGTTACGCAAAGTCTATGTAATTCCTTTAAAGAGTACACACACAGTTGTTTTTTATCGTCAACAGATTGTCTCTAATATAAGAACGTTTGAAATATACAGAAACAAAACATTTAATCTTATTACATGTTTACATCGAATTATACAATACAAAATTTGTTTTACAAGCAACGTTACTATGTTTAATCAGAATAGCAATATATACATGTCAGTATCCTGGATCTGTGAGTTATGTAAAGTTTTAGTTTAATTTTGCTTGTATAGTGCATTGTACCTTTAAGTTATCTGTATGGTGAAGGACTTGTCATGCTCGTATAGTGCATTGTACCTTCAAGTTATCTGTATGGTGAAAGACTTGTCATGCACGTATAGTACATTGTACCTTTAAGTTATCTGTATGGTAAACTACTTGTCATGCTCGTATTGTGCACTCTACCTTTAATCGATTAATAGTGACATAAATCTAAATACACGTTTATAAGACGAACCTAGTTTTGTGTACACTTAACATATAATATAAATGTTTTGTGATAGAATCATAGAATTACTAAGTATATGTTAAGTTATAAATTCGTCATTTTTTTATAAGTTTTAATAAAGATTTGATATGTTTCAGCATAAACTTGTCTAGTTAAAAATTGGTTCACATGTGCGTGCATTTTATAAATAAAGGGTGCTTTTGGAGGATAGTATCACTTTCAATACACATGAAAAATATCCAAATGAAGGGAACTAATTCAGAATTTAGTTGATAACAAACTCTTCATAGTGGTCTCCCTGCTGCTTTGACCACCGCCGCCATAGGATGCTCATCCGAATTTTGATGAAAGTTTATGAAAATTTAAAAATCGTTATTTTTAATTTAAAACGTGTATTCAATAAATACTGGTTGTAACAGTAGAATTGTATTGTTACTACACACTTAGAATATAACACGTGTGGATTCAACATTATCAAGTTAAAGAAGTTTGAAGAAATATCCTGTAAATGATCATGTTTAAACATAAAACACTATTTTATGTTATTTATATATCTATAATCTGCAAAAATAACAGTATTCGCTTATGGATGATAAACAGTGATATTTATTTATAAAGCCACTATGTTCACATGATATTTCTTCCGGCAGTGAGTTGATAATTCGAACAGATATGTTCGACAATTGTCTCCGACCAAAACTTATTCCTAGCACGGAAAACACGAAAAAGCGCTAGCTGTTGTCATAATTCGCTGTGCAACTTTTATCTGGCATTATGCTTAATGTGGTGCCTATGTACATTTCGAAGTGGTTAAAGTGTGTATGCACGATCTTACAACAGATAAAGTGAAATAAGTACAATTTACAAAATAAATTTACTTAACATATATTTCTATTTAAAATGGAATACAAGTTAAGAACAAACATTGATTTTTAATGCACAATAAGCTAGTTTCACCAAGTAATGTTTGTCTGTACTCAAATACATGTACCTGCGTTGACTTGATAATTAGTTTAGGTTACGCAACACCAATAAACGTTGCAAAAGTGAACACTAGTACTTATTGATTTATTTCATATTGAAAAGTTTCCTTCCTCATTTTATGTTTGTATGTTTACTTTCAGGTTTATTAATTGATTTTATAATATAAAAAGAGAATCTGGTCAGTGTGGTCGCTTAATACAATGGAAACCTCGCCAATAAATTTCAAAACGCGGCCAATATGGGCAGAAAACGCGGCCAATATGTAAAAACGCAGCCAATATGTAAAAATGGAGGCAAAGATGTAAAAACGCGGCTAATACGAGATTCAGCCAATCTGGATTCAGGACTAGCTCGGCCTTACACAAGATGTCAAGTTTCTGTGACGCCATTTTAAAAACCCTCAGCATAAGTAACTTTGCGCTTGTTGTTTTTTTAATAAAGTTTTCTACAGGTAGCATTCTCACAAAATAAAGTGAGATTGGACAACATTCGTACGTTTTAATGAATTAAACCGAGTCTACTGAAATCCTGACGACGTCGACAATGACACAAAATTAAATCCCTTGAAATATTATTCAATTCAGCGTTTTTTTATATAAATACGATGAAATTATTTATTAATACTTGGATTAAAATTGGATTGGATGCACCTCAGAAAGGGAAGTGAATAGGCGAGGTAGCTGAGCGTTTGCTCTGTCAGCTCGCCAAAATCATCTTCACAATGACAATAGAGGATTCAGCTGAAACGAGGCTGGTGGAAGGCTATTGTAAGGAATTTAAAATGTTCTTAGTATAGTAAACAATTTATTATATTTCACATCTAGTCGTCGTCTTCAACTTTTCATGATTGTATTAAGTATACGCTGGAGCAAACTTAGACTTTTAAATAATAGTCTTAAACCAGCATCGTAGCCACACTGAGGCAAGCCGAGGCTGCTGCGTCGGCTAAAATTTGCAGACCAAAGAAAAACATTAAAAGTAATATTAATGCATGGGTATAGCATTACGTGTGTTTAACCATAAAATGTTACAGAGGCATTGTCCTGTTACCGCAGACAAAATGCATTTTGACCATTATAATCTACATTAGAATAACTGAACTAGGATGTAAGTATTAATCTGAATACACCTGTACAGAACGAATGCAGCGTCAAAGTGACACGGGTAAGATTAACAATGAATTGATATACGAGGCATTGTCCTGTTACCGCAGACAAAATGCATTTCGACCATTATAATCTACATTAGAATACCTGAACTAGGATGTAACTATTAATCTGAATACACCTGTACAGAACGAATGCAGCGTCAAAGTGACACGGGTAAGATTAACAATGAATTGATATACGAGGCATTGTCATGTTACCGCAGACAAAATGCATTTTGACCATTATAATCTACATTAGAATACCTAAACTAGGATGCAACTATTAATCTGAATACACCTGTACAGAACGAATGCAGCGTCAAAGTGACATGTATAAGATGAACAATGTATTGGTATACCATAGTGTTGACATTCGCTAAAAGAAATCGATTATCATGTTATGACTGCATTTAATGCATGCAGCCACGCGTTAAGATAAGGTTGCATACCTGTATCGTCATGTTACCATGCACTAGTGTACTACTATAGGAATGAAAACAGTCAGCGCCATTCTATTGTAGGACAATATGCGTTGGGAAATTCAATGGTGTGCAGTGTGTGTTTATAATATTTTAAATGCAAATACAAAACGAGACCATATTTATGTTGCACTAACTTTTACAGCTTTTAAAAATGTTATCAAACTTAACATTGCAAACAAAACATTTAATGTAAATATGTAATAATAACCAATATATAATACAAATAATAATAATTAATATTATTATTTTATTATTATTATTATTATTATTATTATTATTATATAGACTTACAGTTGGGCGAAGATTGCTGTATAAATTTTTAATTAACAAACTCAAGAGGTGTTTTATTCAAAACTAAACTACAAATAAAGGTTAATTCTGTTTTAAAAAGATGGTGATAGAAACATGTTAACCCTTAATTTATGTTTCTGTTCAAATAATTAACATTGCAAAATGTATATGGGCCAATTGTAGATAACTCGCTATTTTATAAACAAGTCGAAAAATTGGAATTAAACTGTATATCATAATTATGTTGCGATTTAAATTAAGTGCTTGACCCATTGTTAGATTTTATCAACTATCAACATTTCAATAGTACTGTAATGGAAAGCAAGAGACTTATCTTTGGTGGACGTAATTAACGGAACTGCAGGACGCAATTAGATATATTAATGGTGATGATGAAATACACTTGAAGACGAACTAACCTTCTGCAACAGGGCCGTCTTAACCTATTTTTCATTACAAATAATATGATTGAATATTGATTAAATGCGTAAATACAAACAAGCTTCAGATCAGATCACTCTATTTTAAGCATGCTCATTAGTTTTGAGAAAAAACAACAGGTAAACGTTTATGCAAGTTGTCTGTAATAAACACATTGTTTCATAATGTTAGAATAAATATTGCATTATTCTATACAACATAGAAATGCTTTTCTTTGTGATATTGATGACATCCACATTTAGTTTTTATCAATGATGAACTTTTTTAAGAAATACTTTTAATGAAAATTGAAGACCACCTCTTATACCAGTCACAAAGCAAATTGAAACTAAAAAGAATGTTTATCAATATCAAAACTTCAATCATTGGAACATTCGTTGACAGAGCATACAATGGAACAAGTATTTGCTCTAAACATAATGAATGAATAGATTTAATAAACTATACTGAATGCAAACAATTTCTGGCCGGCTTATGCCAATTGATTTCGAAAAAGTATTGTGATACTTGATCGTTCAGTTTTATAAACAAATGTTTTATGAAACTGAATTTTGTGAAGAAAAATTCGGTTAGGCTTAACAAGAAATACCTTTAAAAAAGATATCCGGCGTCTGTTCTTACTTTGCAAATAAGGAATGTAAATTAAACTTCTAGCTTACATATTAAAAACAATGTAACTAGGACTAGATCCGAATGGCATGCAATACTCAAATACTAAATAATACTACATGTAGTAGTTTACGCCTCCTAATATGCCATTATATATACATTATTATATACGCTACTTCTAAATACATATGTTTTTTTTTAAACATCACCATTTTATATATGATCTACGGTCAATTATAAGGATTATCTAATAAAATTAAAACAATATATTCAGCATTACAGAACAAGATGCATATACATCGACAAGAAACTTTATTAAATAGTACACTTCTGTTCGAAGAATGCACGCGCCTATATATGTTAACATATGTATGGCTAGATAAATCTTGTTGAGTTGCAAAGAGTACATGTATGTCAACAATGATATGTTTCAAGTATCTCACTGACCTGCAGGCGAGCGAGTGTATGATTATTTCGCTCTCAATGTAGACTATCCCTCTGGTGGGAGACATTTCTTAGATACAATTGATATTTATAGAATAGCCGTGTCTATTGTGTACAAATAAAAGAGAACACTCAAATGTAAAATGTGTTCATTTACATCGTTGCAAAATATCAAATCCATTGCTGTTTAACATGCCAAATGTCATGTCAAATCATTTCAATAGCGTTGCGCATTTACGAAAGCTCTCATGTTGTGCAATCTGCTATTCACTTATTGAATTTGCCATAAATGTTCCAAACCTGTTACGAATTCCTCTGATATTTATTGTCTGGATGTTGCACCTGTTCATTTAATATATCACTAGTGTAGTGGTAATTTATTGTAAATTAGCCGACGGAATGTTAGGATTTATTCCTTCGGGGACATTTTCACAACATTTGATTGGATATACGGGAAGGTCAAAAGTTAGGATAAACAGCTACGCCGAAAAAGCTGTTTGTTTCCGCTTACCCCTATTTTCCTCTGCCGAACCTAAAAGTTTTTTGACTATCGATCATTATCATTTTCTGACTTTCGTTAAAAATGGCAGTTTTCGCTAATATGGGGCTTTTCGGTAATTAGCAAACATTTCGAATTATTATATGTGAGACAGGTGCTTTTGGTAATGACATACCGTAAGGGACAGTTTCTTTGATTGAGGCGTTTAAACATTTTACATTCAGTCCATTATTCTTACACTGTGTGGTGAATATGTCGCGAAGAAAACAAAGTTTTATTTTACAACGCCCTAGATCTTTTTAGATATTACTGTTTGGCCTTATTCGATTGGGTGTGTCGTTGTGGCGGCGTCAACTTTTCGTTACCGCTTTCTGACTCGAGAGCGGATTGAGCTATTGTAATGAAACTTCATTCCTTGCTACATAAAAGCTAGACCACACCTGAGATTACATATGGGATGAGTGGGGTCAAGGTCAAGGTCACCTTTACTAGAAATAGAAAAACAGTTTCCCCTCAATAACTTGAGAATACATTTTTTATGAAACTTAATATATATATATATACCTTATATCAAGACCTCGCTTGGGGTTGCATATGGGGTTGGTGGGGTCAACGTCAAAGTCATCGTTAGTAAAATTAGAAAAAATGGTTTCCATTCAATGACTACAGAACGAATTGAGATTCTTTTATGAAACTTACTTAATAGATACCTTATACCGAGCCCTCACTTGGGATCACATATAAGGGGGGGGGGGTTGTCAAGATTACTGTTTATAACAATAGAAAAAAACGGTTTCCTCTCAATAACTCGAGTATACAATAAAAATATAGATTTTATATATAGATACCTTATATTGAGGCCTCGCTTAAATTGCATATGGAAACGATGTTGCATATTGTTTATGTTGGGTCAAGATCAAGAGACGCCGTTTGTTATTACTAATGCGATTGATGGGTTCAATGTCGCCATAAGAAAACGAGGTGGCGTAGTAGATATGGTGTCCTACTAGTTATCATGAGGTCCCGGGTTCGATGGGTATTGGAGCGTTTTCAAGATCTCCCCCAAAGACACTAAGTACTGGTTCTACCCAGGAAACGGACTCGAGAGTGTCTCTACTAAAATTAGGCTTTCGATGCAATCGAGCTTCAATAAATAGGTTTAGACTTCATTTGATAATTACTTTTTCTTGATAAAATGCGTTCTGCTCAATGACACAATAGTTGATTGAGTTACGGATATTCCGGTAAAACCGTTTTACTTGTATAAACATAATAAAAAGCAATTTATTAACTTAAGTTGTACTTTAGCGCAATTCCAAGCCATGACCTGCACCAAGTGCATCCAGAACTTTCTTTTTTTATTGTGCCAACTTGTATGCAGTTCATTCGAAAAAATTAGTTTTTGTGGAATTTCCACATTTCTTCTTTGTTTTAGTTTTATGGGGCACTGTTATCTTCATTGATTTGCTGCTGCTGTGTTTCATTTTGTTTGTCCCAAGCCTGTGTCAAAAGCTTACATTTAAATGTGTTGAGTCACAAAATGTCACATTGTACATAAGATGTGGATGCAGGGTTAGGCAGGTTTTGTCAAACAATGTAACAATGTTTTATATGGAATGTAGCAAAATGAATTGTTAATATTGCATGTTTAAATCTCAATCGTGTGAAGTTTACCATTAGACACAAGATAACTTACCTGATTGGGTGTTTGTTATATCATTATCAAGGTAAAATAACGTCCCCTTTAATGGTGTTTGTAAAATCATTATCAAAGTAAAGCTAACTTCCCTGTATGTGCGTTTGTTAAGACATTGTCAAGGTAACGTTACAGTTAACATTCTATAAGATGGTAAACAATACGTAGTTAAATCCCTTGTCTGTGTCAAATGACTGATAGGTAAAAAAGATAACAAAAATATGTTTTAATTGATGTTCAGCGCCTGTGGTCATTGTTAAAAATGTAGACTGAGCGCCCAAAATACATGACGTGCTGTCATGTATTTTGGGCGGTAAACTACCAATTCTGCAAATGTATTAGTTTTAAATATGTTCATGTTTAAAACTAATAAATTTGTGGAATTGGTAGTTTTGCAAATAATGCACATAATTGCCCAAGAGTTCTGCCGTGAATTTCGACTATTGCGGACAAGGGCAACCTAGGCCTGAATGAGTGCAAAATAGCCCACTGACATCAAGGAATCAAACGTTAAAAAGTTATAATACAGTTACAAGTACCACGGAATTAAATGGCACCACGTTATTTTTGTTCCAAACAATTACACTGCATATGTTCATTAGATTATATTTTGGCTGTTTGCATTAGGCCGCGTACGTGTGATCCGTCATCCGTGTCTGTGTTCTACATCCGTGTCCGTAACATAATTTTTTTATACAATCTATAAATAGACGCTCTCCCATTCGTCCGAACAGCCATCGATGACTGATTATAAAAGTGATGGCCTAAACTCATGTCCTATCGGCTAAAAATATATTTGTGGATTTCCCAAAATGTTTACCCATAGAAAATCACACACAGCAACGGGAACCAGAACTATTACCGTGATTCATGTCATATGGGATAAAAATAGATTTGCGGAATTCGTCTTTTGGTCTCAGACATGTGCATTGGAAACTGTACAAGTAACAGTGACACCAGCACAGCGTTCTTTTCTAATTACATACAACAATGACGCCATTTTGTTGATTTTCTTGACGTAAACATTGTATGTGTTTCGTTTGATTTAGTAGGTTATTTTTTCGAATTTATCAGAATGTGGTGAGATTAATTGAATAACAGATCGGCATTGGATTATAATAAGTTTATCTGCTCGGTAATTTTGCTAGTAAAATATGTATAGATATATAACAAAACATCAGACCAAGTCCATTGGCTATCTAGTTAATAATTGTAATATAGCTCCAGTTGGAATACGCAGGAATTTTTCCATTTGTCCGTATAAGTGTCCATATAGATCTAATGATAATGTTTTAATGAATAACTGAAAAAGCAAGGTCTTTACTTAAGTTGTAATTAAGTGCAATTCCAAGCAATGATATTCACCAAGTGCATCCAGAACTTTTTATTTTACTGTGCTGACTATTATGCATTCGAAAAATTTGGGTTTCATGGAATTTCTGCATTTCTTGTTTAAATGTTAGACTAATGCTTAAAAACTGGATAACACGTATTTGTTATAGAATGGAATATTCCGTGGAATTGAACGGAATTTTTTGTCCGAATTCTTAACAATATGATGTGGATGTGATCCTATTTTACCATATAATTATATTTATACTTTGTGCAAAAATATAAGCTATCAAAAGTAGGAAAAGAAAGGGCATACAATTGCTAATGAGGAATGCAAAATACTAGTATCACAAATTGCTGATGATAGCTATTTAAAAACAATCAATAGAAATCATTGCATCTAACAAAAATGCGCTGTAACGAATAGAACGCATTAAAATGTATATAACCCTTTGTTACTATACTCGGAGCATCATGTTTCTCGATCCTAATGCTTCTTGAACTATGAACAAGAATACAATTGTAATTGTTTTTGTCAAAGCTACTAATGAATGAAAATTCTTTCAATTTTGTTTTTAAACTTTTGTTTCAGCTGCTGCTGAAACTCCTGGCCTCGAGTAATAGCATTAGTAACAATTCACCACAATAACGATTCGACACATAACGATTCGCCACAGTTTAATGACGAATCGCCAGAGGGTGATAACGATTCGCCACTGTGTGTTCTAACGATTTGCCACAAACTGGACGTACGCAATATATATTTCGCCCTGTTGTGCAATGTGAATGGATAAATGTTCAAGAAAATCTTAATGAACAGGTGAATTTTGTGCAAATCATCCTTGGCTTATGATTAATTCACCAACGTGAGTCTACTTCGAGGAGTGTTTTGAGCTGCGCAGCTGTCGAGTCTCTCGCGTTCTTGAAAATGGGATTTTTACAATGATAAATGGGACATTCAGCTCTCAGAGGTGACAATTGGATGGAGCTCGCACAATGTTCGAGGTGTTCTTGTGGCATTCTTTTGCAAGCTCCACGGGATGACTGGATACCATGCTCGCCTGGTTTTCCGGTGGCTTCCTTGTAAAAAAATGTGAGACGTTTGTTCAACTGGATGTCTTTTATTTGACTGAAACCGTTTGTTTCTAAACCGTTCTTTGCCCTTTTCTGTAAAATTGTGTATTTTTATGTTTGTGTTTGTTAAAGTTCATTTGTTTTCCTCTTTTGATAAATATAAATTTAAATATAAATATTGAAGAGGGTATGTACGATCTCATCAAAATTTCATAGAAAAATATGAAAGTAAAATAAAACCTATAAAACACTGATTAATAACAAACTAGAATAAAAGTTCAGAAGAATTTATATTTGAAAATCCTCGAAATACTTTAAAATACTTTTCGTCTTCCAGTTGAAAACTCATTCATGTGCATCAGACATGTACACTTTTGGGAAATCCCCAATATTTGTTGCGTGTTGACTTAAGTTCGATGCAAATTGTTCATACGAGACATCACGGAGACGTTTTTTGTTTCTCTCACACAAAATTGGAAGTGTCGTATCGGCACAGCGCTATGAATAAATGTGTCGTTATCATGAAGTTCATTTTAAAAAACAACAAATGATGTATGGTAAAAATATCTGTTTATTTCTTTTTCTTTTAACTTCCCTTGATTATATTCGTCCTCTCATGTGTGTTGTTCAAATTATGAGAAAATGTTCATATGGAAATCGTACATACCCCCTTTCAATGTTTTTATCAAAAAAATATGTTTTTATGTTTGTGTTGAATTTTCTCACTATGTTGTTTCTTTTCTTTCATGCATAATGCTCATCAGAAATAGGCAAAAAGAAATAAACAACATACATTTTACATGTTTATACTTATTTTATTAATTAATTAATTTATTTATTAATAATTCTTTTTTTTTTACAAGGCCATGTATAAATGTGAATAAATCTGCTACTGCATTTCTTTGTGTGTGTTTTTTGTGTGTGACGTCAGCACTGCATGTAAACAACAACAAAAAGTAGTCCCTCATGAATATTAATAAAGGCAACCGGCTTAATCGAAAAATAAAAGCCTGTCACATGATGCAATTCAGCCAATCAGAACACTGTAAAATGATGAAAATTGTAATTATATTAAAAATAATTGATATGAAAGATCGAACATTCACACTTAAATCATGTTGTGGATGTGTAAGCGTATTTTGTTATGCGAGTCTCTGATGTTAGTGCAGTGTTTTTAAGCATTAAAGCAGCAGTCCAGTAATATGTTAATAAAAGTAACACTTTTCAGAAATGGTTTATAATGTACATCGTACATCAATATATAAAAACGCATTGAAATCGGTAAAATAATACTGGTTAGCGTGTAATTGTCAGACAGTAGTATTATCCGGACGTTTTTAAATATTCGCATTTCGTAACCGCTGTTCGTATTTTATAATCATAATACAAATAAACGTTTATAGTTTTAGTATGTTTCGTTTAACTTCGAAAATAGTGAGTTTATGGTATGGTAAAACCCCAAATGTTTACGTTGATAGTCTGACACGCATGCAAATGGAGTCTGGGGAAGTCAAATGACGTGCGCATGCGCGATAAAATCCCAATGTGGGGCTCAGACAGGGTTTGTGGCAGGGTTTTGGCTGTCGGCTCATTATAGCAGACGAACTCTGGCAGAACATTATTTAACCTGCTACGACGTTAAGGACGTGCGTAGTAGCTTCATAGATACGTAACGTCTAATAAACTCTTTAAAACGTCATGCTTTCGTATTTTCTTCAACGCCTTATTTATATTCTCTAGTAATTAGTAAATCATTTGATAGAGTGGTATTATTTTGATATAAATTACACATCTGATTATTTATGTGTTGTCTAATATAGATTAAATAAAGCATTTCTCCGTATATATCACTGTAAACAAAAATTGTCAGGAACATACAAATGTCAACGTGAAAAAGACCGTGTTTTATGTACCCCTTTCAGGGCCCCTATTGTTGCGCATGCGCACAAGTGAAACTTATTTTGTTTACATACGCAAACTGGTGATCAACCCAGGATATTACACGCGAAGATTCATCGTTGAGTTTGTTCATGAATTAAAACCGTCCCAAAATAAATGCATCTTTCGTCCGACAAATACTCGCTCACCAGTAAAGTTTTTGTAAATTGTTATCGTACAGTTATCTGCATGCGATAGCTGGTGATGCCTCTGGAGTAAATCAGCGTGTACATACGTGTATATTCCTTTCGTACAAAGCGTTTTTAAACATAAACATTATAAAATGCCAATTATTAGTCGAAGTAACGACATTAAAGTTCATTAAACACAACGTCAATTTAAGATGCATATAATTATATTCTATGGACTGCGGCTTTAAGTAACCATATTGGTGAGATTAACGGAAATTTCATTAAGCACATAATATTGATGGCACTTTCATTGAATGACATAATTATGAACTGTTCACAATAACCAGATCAATATGCATGTTGGAATATCCACCAAGCGTACATAATTGTACTTAAAGGGACTATTTGCTTCCTATTTCACTATAAATGATATTATATGATAGGACTAAGCCAAACTAAGACGTTTGCATTAAATACATTATAAAAGTTATAATAAACAATAATAATTTTGAATAAAATTAAATTAGCAACAAGTTTGAAAAAAAAAATCACAAATGGGTATCGAAATCACGACTTTGGAGCCATTCCAAGAAATGATAGTAGACAGCGCTTTAACATACTTCGCTACTCTGCTTGGTAAGATAACGTGTGTAAACTATGGTAATACAAAGTAGACACAATTCCGACGTCAAAGTGTAAACATGAAAAAGGCCAAACAAATACGTCCCTTAATAAAAATTGATTTTTATCGCAGACATTCCCCATTATATACCCTGTTTTAACCGTTATAATATTAATACCAGTATTAATATCTACATGTCAGATTTATTTTAATAAATTGCCACCTTGAATCCCTGTTTGATGACAAATTTTCCCTTTAACACCAAATACTAAAATCAGCGTTTATATTGCAGCATGGGATTGAAATATAGTCAGTGTTGAAAAAAATAAGACGGAAACGAAAAGAGGCGCGTTTGTTGAATGAAATACCACACAAGAATATCGGGGCTCGTATTCACCAACTCATTCTTAGACTTTAAGAATATTATTGAACGTGTTCTGTTCAAACAACACTGTTTCTTTAAACTGTATTTGGTACTAACCAACGCTACTGTATTGATTAACTTTATTTTTGGTTAATATTTCAGATGAGCACTTTCAAAGAGGTGTGTCTTATACTTCATACGTAGCAATAGAGAGTATGCTAGTATCGCTGGGAATATTTAAATGCGTGCCAGTTTGAATTAACGACTAGATGCAAGTCGAAAATTGTTCCAGATACTGCAGTTTAAAATGTGTTAAACCCCATATGTGTGGTTGGACTATAGTGGTAATATAGGTTTAATATAAATTTAAGTAGGAATTATCTGTATGTTATATTGGCTTCATATGTAGGATTTATTTATTTCTAAAAGCACTGAAATGCGTAAATTTCCCTTGTTTGGCCTTCGATATTAGTGAGTGTTTTCATCCCATATAGCATGCATTAAAGCGTTTGTTTAGTAAATATTCTAACAACATGTTGTTTGCACTTTGTGTTGAAAAGTTTTGTGTAACAATTTCGGCAAATTTGGTGTTCTCTTGAGTACCATCTGAATATGTTTTCTTGGATTATGCTCATCCAATAGGCAAAAACATTATTTTGCAAAAAGAAACAAACAACATACATTTCACATTTTTATACTTTTTTATTCATATTTGACAATGCAATTTAAAAATGTTGATAAATCTGATAAACCGTGTTTCAACAATAAAAAGTAGACCGTCAAATGCCTTAATTCGTGAGTATTAATGAGAGGCAACCGGCTTAATTAAAAAATAAAAGCCTGTCGCATGATGCATTTAACCCACTCAGAACACTTTAAAGTTATTGAAACAAAAGATAGAGTATTTATTTTAGTATATGTCATATAAACCAACTTATAGCAGATGATAACAGATGTCGCATTCTATGTAAATATATAAATATAAAAACATATTTAATAACTACCAAAATATGCGTGACCATCATTCAAACAACATAAACATTTATTACACAGCAAGCACAGTTTTAAACAAGCACACTCGCATCACATCTTATTTTTAAATTGTCTCATCGAATAATACATATAGCACATCAATATTCTCTGTTTGTCTTGGTTATCGTGTCATATAATGTCGAAAACGTATGTCCATGCTGAAATAAAAGAAAAGAAAAAAATGTCATTTACTGCTTCCTGATATATAATTTAATATTTACATTTAACCACAAAACTGAAAATGCTCAACATACATGTAGCTATATTTATTTAGAAAGTTTATTTGTCCTAAAGTTACTCACAAAGTTCTGTTTTAATCATTATTATAATTGTATCGCATTTATATTTGTGTTAACAATTAAACAATTTGAGTTTGAAATTGACGTAATTTATATTCGAAAAGTATTTGTTTGATTATTTCTCTAAAATAAATTCACAACTAAAACATTAATTTGCTCAATTGAGCAAAAATCTTGACATAGTCTTTTATAACTTTTATTAAAACATATATTTCATATTCCACACATTTATTCCGTTAACAAAATATTCATCTGTCCAAACACATGAATCGCACGCCTTATTATTAATATTAATCATACCCAAAACCCGTTCGCTAAACTATGAAATCAATCCGTTACCATCTGCATTGGTAGAACCATGTTTAGGTTAAATAGTCTAAGTCTGTGAATCATTGGTTTCATAAACACATACGATTGTGAAATGGGCATAACAAGTTAATGCAAATTCCGAAATTAATCAACAGTTATCATTTGCGAGAAATTACTTTATGGAAAAGATGAGAAAGAGTAAAGTCCAACCGACGATAGAAACGATTACTGTAAGAGTGATATGTACAACTATACTAAACCAAAAAAGAAACGTTCGCTTGTAAGTAAGTTTGAATGTAGATAATTTTTTAACGTTTGAATAGATTTAATGAAGTCTTCTGCTTGTTGTATACATTTGTCTTGTGAATCTACTGGGATTAAAGGCCGGTTTTACAAAGTAGAACGATTTTACATTTACCACATGTATTTATGTGTGTATTGTTTTATATTGAAATCTCTCCTGTCTATGTCCTATTCCTAGACACTGACTATTTAATGTGTTCATATCATGTGTTTCCGTTTTGCTGAGAGTATAATATGCTATCAACCTTGTGATCACGATGTATATTTATATTACACATGCCAGGCATATATTCTTAATAAACAGTTTAATATTTAGAACCAGACATGTTAAAGTACAAAAACACATCATAATTGTAAATTACATTATGGCATGTAACACAACACTACGTGATGAATATTTTAATGAAACATAATGTTTTATATATTACAATAAGACCTAAACAAGTGTTTGTCACATGATGTTTCTGCAGTCTCCTACTGGTGGCTTTTAACAGGAAAAAGTTATGACAGGCAGACAGACAGACCAACCAACAACTGCAAAACAATATGCAGCAATTTCTGCGAATGGAGGAGAAATTTTTGTAGATGGATATATTAATTTACACGTATTAAGGATTGCTAGTTATGATAAAGAAAAAAAGATATTAAATTATATAATGTACAGAATGAAACACACCATTTCATATTTATTATAGGTAGATCTATAGAACAAGATTAAGGAACACAAAATAACCCATATATATCGTCTGATGATGTTGAAAAAGTAATTTTAAAATCCATCCAGAAATGACAGCAGTTGAACGGACACATAAGACAGACCCCATTTTTGACGTTTGAGCTTCTAGGTTGTACGGACCTGGATTTTGCGCGCGACACATGATACCATAACGATGAACATTTTTGCCTAATAATTTTGAAATCCATCCAGAATTGGCAGCGTAATTGACCAGACAGGAAAAAACAGACCCCATTTTGGACCTCCGACCTCTGTTTGTGACTTTTGAGGAATGGACTTGGGTCTTGCGCGGAACACATCGTCTCATGATGACGAACATGTATGTCAAGTAATTTTATAACACTTCCAGAAATACCAGAACTATTGATTGGCCAAAACAAGACACCATTTTTGACATTTGACCTCTAAATGTGGCCTTGGAGGTACGTAATTGAGTTCTGCGCGCAACACATGTTCTCGTGATGATAAACGTTTCAATAATTTCACAATCCATCCAGAAATGACAGACGTATATAGTGGAAACGAAACGTATACCTCATTGTTCGCCTTGACCTCTGAATGTGACCTTGACCATGGATGTACTAACACGGATCTTGCTCGCGACACATTGTCTTATGATGGGAAAAATTAATGCCAAGTACTTTTAAAATCCATCCAGAATATCATATATTTATATAGCGGACACGAAACGGGACGGCCGGAAGAACGGACGGAATGAAGAACGGACGGACGGAAGGACACGCGCAAACCTATAGTCCCAACCAGTTTCACCGGTGGGGGACCAATTAAGAAACCAATTTTAATTATTTAATGACTTATTAAATAACAGTTGACTGAAATGCATGAACATATTAAAATGCATTTTAAAATTGTTAACTTATTTAAATCAATTTATATTTGCGCACAGAAGCTAAATGGCCGAAAACACACCTCAATGTACCCTTATTAAAACTCAAGTTTACCTCTGCATTTAAAGTACTATACGGCTCAAACAAAAGCTACGGTAACTAGGACTCCGGCAACAATCCCAACCATGTTTGCAGGTGAAATGCCTGTTTGTCAAATGAACTATTTAATAGAACATCTTTTTTTTTATTAAAAAATACCGTGTACAGCATAGAAACAACATGCATGCATTGTGTTATTAATATTTTTCTTTGTTTCGTCATCATCATCATCATCATCATTATTATTCTCATCATCATAATCATCAACACTTAACCAAGATAATTTTCGCAATCAAATATATGATTTTTTTTAATGTAAAGTGGCATTTAAAATTCCTAACTAATATCAATATCACGATTCTCATCATCATAATTATCTTCGTCATTATAAGTACCATTACTAATATGTCAGTAGATGACGGGATTGCTGCATAGAATTAGTAATAGCATCAGTTGTTTCATCACCACCATCATCATTATCAGCATCATCATCATCAACAGCATAATCATAATAATCATCATCATCATCATTATCATCATTATCATCATCATTGATCCCCTGGGAAGAGCAGGCCAAGCCTACGATGCAGCTTTATTTGGTAAAGAACGCCTCCGTCTTTTGACTGCGAGGATTGAAGAGGACCTTCCGATCTAGCGGAATCAGGCCGATAAGGCCGTGCGGGCGCTCGTGAACAGCCAACTAGAGCACTGCGGTTTCTTTATTGAAATATCTTTATTGTCAAAAATTAGTATTTTCACAGCACTATGGCTGCATTCGTCCAGGTCTGCCAGCCCCTTTAATACATATAAATCTTACCTGTTAGACTAAATTATACTATTCACCAGAATTATATAACATGTGACTTGTGGTTTCCGTGCTAAAACCGTTTGGCCTAGATAAATTGTGCGCGAGAAGACATTTTGCCTACTGGCAATACGAATATGCATGGCTAGTAAGGTACATGTAGCGTTGCGCCATTGCTTATTTGCGACTTTCTCGGAAAAAGAGGCGTCGGGCTACATCCAATAGGAGCGCTTGAGGTTCCCGCGACTGTCTGCTCAGGTTTCAATTGTACTGGAGATCCCGCAGCTCCAGTAGTAAATTTCGCTATTTATGGTTTTACGTATTAAGCCAAAATGTTTTATCACAGCCACTGAAATTTGCTCATGGTGTCTGATATACGCCTGAATTTAAACATGCAGCATTTAATTCTATGGCGATAAGAAGGGATTGTTGGCATATATAGTTTCAAAACGGGTCAGATTTTGTTGCATATTTTCGATTAATCAAATTATAGATATTTGAAATATGCTGTAACTAATGATCAATAAATTGATTTTATGTACACTATTTCACGTTTAAGTTTACTTTACAATTTTATTTCAGCAGCAAATCTATTTTCTGCATTTACATACATGTATTTCGTAAATATTTATTCAAACTTGGGACATTTTACAAGATATCTCAAGTTGTTTGTATTATTTGTATTTTTAAATTATTAAATACATAACAGAAGAAGAATAAGTACATGACATACGGTAATTTAATTGCTCGTACATTTCATTATTTGAGTATTGTCATCAACTGAGTGGAATGACGTAGGTACCAAATTTAAACGTTTTGTCGGGTTTAAAAAAAAAATCAACTTTACTGTTTTAAATATTTATCTGACCTCACTTTATCCTTGTTTGGTAGAAATCTATAATGAATTGATATTCGAATTAAGCATAATATGCAATAATTGTATTAACACTTTAATATTATAACTAGCTGAATCAAAATGAACACTATTGGACAAGAGCAGTTGTCTGCGCTCGACCGCGGTATCACAGTTTCTACTCTACTTATCATGCGTTTAAACAATGGAATTCTAATAATTTAGACGCTGAATAGCATACTTCAATCAGTAATACATTCCGTAGAAAGCACATGAGGAAATACACATTTTCTTACAAAATAAAATAATCCTATTTTAAAAGTGGTAAAATTTTCCCATTTTCAAACGTGGGAAAAAAAAACCACTTTCAGAAGTGGGAAAAAATCCAGTGGGAAAATTAAAAATTTAAAAATTAAGAAAACGCTAATAAAAATACTCAGAAATATTAAACTATACAATGTTTTAACTAGCCCAATATATTTCTTCAAGTTATTTAATAAAATAACTTTTTTTTCCTGCTGGATTTGTTTTCCATTTAAAAAGTAGGATATTTGTCTATTCATAATTTTCAAACGAGAATGAGTGCAAACAATTTAACAACGCTTAATATGCGTATCTGTACATAAAAAAGCATATTTGAGAAAATAAAAAATCCCACGGAATTTTTTTTCCCACTGTATACTGTATAAAGTATGTATGTACACATCATAGCTTAAGTAGAAAAGCTGCGCATCAAAACAAGACATTACATTGCATGAAACAACACCCCGATTACGGAACATGACTATCTCAAATGTAATGTTTGCTGGATGCTGTGTCTACTTGCTGAAGTCTGTTTTTTTATCAATTGAGATATCGTCGGGTAATGGGTACTAGAAATCTACAAAAAACTTCGACCACTATATTAGAAAATACATGTAAACGTGCACCGTTTCAGAATAAACATCTCTCACAGACTTATATTAAGAATTTAGTTCACATACGTATTCATATAGATTGGAGTAAAAGACTTTTCACAATTTCTCCCAATAATACATGTGCCTCCATAGGAAAAATACGTGTGTAACATTGCGTTACAAACTGGATTAGAGACTGCGAGTGTGCATGAAATAATCACTAGTCATTTAAGTATGCGACAAACGTTTGATGGCGTCGAGGATCTACCTTTCGATGATCTAGAAAGTATCAGAAGAATACCGGCAGACACTTTAAAAAACCGTTTTGGATATTGTGTTCAAAGATTTCATAAGTGTGTAAAGTAATCCGGGAAGAATTTTGAAAAAAAACAAATCGACTGTTTTACAGTTAAATGAAACACTACATTTTTTCCGCATTGAAAGTTTCCCCGCTCACGTCCAAATTACGTTGCTATGGTACTAAGAATAAATAAGAACGGCAATAAATCTATAGAACTTATATGTAGCTATATTTTTTTAATAATTTCATCGAAAATTATCAAACATAAATAAGTTATGGCACTAATCCCTAAACGTACCTAACACCCCATGTTCAACTACTGGAAAATAATAAATCTATGAAGAACTCAGATGAACATCGCTGCTGTGATCCAGCGGTTTGATTTGCAAATAAAATATTCGCACAGTTTTGTTGGTCCTTTTTATTACAATACATCGACTATATGTCAATATAAAAATAAAACAAAGACTTTATGGTGAGTTGTGTACAGTATTTGTTGTGGTATGTTATTAAAATGTTTTAATCTAGCAGAAAAAAAAAATTATTATAAACAGCTGAAGTAAATGTAGTTGCACATGATTAAAATTAAACGTATGCATGCCATTTTTATTAATTGTTTCCAGGTGTTTAATACCCTTCAAGTATGAAATTGATAGGATACAGTTTATACTTAATTAAAACACGGAAATAGTATTTCAAAAACGTTATTATATTTCCAAATAAACTATGAGAAATATATAATAAAGTATATTAAAAAAATAATTTTAAAAAATGCGAAGTGTTTTGTTAATTCCAATTTAAAAAGAGTTAATAAGAACACAAATTTACTTAAATTTGGATCGAATATTTAATAAAAGTTTGTATATAATGCTTTATGTTAACTCGCATGAAGTGGGAACTTTTTTCAAAATTAGAATAATCAATATGGATTGCATGTATTACTAATATCTGGTATAACATTCCAATCGAAACACGTTCTTATAAAAAATAGCATTTTATTATTTGAAGACACGGTAATAGATTGTCAAGAAACACGGGTCGTGTGACATATCTTGAGGGATATCATAAATATGTAAAGGAACATCGAGTTACGCAAGCCGTCCACATAGTGTTATAGTGGCGCAGTCAGTACTTGTTGTATCGCTTACAGAACGGAATAAAGGTTTTATATGTAATTAAACGAGCTAGGACATATATTACTGTATGGGCTGTGGAGAATTCCTTTATTCCATATTCGCATCAATGTAGCTTTCATCTATTGTTTTGCATACAATAAAGAAAAAGAAAATTGCTGTGTATAATTCCACCGTTATAGCAAATAAGTGCTCACGATTAGAAAACTTGTTGTGGAATGTAAAAACAATCAGACTGTTTGACAGTATAGAAACCTTACATTATTCTCAGTTGGAAAGCCTAATTGTGGTGTTGCTGGGTCTAGTGCAAATGGTATCTAAACGGATGATGGACAAGTGGCGCGCAATATATATTGCTCTGCACTTTTTTCTCAGTTGAGTTAAGATAGTGTTTGAGCTGAGTTAGATTGGTATCAATTCAAAGTTGGAAAATATTTAATTTCAAAGGTGCTCTTTTTTTTGGTTTGTGTAGGTTTTAAGTGTGTTTATCTGTGCAGCAAATAAATGAATTCAAACGCTGAAAACAGAGATGTTTTTAGAGAGAGATAATCAATTGCATTCAAAGAGCGCCCTATCCAGTGACATTGCTGGAACACTGACAGACAGCGCATATGAAGTGGTCAGTTTATGTTTAATTACAAAAATCAAAGCTTTATTAGTGTGGCTTTCATTTAAAAAAAAGTAAAATGATAATAGCAAATTTTTATAATGAAAAACAAGTCTCATTCTGGCATGTTTTTATATACTTAATAGATAGAACATGCAATAAATTTAACCTACTCAATATACCATGAAAGCAAAATTGTATTCAACAAATACATTATAGCAGCAAACGTATTTGCAGACAGGTTGAGCAAAGTTTCATTTAAAGAAAAGAATTATCGTAATTTATTTCGTAAGTGTCGAAAGTGTGTATGAACAATAAGAGAAACGCGTGTAAAGTCCTATTTCGAGTTCATGCAAAGATACTGCATAACTTGATTTGAAACATAAGGATATGCATAACCCAATGAAGTTAATTTTCTAACATTTTAATTTAAAATACAAGAAGAAGAGTTTGGAAAAATATACTGATCGTAGGCGATTTGTAAACGAATAATACAGTACAGTCATATAACACAATTGTTTGTATATAGGCTTAGTTGACAGTTGTTTTAGTGTACAAAACACTAATACTAAGGAACTAAACACGCACGTAGTTATTTATTTCTACACGTTTACTGTATTTTTTAAATGGAGCCCATTTTCGTATGATATTGTCACACTGATTACAAATAGTTTAGACGTGTTATGTTATTGGTTTTATGAACCTACAACAACAATGTTTCTAATAATGTTAGCAGCGAAGAATAAATTACATTTTAATGGAAAGCAGTAACAGTAAAATGTCCTCGTCAGAGATATGCCTTAGAACTTATGACTATGAACTTATTTTATTTTATCATATGTTGTTAAAATGTATATCATGTAACTCCAATTACTAATGAGCAGCCACATGTTGTCGTAACGATTGCACAGTAGACCTGTTTCTTTTGTATGGTTGGAAGGTTATCAAACCACAACGTAATATTTACACATGTATACTGGACAATGTGTTTAACGCATTATCGATATAAGACACTTCGTCAAACAAACAACAATCCGTAATTACTAATCATTCATGACTAACGGGAAATAACATTTATATGATTTATTGGCCGCGTAAAAAAAAATACGTTGTCTAGAATAATCGAACGAAATATTTTGTGTTTAAGAGTTCTCAACGTTCCTCTCATTAACATAATATTATTTCCTATTACAATTAGGCGAACAAGGTTTGACTGTTGATCTGCAAAAACTTAAATATATGCTTTTTTTCTCAGATATTTTACAAACAGTTTTCCCATTGAATAACAAGTGTACTACACGATACGTACTGAAATTATGTTTGTTATTGTTGTTGTTGTGGTGGTGGTTGTTGTTGTTGTTGTTGTTGTTGTTGTTGTTAGTGTTGATATTTACTATAAAACCTTTCGACATTTTGTTTTAAATCATAACGAAACTACTATCAACTATCGATTGCTGACAGTGTGAAAATGTAATGTGGCCATTTAATCCATGCATCATTTTTATCAGTTCTGCACTACTCTAACGATGTTATAGGTTTAGTGATGTTTGTACTTCTTTCAGGATCATGTCACACTGTAAAAAAACTGTTTGGAAATTCATTCGTGAAAATCTATCCTGACATGATACTTTCTAATTTTTATTTAAACAAAGAAAAAAAGTATCGCTGTTAAACTACCCAATAAACAAATCAAAAGTAGTCCCAATTCTGAGCAGAGCATAGTAAAATGTAGTTCTCATTACAATTGCCTACATATTTGGCAAATCATGTTACAATCGAAATAATTTTCGCATTAACGTTCTTTATCGCCCAATAAACAAAACGTAGTCGTTCTAATTCGTGGCTATTAAACAGCAGCATTATGTAAAGAAAAACAAAATAAGTAAAAACAGGTGCTTTCGTCGGGTCTCAACACTTTGAACTCTTGGATCAAAAATATATCACGCGAGCAACTGAACCATTTAAACTTATAATATGAATGTTTGATTTAACGCTCTATAAGTGATACACATGTTTCCAAAATGCCGACGAAAAGCGTAACAAACACTTTAAATTGATGATTGTCCGCAAGCGACACAGTTCCAACATGATTCTGTGTCAGGAGTGCTATTTCGTGTCTTTGTTGGACTATGCGACAAAACAAATGAAAATAGGCAATTTGCTTTTTGTGAATATGTCCATTTAATGTGTTTTCGGTAGATGTCTGATTGTTTATTTGTTTTTATTTTATTTAAATGTATATATCCATATGTACTTCTGAGATTTACTGACTCAATACTTTTTCTATTCGCTTATCATTATTGAAATAAACTTGAAAGTGTAGCTTTTATTTCAGTATTATTGCTTTCATGAGCCTCGTAAGTTATTTATAACATTATTAGACACGCATTGCTTGTTTTGTTATATAACAGCATGATTGCATAATTATGATATCAATATCTATCTATTGGTCTGTCTGTGTGTCTGTGTATCTTTGTGTTTGTCTCTGCGTGTGTGTCTGTCTGTCGATCCGTCCGTCCGTCTGTATATTTGTCCATCCGCCTGATTGCCTTCCTGGCTGTCTTCCTGGTTGCCTGTCTGTTTGTGTGTGTAATTCTGTATTTGTCTGGATGTGTGTCTGTCTGTGTGTGTGTCTGTCTGTCGATCCGTCCGTCCGTTCGTCTGTGTATTTGCCCGTACGTCTGCTTGCTTACCTGCCTGTCTTGCTGTTTGCCCTCACGCCTGCCTTGACTACTAGTATCTGTCCGTCGGTTCCTCGACCAATCCATCAATAAAACCACATGTATACATCTAATCATCCATCTGTTTGGTCCGTATTAATATTCATTCATCTTTTGTATCGACAGATCACTAGATCAGCACCTTAAAGTAAAGATTGATGTAAAAGACCAATATAGATTTTATATGATCTAAGCATGTATGTACATGTTGTACTGGACGGTATCCAAACATTCTGATGAGTATTGACCAACATGTTTGAGATTAATAATTAAAATGTTTCCACGTGGAAATAACCTTCGTTTAGCCTTTATGAATTATTGCTGATGGAATTGATTCTGCATCGTGCATTCTGTCCACAAAGAATGAGAAACATTGAAGGTTATTAAATAACAAGTGTATTGTTACTATTAATGATCATATTTTTATGCATCATATGTTTATTGTATAACAACACTGCACATATGCTCTTATATCTTCAGGTATTGTGTCTTTATCCGTTTTTAGATGATTTTAATTAACAAAATATGTGTGATCTAGAAAACATTATGTGTGAAAGGTTATAATGTGGTTTATAAATGAAAATATTCAAAAGTAATGTCTTAGTGTGTTAATGTACAATTAAGTTCTATACATTGTCGTCTTATTTTATGTTATGATATGTTTAATGCAGAGATACGGAATGCATCATTTTGTGGTCAACCAAAGTGTATGTACAATATTTAAAAAAAAAACAATTAAGGTTTTCGACGTCACTTCCTTTGTTTATGTTTATTATTTTTATTACTACCGATGAAGGCATCATGCCGAAATGTTTAGTGTATTAAAATTCAATAAACAAACGTGTTTGTGCGATAATTAATAATATTATGTAAAATAATATGGTGTCATTCTCTGCTAAAATTATCTCTTAAAGCAGACATACTTACATCACTTGTTTTTCGTAGTAATTATGAAGTCCTTCCGCGCCGAAGTAGCACGTATGGACCCGTGTGAGTCCCATCACCCTACTTTATGTACCTTAAGAGACACACCGAAAATTGGGACGAATTGTGTATAAAAACAATTTCGACGTGGAATAGAACACCGACCGCCCCGGTGTGGAGTTAGTGTCCCAACCACTGGGCTAGCTCAATAACATATACATGCATTAACCGAAACTTGAAAGATATCATGTTAAACATGCGTTTAAACCATTTTCAACGTTATTTCGACGGCAAATATTAACCCAATACCAAAACTTTAATGTTATTTGATTGTTTCTTGTTTTGTGTCATTGTCTTGTTTTGGTCGTCAAACAAGATATAAAAATCATAGAGTAGGAACAGTAATTATCTAAGTGAGATATACATACACATACACTGACAGAGCTACTAGAATAGTTTACCAAAACATGGTAAAACGAAAGTATTCATGCGAATTATCATTTCTATAAAATGCATCATAGATGTTGCATCGAAGATTAATTATCCAAACATTATTGTGTTTTGGTTATTAGTAAATGTTTTCGGCAAAACATAACCATTACGATACTTACTGTATGCATATTGCACCGACTTATTAACTATAGTTTTACATGCATACATTACATGTACCAAACCAATGCACATCCACATCAGAAATTTAAACAAATATAATGGAACGCCAGGACTGTCTTGTGTTATCTGCTATGTTATTATGTTAGCAGTATATGTTATTATGTTAAACGTTAATGTTGTCTTGTCAGTATATCGGTTCATCTCGTCTACTCATAATGTGAGTTTGTCTTTGCATTTGTTATTATGCTATGTACACGTGTTGTTTTGTCAATGCAAGACGTTAGCTTATATGCAATGTGGCATGTTATGTCAAATTCTTGTGTTGCTATGTTAAAATGTCGTTTAATCTTGTCAAGAGAGCAGGTTAACATGTTAGTGTGTTTTTGTCAGCGTAGTGTGTTATTAAGTAATGTTTAAAAGTTGTAAATATATGCTGTTGATTTGCTCAGACTGTGTCTTATTATGTCCGAATGCTGTGTTATTAATTCATGTTCCATACTTTTCGAGTGATTTTGTTACTAAACAGTTCTATCACGTCAAGCCTACATGCTGTTTTGTCAATTGTAAGTTTTATTTTGGTGTCACTGTGTCTAATCATGTCTAAAGTAAATTCTTTCTTTTTTAAACGGTATGTTATTTTGTTCGAATGACATGTTGTTGTTGAGCTAAAATAGCTCACTATAATTTCGGAAAACACACAGTAACGATACGATTAGGCATAAAAGCATACGCAAATAACATTAAAGTCAAAAAGTTAATTTTAGTTGTAGACATAATGACGCGTCTTTTTGACATAATAACATATACTTTTGACAAGTTCACCTGATCATAGCACATGATTAAACACTATTTGAAAATAAAACACGTCTTTTCGACATAATAACATATTCTTCTGACAAGTTCAACTAATCATAGCACATGATAATATACTATTTTAACATAAAGACACGTCTTTTTTAAATACTAACATATTCCCTTGACAAGTTCACCTGATCATGGCACATGATGAAACGCTATTTTAAAATAATACCACGTCTTTTAGACATAATATCTCATTCCTTTGACAAGTTCACCCGATCAAAGCACAAGATGAAACAATATTTTAACATAATACCACGTCTTTTCTACTTAATAAAATATCCTGCTAACAAGTTCACCTGCACATAGCACATGATGAAACAATATTTTAACATAATGACATGTCTTTTTGACATAATAACATATTCCCTTGACAATTTCACCTGATCATAGCACACGATGAAATGTTATTTTAAAATAATACCACGTTTTTTTTTGACATACTAATATATTCGTTTGACAAGTTCACCTGCACATAGCACATGATGAAACAATATTTTAACATAATGACTTCCTTTGCCATAATAAGACAATCCTGAACATGATAACACGAATCATGATGACATAAGACAGTCCTGGCGTTCCATGAAATATGCAATGTTGCAAATTAATTTGTATTTTTTACATTTAAGTTTTAAATGCTATAGTTCGTATTGCGTTTAATTATTTGAAATTCACGTATTGCTTTTCGTCCTATAATATCTTCAGCAGTTATAAGAATTAGTAATAATGGATTAGTTGCTGGGGCATCTGATGAGGTCAAGATGTATGCACAAAATTCAATTGGAAAGTCAGAAGAAACCAAAGTGAGTACTGTGATAACACGTGTTGCATCTGGAATGCATTGTTCCCAATTTTTAATGCTTTATATTTTTCTCATTTTAATATTCTGTATTTTGGTAATGAAGGAACAATGCATACCAGATATCCATTAATGGTAATTATAGTAACTGTTGCAGAGACGTTGGCGTTTGTATCAGGTGTCCCAGAGTACGCTGGGCTCGGTTTACTCCTTGTGGTACATGTGCCTCCGACGGAATGACCTTGGATCACCTTCAGATGGTTTGTCTGGATATAATTCCCACAAGTTTGAAATGTAAACGTCGGTGAAACTGGGGCAACTAGAGAAAAATGATAACATATTATCAGATCCACAAAACGGGAATAATCAAACCAAAATGCATCCATCACCTGTTCACACAACTGATTCACAAAAGAACAAAACCGATGACATAAACAAATGTGTTATGTGAATATCCGCAAAGTTCCTACATACCTATAGCGTACTATAAACAAACGTTTTCACAATGTTTTAAACAGTACTACGTATGTATAAACATTTCACGAATAACTCAGAAGTATTAACACAACGCGTGTAATGACAGCAATAAACCATAATACGGCTATAAATTTTCTATATGGCTTATTAATTAATTTCCTGTTATCTTAGCAATAAACTTGTTTTCAGTACACATTTAAACAATTTCACCCGTTATTATGAACATAATTATATGTTCATAAATAAAACTACTCACACAATACTGCAGCAACGCTCATAGAACTATATGTTTTTCGGTTCCTTTCCGGTCGGATCGAGAGTATTGCTTGCCATGCACTGAATGCTGCTGTTGTTCACGAGAGTAGTGTTCCAATAATAACCTTATTGCCGACACCACACCATTCGATGTCCATACATAGCTGGCAGGGGGATTCGACAACGCAAGGCATCTTAAACGGACATCTCGACCTCTTAAAAAGCTGATGGTGGGACTGTTAATGTGTTGCTCAGTAATTCCTTGAAGAAAGAGAGACTGTCCTGTCACAGGATCTGCAATAGATGAAACATAAATAAAATGCAGTTTATGACCATTCTTAAACGATTAATACATGTTTTATAATTGTTACCTAGTTATAAGTAAAATGTACATGTTTATTTTATCAGGCATTTACTGATTAAAACATTACCATAATAAACTCCTTATGCATTGTTGGCACTATTAATATAACAATTTTATTGCCACTGGTATTGAGCAATATGAACTTAAACAATATTGATACATATTGTTTCAGCGTAGATACATAAAAATTCAAGTGTAAATGATGCAGTTAAATTCTCGGTATTAACCTGCTGTGCGAAAGTTGCGGTCATTTCATTAATCACTTCTTATGTGTAGATATCATCACCGCTTGACTGTACATTTGGTATCATAATGTAATGGTTTGTTTTTAACAGTCCGTATACAATATGATGTTACCAGTAGATTTCCGATTTTACAGGTTAGGATAGATGGTGAATCTGTAGTAAAGAAAAGTTGTAAAAGTAAAGTTGTTACTGTGCGCTATGAGTAATATTGAATATTTTTCTAACACATTTATATTCGTAAATCGAGATATTATTTGTATTTATTTTTAAATAGTTTTAGTAATGCTCTATATAGAAAAACAACTCGTATTTTTAATAAACTGTATACAGGTAGAATAGTAATTAAAATTAACGAAATCGGATTTAATTCACTGTAATAGTTTCACTGTAATATAATGCAAACATGTAATTCAAGGGTTATGTCTATAGAACTTTGTTATGTCGACACAATTGCCCCTGTCTATAGTACGGGTCGTGCTTTTGTGTAGGTGTATAAGTTACTGCATAGAAATACATGTATAACCACAAGTGAATCGCCAATTAATTTTAATATAAGCCTTGCCAGTAAACTATTGAATGCGAATATACAATATGTGAACTTTTTCAATACTACTGACAACATTTTTCAGGGAAACTACAATTGCAAGCTTGGACGGATTGTGTATTTGTCCAGGACTGCAGTGAGCAGGCAAACGATATGCAATAATAACAAGGAGAATGGACGTATCTTACCACCGTTGATTGAAAACACAGAACAAAGTTCTAATTAAACATGTTCTTTACAAATTACTTAGGTGGATATAAAGACCCTTAATCTAAACACGTAAGTTTCATTTCAGTGGTGGTGCTGTATTCGTAGCAATAGAAACGTGATTAATGGACTGTCCAATACGCTGTTATTGTTAGTAAACGATGTCATCAGAGGAGGGTTTCTTTTTACATTAAACACTTACTCAGCACATCGATAAGCAGTGTTCTGTTGGCGATTATTGTCCCATATCCGTTTGAGACATTGCAGTATATTCTGGCTCCGTAGTACTCAGTGGTAGGGGTAAATGTAAGATTGCTCGTGGTCACATCTCGAGCCGTAAAACTGCTGCTGTTTCCAGTAAGGTCCACATCACCCGTGTAGTCAGAAGGAGTTCTGTTATCTAAGTACCAGGTGATGATGGGTGCTGGACGTCCCACTGATGATACACAGCGTTTGTAACTGATTGCCACGCTGGGTAGGACGAAAATTGTTGGTAGTGCCGGAGTCAAGGTTACATAGTTCACTGGAACTAATACACTATGTATAATTGTGACACCAAACATGAACCAAACAAATTAAGTATGCTCATATTGATATCATTTAATCATTCCATTGTATACCCTGTCTGTATCACTGTTATAAGTGTGTATTTATAAACTGCCAAACACGTATTCAATGCGTTTGTTGAAGTACAAAGAATAAAATAATGTGCCCTCATAGTCACGCAGACATATATGTACATGTAAACAATGCAAACACATATTCTAAACTATTCATGATATATGTCGCATCCAAATATTCATACATGAATACATTTAACATCAAGTTATATTCATGTTAATTCATTAGGTAGCTGTTCAGCTTGTTATAAGTAATCAAATATTTAAAAATGACATACATAACTTGCAGAACAAATATTTAGAAACATAGCACGGGCGTCCGAAATTAAGTTTAACATCAGTATAATGTTTCGTGAATGAACGCCCGAGTTGTGCAGTTGTGTTATAAAATAATGTCCATATATTAATAATCAGTTTTGACAATTATAAACTATCGTATAATTATATGTATGTATTTTCTTCAGTACATGCACGATAAATCACAATGAAGCCAATAGCATCCTGATTTTAGAACCATATATGTGATACATTCCATATTGTAACCATAATTGTTGGAAATGTTTGCGGTGTAAGTATGATATTGACTTTGTAAGACGGCCATTGTATGTACAGGAATTACTCGAGAATATTCCTATATACGACGACCGACTTGCGATGTCATTATCCGATTTACATACCGAGCAACGCCAAGAATGCATCTTATCTGAATTTAAAAAACGGAGCCAAAAACATGGTTCATAGTTTACTAAAACATACACAAATGTAGATTTAATTTAGTTCATAGATTCGGATCATACATAACAACATGTTCTGCATGTATGAAATAACATTAAATTTTAAAAATCAGCTCCGACAAGGGAAATGAATGAGAAAAATAAGATAAGGGAAATGATGCACAATAAATAGAAAAACATGGACTTGAGAAAAAATATATATGATGGTCAACAAGAAATTCTTCAATTTACAGTAAAACAACTAGTTATAAACTGTTTGGAACTCATAGACAAGATAATCTCCAAATTGATACAGTAACACACGTCCACACACGTCCACTAACAAGTGTCTAAAATGTTACATCAATAATTGTACCCAGTACTTTTGAAACAACTTTCACATGACAATTATTTGCTTTCACAGGCTGTCAACCTGGAAATATTAAAGAAATTCAGTCACCTTTTGAAAATAACTCACAATAACATGGACAAAACAACATATGTGTGTAAATGATTCAATTATTTCTATAAATATTTAAATATTTGGCTCTAAAATTGATAATTGAATAAGCAAGGCCAAGTCCAAGGATAATGTGCACTCAAGTCTCAAGCTGGTAGCGCTGTTACTAGGACATTCACAAATTGCTGAATCTACAAGGAAGCACATGATACAGACGCTTCGTGGTACCCGTCGTTGTCCCGCACATATTTTGCGGCTCAAGACACCATTCAAGGCCACATCACAATCACAGGAAGCTGCATCTCTGAATCTTGTAGTTGCGTTCCCCACCCACTTTGAGATCACATGTGGGGGGATAGATTTTCAGAGGAATCGTCAACATATTAACTTTGAAAGCATTATGCACTGATGGAAATGTTGATTAACGACTCATTTGCTAATAAATCCACTGCTTTTTTATTTTTAAATCCGCTGTTTTTTGTGGGTTTTTTTTAAGTCGTTTACATCGACTGCAGTGTACTTCTTTTGTGTGTTAATAGATAAAATGAGGTAAATGTATTTATATTGTGTTCACTGTCACAATGAGCTACAATTTATCGCTTCATTTTTGTGTATTGGTTAAATGTGCGTTAAAATGTTATTGTTGTTGATTTTATCTTGAACTATTTTTCATTCGTCACTATGTATCGACGCAAGTAGACGTTGTACTGTAAATTGCTAAATGTTTGCGATTATGTGTTTATTTTATTGTGTATTATGAAAACAACATTTGCAAAAAAGTGGCATAATAAATAGAGTATATCGTTGGTAACTTTTGATATCATGTGATATCAGACTCGTCCGATATGGCTAAGAAAAGTCTCGGCAAGCCTCGCCTTTTCATACGCCATATCAGACTCGTCATGGTATCAAAAGTCACCAACCACATATTTTCTATATACTCAAAATAACATGTCGTTTATAAATAAACTTCAATTGAAATGGCAAAAAATATCAAGCGTATGTGACCTTTTGCGTCTATAGTATTCAAAACACGTGTATCACTTACATAGCTTTAACGTTTTTCATCCAAATAAACATGTATTTTTAATGCCTTTTACTCCAATGGGATATATAGGTTTGTTAAGTATGCTTAAGTAATTGAACCTAAGACATTTTAAGATACTTTTTAAATACGAAAGTCCGTAATGTCCCTTTAACATTACCTCGGGTCGCTTGTTTATTGACACAAATAAATAACGCACAGTTTAATCCAATCAAGCACACTTACGGGTATTAAACTATTGTATCTCCGCTATATATTATATGTATTTCATACCTGTGGATTTTACAGTTGAAAATATTATTACTATCGTCCATCAGCTTATTAACCACATTCTTAAAACATTCATCGGATAAACAAGACTTATCCCGTCAACGAAACCTCAAACTCACAAAGAAACTTACTAGTGACTATAACCTGAAAAGCTGTTAATACGTAAACACGATGCTTGAATCGTGTATATATATGTTAGCATGATGAAATGTGATATTAAGTTTGTTTAGTAAATGTAAATGCTTATACATAGAGAATAACAGGTTACTGCCTGGTCTTGTATAATATATTAGGTGAGGCTTAGAATAATACGCCCAGCCGTTATTTAATTCGTGCCGAACCTGATATATTACACAGGAACAGGCAGTAACCTGTTTTTGTATATATCATACCACGGTTTTCTATAAATAACACCAAACAAACTGATTTTTTAAATTTAAAAACCTAAGAGCAGCGCTGATTTTGCTAAAACGGCTTTAACACGTTCACGTACATGTAGTTACTGATTTCGAAAAGTTGACTGGATAACATCATATTATTTACATTTCGTAATGTTAAATGGGCTATTTTCACTACGAATACATAGAATACACACACCTTTATGCATATTATATTGAAAACGCATACTGAAATGGATTATTACGATCAATTTTATAGGAGAACTCACGTTACCGAATTGTCGAGTGACTCAATTTTGGAGTTGTGTATTAAATTGACATTTTCAAGTTCGTTTCAAAATTGACTATACTGTGTTAAATTTTTGGTAAAATTGTTTGTGACTCAACATTAACTGTTTCTGTGTAGTAAATTGTAGTGTGTTTAATTGAAATGCATTGCAATAATTGTGTATGGATGATTTATTGTTCTATTGATGACGTCATTACAGTAACAAAGTACGCTTTTATGTAAATTTTTAAAAAATAACGTGTTTGTGATTTTATACCGATTACAAATAATAATTATATACATTGTTGGTATCAAATTGTTTGTATGTTTGTTTTTAAATCTGATTTATGTTTACTTTAACTCTTGACTTTTGAGTAGCTTCAGAGTAATTTGACGTAAAATTCAATCATTGACTGATAT
Organism: Congeria kusceri; assembly: GCA_027627225.1. NCBI lineage: Eukaryota > Metazoa > Mollusca > Bivalvia > Myida > Dreissenidae > Congeria > Congeria kusceri. The sequence continues at coordinate 20,876,828 of CM051029.1, forward strand.
AAACGCTAGCGACCTGATATAAAAATATATATCAGGCACCTTTGTATCAGGCCGAGTTTAGCAATGTGGTATGATTCATTGGGTTAAAAGATGCTTAACCCTATAACACCATTTACAAATATTTTTTTTCCTTGTTAAATACGAAAATAATAGTGCGGTTTAAATCACATCACTTAAGGATTCATATGCGTACCTAGTAAATAAATAAAATGCTTTGTTTTACTAAAATGAAATAAGCAATAGTGCAAAAGTGCAAGTTTGTTTTATTGTTATGCGTAAAAAACGGCTTACGTGTGCCGCACAAACACAACCAATATACTTACGTTAGATAGACCACGTTATTAGACATTCGGAAAACAAAGTTTAGGCGGAAGAGAATACGAGAAACAACATGTCTCTCTATTCGTCCGTCTTTTCTTCCGTCAGCCTGCATGTCATTAGAAACAAGTGTCTCTGCATTTTTATCTAAAACACAAATTAACTGAAATTGTTCATCGTTAGTTGTACGTACTCCAAAGAGTTTCCATTTGATTGTTTGTCTGTTTTTTTAATTTGCTAATATTTACACAATCAATTTCCACGCTTCTCCCGCTCAAAGTAGATGAACCTTTAAAGAAATAGTCAATAGAAAAACTGAGGTTATGCATACTTTCACAGCATTTTGAGTCTTCTCTTTAACTTTAATTGTACTATAAGTATCATACTGTTGACATCATTTTGTGCACGCATTCTCCAAAAGTAGCTACTAAAATTTTATAAATATGATAAGTAACTTAAATATATCTGTTTAAACTGCAAACGGATTTTATTTTAATGATTTTTCATGCACAATGCTATGGGTTACAGTGTTTTATTGTTGCAAACACATTAATGACATATATTTTGTTTACTTTTTTACACGCTTCTTCTCTAAAAACACATTGCCGAAAAAAAAGCATCATCATATTGTTCTTATTTCTTTTCTTTTTGTTCTTGTTCTTCGTGTTCTTGTTCTGTATCCTTGTTTTTCTTCTTCTTCTTCTACTTCTTCTTCTTCTTCATTTTATTCTTCTTTTTCTTCTTCGTCGTCGTCGTCCTCTACTTCCACCTCCTCTTCCTCCTTCTCACCTCATAATCATTATCATCACCATCGTTGTTGTTGTTGCTGTTGTTGTTATATTCCTTGAATGTTTAATATAAAATACTCTATTAAACTAAATGTTAGTTCTCTTTATGGGGTTGGAAAGGCAAAGTCATGCCGCATATAAGTAACGATTGCTTAATGCGTGGCACGGTTCTGTATATGCCTTGAAAATAAACGCATAAATGCGTTAGCTCACATTTTTGCGGCGCCGCACATACGTGGCGTTATAATGCCAGGTGTATATCCTCGACCTGACAAAAAACATGAAGAGATCATACTTGTATTAAATCTCCAGGATATAGCTTCTTCCCACCGAGTCCATGAGACATTGGTCACGATGATTGTTTGCTTGTATGGAGTATCCCTCGCTCGCACGATTCACACTTGGCTGCTTTTGAGAACTTTGACTTACACAACGTTATTGCGTTAAAGATTTAGAAAGCCGAGTTGAAAACATTAAATAAAGCAATTGGCGTATCTAATGCATTACAACCAACACTCGACAAAATGATGTGAAAGTATAACTGTATTATTATCGAGTATACTCTGATTGAACTCTACAACAATACGCCACTTGGAGTGATAACATGTTGTTAATGATACAGTTCATTATTTGTGTGATCTTCAGTTGGATTTCAAACAGCGGTACGTATGTAGAAATCATAAAGCAGGCATTTCCCCCTAAGCAAAAGTAGGAAGTGACGGTTTTGAATATCCTGTACATATGCGTATGTCGAATGCAAATTTTTGTGATAATGAATGTGATTCTAACATAAAATATTTGGAAAATTCGAAAGGTGTGGATGATTTAATGGTTTAAATATTAGGTAAAACAATAAATTTCTTTATAAAAAAAGCCAATCGGCGTTGAAATTAACAGTGAGATGTCATTTGTTACTCGAAACATAATACAAGCGGGACAAGATGATCGGTTACGTGACTTCTCAGACACCGGCTTTTTTGGTCCCCACTAAGGAGACTTCTCGGACTATAGATTTTTCGGAAAAATAAGAAAACTTATCGGACTCAAAATTAATTTGAGATAAACACAAACATTATTAATATGTGTACCGTAAATAAACCAATCAGACCTTCCATGTTTTCACCGGTGATATATGAATAACCTAAATGCTAGTAATTTACGTTACTATAATTGTTACATGAATTTGTTCTGCAAATTTAACAAATTATCATTGTCAGAAAATAATTGCGGAAATGAATTAAATGTATTATATATCAGACGAGTGTACATAGTTATGTTAATAATTTGCTATACGTATCATTAGTTTTGCGAATGTAGTGTATTCATGCTACTCAAATTAAGTAAAAGTAACTTAAACAACATTTCGACGTATTACGAGACTTTTTTCAGCACATTTTATTCATAGAAAGATGTTAAATATTTTTAGAGATTGAATAACATCTACTGGAGAAGTTGATAGAAAGGTGCAATTATAAATAATTCTCAATAAAACGCAACCGCAGTTCAAATATAAATTGACATTCACAGTCAGTTTAAAATTGTTGATTTTATGATTCTCCGGATGCTTATTGATGAATGTATATTAGCATAGATATACCGCGCTCTGTTTTTAGAATGATGCACCCTTTCTCTGGAGTGTGTTAAATACGCTAGAATAGCCCATTTCATACCGATCTTCGCCGAATATATACGTATGGTTCCGAAACGTTTCAGGGCAGAATAATTCTCAGATATCGGTCAGCCAATGGGATCATTGTAATTGCTATTTATAGAGAGTGCCGCAAACAAAATAGTTATTTATTATTATAAAATTATTATTAAAAACAAAATAATTATTTCTTTATGTGAATGAATATTACATTATGTTCATGACATACAATTGTTCATTATTAAGTTTGCATTCCCTAAAACTAGAAAAAAATGCCTATTTATATTGGCATTTAGTTTTTCCGCTGCATAAAATTATCGCAAGAAATCTAGGTCAAAAGTGATCTCAGACAACTACGCCGAATTATGAGTTAAATTGCGAAAGGACAAACTATTGTAAGTAGTGGGTAAAGCACCGTTCACAGTCACGTGGTCACTGATGATTGGTTAATTGGGTCATGCGGCCAACCGAGCCGAATGGTAGACATTCAAATCCTAGCCTATTCATCTCACTTTTTCACATGATGCCTAGAGGACGATTACTCCGCCCACTGATCATGTGATTACGCGGTCGAAAAACCTAGACAAGCTGATAACACATTGGCTGATATTATTAAAGCACAGTAATTATTCGTGCATTTTGAACCATTTAGTCGGTTATATTATAATCGTACTGACAACAATTGTCTAAGAAATATAATTTGTAGTGTAAACTGGCATAAAATAATCATTCTGAACAATCTCGCTTTTCCCCTTTAGCCTCAGTCACACATTGCCGAATTTGGCTCCCGATAGCGTCCCGACAGCGTTACGATACAAATTATAAAAAAGTCGTGAATGTCGGGACGCTGTCGGGACGCTTTCTGGAGGTGTCGGAATGCTGTCGGTGCGCGGTCCTAAGAATCGGGAATTATCGGGACATGTTCGGCGTGATCGGCCAAGCACTCCCGACAGCTAAGGTTTTCCCTTAACATTCGGGAGACTCAGCCGGTTATATCGGTTAAAATTCTGGACAGTGTCGGGACGTTGTCGGGACAATGCCTTTTGGAACGGGATTGATAATGCATTATAAATTATATAGACATATCACGTCTGGAGTATTGCGGCAGTCACACATTCACGATTATGGCTCCCGACAGCGTCCCGATAGCGCAACGATACAAATAATCAAACAGTTGGGAATGTCGGAACGCTGTCCGAAGCTGTCGTGACTGAGGCTTTAGTTCGGTTGATGAAAATCAATAAACCTGTTCGAAAGACGGCTGCTGATCGGTACCAATCGGACATTTTCCGATCGAAACCGAACGTTTATTATCGATTCGATCTTATCTGTATGATATATTTCCAGGTTCTCTGCCTCTTCATAATAGATAATATATGCACATTGCGACATCTCGTGTGCCCGTATTGGTATTTTCCTTGTTAAATCATCCCGATTAGAATTGTTCACTTTATTGTTTTAACACTTTCAAATTTTATTGTAGTTCAGGAGAGTCATCATTTAAAAAGTTATCCTTAAAATGAATACGTTCAAATTTATCATCAATATCATCATCTACTTCATCATCATCATCTTCACCACCATCTTCACCACCAACATCATTATCATCATTTTTTAATCAAAATAATGTAGTTTTAGGTACTATATATTTATGTATACATAAATATGGATGCCAATAATTAGTTTAGCCTTTCTAAACTTAATATTTGCTTAAGAACACATTATTTACAGACGATGCACATATCGGTCCCCAATTTAAAAAAATACGTTCCGCAGTACATTAAAATTAGTTTGACATATTTAATATTTCTGTCAATTATTAAAAAAATATTATATAAGCTGATAAGAATCTATAGAAAATACTACCTGGTCTTCATATTAGTTTCTATGATACTTTTAACCACTAAACATTAACATATCGTCATCAATAAATATCATTATATTTACAGTCAGGTATTGTACGAAAACTATTTTCTTGCATGTCATCCTCCAAAAAAAAGATAATATTGATAAACCTATTTTAAAATAGTACATTTTATTTCAGTTTTCGCACGTTTAAACGAAAAATATTTACGATGTGATAACAAATATGCAAGAACGCAAGAGTGACTTTTTGTAGTTTTATATATCTGTTAACACACTAATGTTGTAAGTCTTTAACCGAAGCGCTTTATTGCAAGTTTAATTAAAATAAATAACAGTGGCCAAATATCATTCGACGTAAGGAGTGCAGATATTGCATGTTATCAACAAAACGTGGTGCTTAAGATAACTGTACATGTGTTCCAGACAGAGTTACACTACACAGGAAAGTGTCAGTGATAAGATATGCAATTTAGACTACAGATTAAATTCTTTCACAGATGTTAATTAATAACATATATTTACGGAATGAAGATCATTATCATTTGGTTTCGTAACTCCTAAATTGTTAGAAGAAATTTTATGATCACCATTTAAAACGGATTACAATTTGCTATATGCGTTAGTTTTAACGCATTTAATATTAAATATTAAATGCATTAGTCATCGGAAATGTCTTTTTATGGTTTTTACTCTTACCCACATTTTACGAATGCTATATTTTTATTACAGATATGTCAAGGTTTAAAAAAAAAAAAATTATATTACGATAATGTGTAATATTAATACCCACGACACATGTAAGCAGGAACAATACTTTTTTAATGCATTATTTGCAACTACCGAGTTTATGACAAATAACAAAAATTCAAAACACTCACTGTCAGTTTTTCGCTCTACTGGCCAAATGCCAGCGAACTTATGCCATGGCGATTCGTCCGTAGTGCGTGCGTCTGAACCCACTGATTGGATTTCACTATGTTAGGAGCTTATAAAAACGCACAAAACGGAATACGCAATTTTAATTACGTAATGTAAATCGACCGGGTTCTGATTCTATAAATAGAGCACTCAGGCGATATTTTCGGGTTCCCGATCTTCGTTAACTTCTAAGTAAAGATGAGGTATCAACAAAATCTTGGATGGTGAACACCGTCTTATTTAGGATGACACACCTACGTTGTGTTCGGTAGGCAACTTTAAACGAGCTCAAACAGTACTATGTTCTTCTTATTGTAATGACACTTAGTATTTCATTTAATTCTTGTTAAGTCTTTTTATTGGTATGTTAAGCATAACAGTCACTAGTGTCTCTTGTAATTTGTTCAAAGTACACCAACATTAACTTGATGTGTATTTCGGATATTCTGATCATTGTTATAGAATTAGTTCAGTGTGTGCTAAAACAAACGGTTTACATGTAACATCTGAAGTAATTGTGTATTTCATTAGATATTAACTTGTCATTTAAATTGTAAAATAATGTTCCTTTTTCTTAATAAATATACATGTTTGTACATGCACTTTAAAATGTCATAAACCATCATACAGTGTACTGTCGTTTCTATACACAACTTCACACTTATCACTGTATATACTAATATGAATTATTTAAATGTAATGGTTCAATAAATGATAAATATTAAATGATGGAACAGCATCTCTGCTTTCAACATTCAAATTTAAAAAAAATTATATTTACACATGTTTGAGTTATGTTTTGATATGTTGTATAAGATGTTCTTATTTCTGCTATGTTTCATTTAGCTTCACAATGTAATTTTCATATTCAACAACTTACTCTGAGAACATTTTATAGTAGAACGATATTTGACATTTTAAATATAATAATAAATCTACTAGATAAAAGCACTCAACAGTACAATAGCAGTAACACACAGATAAACAGGGAATTAGTTGTCATTTAGTTTCACCAGCATAGGGTAATTGTCATTTTACCTTAGGATAGCAATCATTATTTGTGATTACCCACAAGCTATTTACTTGAAAAGGAGGTAAATAGTGTAGTTCCGAGTATCCGAAGTATATGCATAGACATTCAGACAGGTTATTCAGTGTGTATATGTGTACATTAAATTAGTTTAATATCACTGAAATATAACTGAAAGATCTATACATACTTACATGAAAAGCAAAGTTTGGTTGCAATGGCAACAACGACAAATACAAGTGTGTAAACCATCTTTTACTATGTGCCAAACCTTTTTTGTCCACCATATTCAATCGTCAATAAGTAGTTCGCGATGGATGACATCAGACTATCTGGCGACATCGTTTTTTTTAAATAAATATATCTACGGAGCATTGTCTTACCCATAGGATATACTCCAGTAATGTCAATGTGTAGTGATTTAAATGCTTGTCATTTGAGTATTTTAAAAATATTATATATATTTGTGAACGTTGTGTTCAGAGCACCCTGATTAGTTTTGCACTGAATCACCTGACATTCTGTATTCCAGTTGATTTGTAGGGTAGAGTGGTATGCTCCATTGCTAATATACCCTTACATGTATGTTGTCATCGCCTGACCATCAAAATCATGTGAATCCGGAGGAGACCGTTAACTGCGTTTGTTTCTTGACATTTTCTACGCTGGTTTTTGTTGCAAACACGCAGTCTTTTGTTGCATCTACTATCGCTATAAAAGGAATTTCTATTGGCAGTTATTAATTTGTAACTTAATTAATTAAATTTTAAAACCGACATGTTTTCTTGCAATTAATGATCAATGTTTTTATATTAATTGTTGTTTATATCAAGGAAAGTGAAAATTCCGCAGTATTTTAAAATCTCTACCTGTTCGTTAAAAATTGAATTTCACACTAATTTAGCTATATGCACCACAAAATGATAGGCTGATGGCCCTGCATACATGCTAAAAATGTGTGTTAATATAAAAAAATAATAATCGCTTGAGAAAGTGGGAGCAAATAGTCCCTACTAGCTTTACTCGTAAATTTAAATACACGTACAGTCTATGTTGCGTCCGAGATCGTTGATTCCATGTAAAAATATTGCTGAAAAGTTATTTTGCTACACCCTTGCCGTTTAATTCTTCTGTAATAAGACTTTCGTCCGATACTTTTTTTTCTGGATAGTAAACACGTCTGGTTGCAAATTGAAAGCAAACGATTTGAAACATTAAAAAACTCCCCAACATTAGAATATCTTGTATATCAAATATCCAAAATGTCTTATTCATGTTGTAGTTACATAGAAGTGTATTTAATTTAAAACTTTTAAATTTAGACATTGTCTTCAATGCTTGTCCTGGCAATGAGCAAAGGTAGTTGAAAAAGAATCCCCCAGCAGTGAAACAATTCTTGATTTTTATAAAATAAATGGTTTGGCTAAATATTCTTCCCTTTTAAATGGCATGACATTTGTTTTGCCGCGTATACACTAATTGTACATATATTACAATATTCATCTAGCAAATTTAGTCCTTCCTGTAAACCTTGTTCAGTTTTAGAAAATATTACAATGTAATCAATGTCAAGCAGCAATATCAACACCTCTGAAATTAGTCACATGCCGGACTCCTTAAATATAAGTAAAGTTATCTTCGGTAAAAATATCATCATATTCATCCTTTGATTTCACATTATCGCCCCGGGAATTGTGGAGTCATTGTCCTTTAATTATTTAAAATAGTCTTCAGTCGATAACATGTTGTGGAAACATTGAAGACTTTGGCATAACGGAGATGAACTTGCATGTGTGGACGGCAAATTTCAATTGTTGTCTTTATTTCCTCCATTTAAACATCTTTCAAATAGCAAACAATATAATAATATATATGACATTTTCTTGTTTGAATTTAGCATTTTAACCCCTATCTAGCATCATTTTGACCTTTTTTTCTTTCAACTAAATCCTAAATTCAAGTCAATAGTTGATATAATTTTTAGACTAACTAACTCCTGTGACAAATATCAGTTCATTAAACACGATGAAATTGAAAAACACTATTACAGTTTATTTCAATATGCTCTCTATATGAGTATACAAAGCATACAAGTAGATCTTATATGTATATTTATCAATAAGCAGTGTGACATTAAGTGATACCTGTCCGGTTAACACAGTGGTTCACAACATTGCTCATATCGTGGTGAATAAACATTTGATTAAATTCACAGAGTTCCACAATTCTACGCAATACATGTTGTTGTTTTATAATTTTATACTTTTACACATATTTTATAATATGCTTTTGCCCGTAAACTAGATAGCACCTATATTCATATGAGTATTATGACCTTTGTGCTATTTCTTGTGGATCATTTTATATTAAACACAGACACTGATATTTGTTCTAAGTTTAACAATAAATGTTTTAACAACAGCAAACATTCATCAGTACTTTCAACAAAACCTACATGTAGATACATTCTGAATTGGTAACCAATCGAAAGTAGGGTTGAGAAAGTAATTTTATGTCATGTTTTTTTAAGATAAAGTCTGGCATAGCTCCAGCTTATGTGAAATAATATTTTACCCCAGCAAGTGACGTACATAATAATCCTACACGATTTCGGATGACAGCTAACCCTACAGTGGGCAATACAGATGACTCTTTTAAAGACTCTTTCCGTGTTGTCATTCCTAATGTTAAAGGGTTTGGTAAAAAACATTTGCTTATCATGGATGTTCACTGTGGAACATTCTGCCACAAACTATTTGGGAAAAATCAAAGCTTTCTTTTTTAAGGTTCAGGTAAAGTATTACTTATTCACTACTGTTAAATTCAGGTTACTTATTTTTACTTCAATATTTCTGATGTGCATGTCTTATCAAAACGTATCTAGAAACGTATTGTTACTATTTTGTATAAGGTTTTAACACCAATTACTTAGTAACATCTTCATTAACATATTGCCAAAGTTTAAAGCTTATATTCATACATTTGTATTTTTTTGTATACCTAATAGTATGTTTTAATTATCTGTCATGTATACACTTTGTGCAGAAATAAATATTTATATCTGCATGTGTATACATGTATATCTAAAGACAATTGTATGCGTTATGATACCCCACTTTTTCTCTGTTTGTATTCTTCATTTGTGTTTGCCTATTTACAAAAAGAAGTGCAAGGTTCTACTATGTGTGAATAAAGTTATCGCTAAGCCATGTTTCTGTAAACAGCATTTTGCTCAAATAAATATTTCAACACAACTAACTTAAGTGTGTTTAACTTTTCCCGATAAATCCTTGCGCATTTAGCAAACGAAACTTGATATCCTCACTGCATTATTTGCTGTCTTATTTTGTCAGCTGATCTTGTCTGTAATTCGCTGGTTGTTGGTGATGTTTACTCTGCTTCCATTTACCAACATCATCGGGCATCACGTAAAACGAATACAACATCAGAATTGAACTTTTCATAAGCAGTTGGTACTGTAATCTAGTTTAACTACCCTTGTTAACTATGACATGGAATTTTATTATACTATATGTAGTACAATGTAAATTGCAACTACGCCATTAAATAAATCAAAATCACAGTACAATGCCCAATGCACACCAACACTAGCATCTGTGCGTGCCTCAGTTTCAACCTCAGGGACGTTTTTGTATCTATAATATGAATTTAGACAATGCCTAAGTCGGGAAAACCAAGCAAAAAATAGACTATATAATAAAGTATCAAAATCAAGAACACTATTTGTAAAGGTTTTTGTTAACTGTAATTTTAAGAATTAGAAATTGGTATTTCAAGTATTTATTCAATTTATTGGGGCCGTTTTCTTACACAATATGAATTACGTGATTCTTAATGTTAATGGCATAATTTTACATATACAAAATAAATATAAAAAAGTATCTGGGCACCATGGTACTATGTTTTTTGCAATTGTTATTTTTTATTAAGATAAAGTTTATAAATAGACAGTGCGAATTGAGACGTGACCATGTTCTAGATTAATGGTTTCGCCCGCAAATAGGTAAAACATATAAACGCACGGTAATTGCAATGAAATTATAACTCACTGCACTGGTACAGTGAATGTTTGTTTGTATATATTCTATGATGTCGCTATGAATTAATGGCTCTGGCGGTAAAGCGCGGCGCGCTATGTTCTATATTGTGCAAACCTGTCAGTAACGGAACCTGCAAGACCTGACATCTATTTGTCAGTCCCGTAAGCATATAATAAATGTATTTCACACCTTTTTAACTGACATTCCCGCTTTATATTGAGCATCTCGCGAGAAGATATGCTCTTAATACAATTACCACGCTGTCCTTAATAAGTTTGTATAAAATCTCACAAACGTATGAAATTTGACTTAGCGGAGTGTGCCGAAACTGGATAGTAATGATAGACAGTGACTTCAAAGCTAAAAGAGACTGGATGCATTACATTTAATAATGTCAAATAAAATTAATAGTTTGCTTTTTAACAACAGTATTTAAAATGATATACATGTACATGGCACAATAAAAAGAAAATGGTTAATTCAACAAAGACAATACACACCAACCATCAATATAAATATTTTATTACGCGTCATTGAACGAACATGATTGAAACTGTTATTAAATAAACCATAACGTTAATGTGAATTCAAACAAAGAAAATCGCAGCAGATTTATTAAACATAATTGTATTATTGTGATGATTATTTGGTAAATGAATACTGGAAAATGTTATTTATTTAACATACATATCGATGTATATACGTTGTGTTTATTAAACTAACTAAAATAAAAGTAAATTAATGTAAAATAATGTAATTGTCAAATCCTTTACTATACATAGTTTTTCTTAAAACGCGGTCATATGAAAACCTGTTTATCCGACAACCTGTCTTATCCGACATTTTCAATCGGAACCACTGAGTGTCGTTATTGACAGTTTTATCTGTATGTCAGCTAGATGTTAGCTTACGCTAACCCCAGCTGAAAAAAAAATCCTAAAGCCTCAATGGGGATCGAACCCAGGACCTCCTGGTTCCAAGGCAAACGCTCTCTCGCGTCGCAATAAATTCTACCTCTTGTAGCAATGCAGTATAGATATCCTTTTACGTCACCCTACTACATACTCTCCCTCCATGTTTTGAAATTTTTTCATGAATTTCCTTCTGCCTTGACAACTCAGGAATGTCGTACAGACATATTAACACCGCGGGTTATTTTAGTGGGGCACCAATTTTAACCCAGCTGAAAAATTCCCATTGCCTCAATAACGGATCGAACCCATGAGCTCCTGGTTCCAGGACAAACGCTCTACCGCGTCGCTATAAAAGTTACCTGTTATAGCAAGGCAATATAAGTGTTCCTTATACGTCACCCTACTACATTAGCAAAAAGAACACTGGATCATTCAAATAATTAGTATCTTTTTCGTAGTCGTATGAAGACAAAGCATTCAGTCGTGGTGCAAATCCACACACCAGCTACAATTTGCTTAATATAATTTGTGCAAATTATAAATACATAATTATATGCAAACTTAATGAGGCAAATATTTATTCATTAAACGCATGCATTGGAAAATACATTTTTTTATAATTGCAGAAATTATCTTACACAAATCCAAGAAACACAAGACAAAATCATAAACAAGCTATCAAAGATTAGTAGTAAGTGTGTAAATTGTTACACCGAAAAAATGAAGTCCTACTCTTATAATACACGTTCAAATTTTAGACATCAGTAAAAACTCCTCAATGTTTTTATTATAGCATATATCTCAACCTTTTAATTAAATATGAAAATGTGAAATATGAGGTAGCACAAGCTTTATTTCTAAACACATGTTCTTGTTGTGGTTATACAAACAGTGTATTTTTTCTTGTCGTATTTTTATATAATAACTTTAGTTAGTAAAGTGAAATAATCAATTTAGATTCTAGTGCTTATATTTAACACTATGTTATGCATAAAATTTGTATAATACATGTACTGGAATCAGACATGCATGCATATATTATAATAATTGATTTTAAAATAAAACTTTATTTCTTATCGAACATCTACATAATTAATATTTACAAAGAGCACTGATATGAAACCTAGAGCTGTGTAGACTACTGATTGGATCTAGAACCTGAACCCAATCAAGAACCTGTAGATATTGCATAAGCTAGCATAATATCAATACTCAAGTCTATTTCCAAAATATCTCTGTACTTCTATTACATTTGCTTTTTACACTTTTGTTTCATATTTAGTATAATGTTGCATCACACTTGTATAGTGATCATTATTTGAATTACATCGGTATATAAATGGTTATATAAATAACAATAGTATTATTGCTGTAAAATGCACATGTAATCTAAATGCTCTAAAAATAGAAGTTGTTTGGTGTTGCCTGGTGTTGTTTCTTGGCTAGTTTTTCACAAATCAGCTAAGGAAAATCTTAAATACACATTTAATTTAGTGAAATTTTCAGATTCAATTATATATAGGACATTTTATTAGTTGTATTAAAAAGCGTCAATAATAAGACCCAACAAGTCTGTTTACTTACTCGTAATCACTGGAATAAATTATATTAATGCAAATTGTTCCATACATGATAGGACCAGAGAGATATGGAATTCCATTTTTTTAGGAAATTTCACAACTCAAATGAGCTTTGTTGCCCCATGAGTGTACTTGTTTCCATTATGGGCTAGCTCTTTCGAGATGTGGGTTAGAATGTGGTGCTGAGGTCTTCTTTTTCGTTTTGAATCAATCATACAGGGCAAATACCCTGGCAAATATTTAATACATGCATTTCTAAAAATAGCTTTAAACAAAAACATAGCAAAAGATGAATGATCGTGCACATAATGTTGAAAAACATATTATGGATAAAAGTAATTTTTTTCCAGAAAAAGTACTTTATTTACTCGTGATTATAACTTGATGATAAACACATGTCTGTTTTTAGAGCAAAAAATAACAATGTTTATGTTTTAATAAATGTACATAAGAAACAAGTTGAGCTGTGACCACAATAATTAATTAACATTTTCTGTATTTCTAATATACATCTAAATACAATGATGTGAAGATTACATGTACCTTACCCTGAATATACTTACTCACGGTACATGAATGATAAAGTGCTGTTCTAGTATGTTCCACATTCATAATTCAATGAAGCATTGGACAGAGTCAAAGACAACCTTCCAGTAAATTTAATTCTTGTAACAGTCAGTAAAATTGGAAGTGTCACTGTGTGCCAGTAGCGTGTAGCAAACTAAGCAATGACTTCTGGACCATCCAAATTCCAATCCTTTTTGTTTCGAAATGGCAAATTCCAGCTTGACACAATCAACCTTTCATATCAGACTTGCTTCAGAAGTTCAGTAATAATCCACACCCTGCTACATTTCAATTAAGCAAATCCAGTGCTACAAAGCATTACCAGTGTTATTTTCAAAAGTAATACGCACGATTTTTTTGTTTATATTTAACCTTTTTTCATCATAGCAAAATCGTATACAAGGAAAACAACTGTGCTGTATTTAATTTTAAATACAAGTGTGCTTAATTAAATGGCAATTCGACATTAAAGAGAATGCGTGATAATGTATTTTAAAATGTAATTATTATCCTTATTTGTTACAATTTTTTATGTTAAACCGAAGCGGCGGCCATAATTGCGATCGTAACGGCAGCTCTTTACGGCAGACCTTACGAATTTGAAACAACTATGTGGTTGCGAAAGGACAGTGTAATAATTTCTTATGTAAAAAAATAGTTCTTACGAACTTAAAAAAAAAGTAAAAGCTTATAGACGACGCTTTATTCCTCGTTGCATTAACGCCTATTTTTCCTTCCGTTATTAAACTTTCTTAAGCTCCAATTTGGGTTCCCTGTAGGCAAGTTCGCTGAACGTTGTTTATCGTTACTGAAACATGGGACCTATGCATAAAATCGGAAGGTTCTGATTCACGTCATTCCTGCGCTATTTTGGAACACATATTATGAGTTCATTAGGTAATGGAAATGAAAAAAACAACAGCAATAACAAGAATGTCTTCTAAAAAGACAATCGGCGTGGAAAATAATATATAGATTTTTTGCCCTAAACACGCGGACCAAGATGGTCAGTTACGTGACTTTTCGGATCCCAGATTTGTTGGTCCCCACTAAGGAAACTTCTCTTAATTTGAGATATTGATATATGTACCGTGAATTGACCGATCATATACCGCCCATGTTTTCACCAGTGATACATGAATAACATAAATACTAGTAAATTACGTAAATTTGGATGTTATAATGTATGGAGATACATTACCTGGCTAGAGCAAGGGTCTCTATTCCAAGAATATGCCTCTATTTGGATGCTATAATGTATGGAGATACATTTTCTGGCTTGAGCAAGAGTCTCTATTCGAAGAATATGCCTCTGTTTGTATCCTATAATGTATGGAGATATATTTTCTGGCTAGAGCAAGAGTCTCTATTCGAAGAATATGCCTCTGTTTGGATGCTATAATGTATGGAGATACATTTTCTGGCTAGAGCGAGGGACTCTATTTCAAGAATATGCACCTGTTTGGATCCTATTATGTATGGAGATACATTTTCTAGCTAGAGGAAGGGACTCTTTTCCAAGAATATGCCTCTGTTTGGATCCTATAATGTATGGAGATACATTTTCTTGCCAGTAGACATATATGCAGTATAAATCTTTCGAAACATATTGACAAAAGAGAGAACTTCCTTATAATGCTGTTAGAGTTTCATTTTGTATTATTTACCAAACTGTTTTAAGGCGTTTTCTTCACATTTACAAGAGGAAAGTTTTATGTCTGGTGGAAAGATGAAGAAAAGTTGTAGTCAAGATCCCTAGGAATGCACGTGATTTGCTGCCAAACTGCAACGTTATTGTTATGTTTTTGAGATGTGTAAGGTTTGTGGGGTTGGTACATTTAGACCTTATGTTAATAGAAACAAAAATTCTTAATAGTATGTCGATATTTTAGAAAATTAGTTGTGGCATGTTATTGCTAAACACTTCTCAAATTCTTCGTGGATTTTTCAAGATGGCAATACCCCATGTGTAAAGGTTCACTTCCATGTGGAAAAATAAAAAAAGACTGACCTCATAGAACACGTCATGCAGATTTGGACCTCAATCACTTCACACTGCATAAGGTCATGAAACAACAAGCGGCATACTGCATTGTTTTCTTTCAAAATAGTTTGCACACGTGTTTGTTCAGTTTTTGTTTCTTCCATAGTTTGACGTGGTACCTCCTTCATTTTGTTTTTGTTTATCGTCTAAAAGACTGAAATGTTTTCTGACACGGTCATTGCAATTTTGAAGCAACGGAAGGTAACTAGTTTTTGTGAGTGTTAAGTGTATGTAACCATGTGTTAAGAATATTGATTAAGTTAGGGTATTTGTAAGCATGAAAGGCTGCATTGGAAACCATGAAAGCGAAGCATAATAGACAATCCGGTGTAACGTTAACCAACAGGCCCGTTGGTATTGATTCCTTACCAAGTGAGTTCATGCAGTATTCCGATTATTGAGAAACGGTTCGAATACTGTTTCCAAGACAATCTGGCGTGTATCCCCTCAAGATCAATTTATTAAAACATAAAATTCACACTAAATATGAAAGATTTTCCGAAAATGTGTGTATTTGACATATACTTATCACATGAACCTTTATGTTTATGTAGATGTCCATTAACGATACTTGTATTGTAAAGCACGGCAGGGTTGATTTTGCAATTGTATATAACCAAAGTGCGGTGCTGACTTATGATTTTAACTAAATTTTTAAAGACAACTGTTACTTTCCATTATGGTTGATAAGTTAAGGGTATGTGTTACAAAAGGTTGGTAGTATAAATTGTCTTAAGTGAATGTGCCAGAAAATAACTATTACTTATTGTTGAATATAACATCCCCAACTTTTTTATATCGCTTCTTCTTCTTCTTCTTCTTCTTCTACTACTACAACAACTACTACTACTACAACAACAACAACTACTACTACTACTATTTCTACTTCTACTACTACTACTTCTACTTCTACAACTACTACTATTACTATTACTACTACTGCTACTACGACTACTACTTCTACTACTACTACTACTACTGCGACTACTACTTCTACTACTACTACTACTACTACTACTACTTCTACTACTACTACAACTACTACTACTAATACTACTTCTACTACTGCTGCGACTACTATTACCGTAACTACTACTACTACTACTACTACTACTACTACAACCACTACCACAACCAGTACCACTGCCACTGCTACTACTACTTCTTCTTCTACATGGACAGCCTTTGGCTTGTTGCGACACTTTCTAGTCAGTTTTTCTGGGTAGAGCCAGTCCGAAGTGACTAATAGAAAGTTCGCTTAAAAGCCACCAAGTAGAGAACTCACTATCTCAAGTGCAGAAAGGATACCATTATCCCAATGGTATAATTATTATTTTCATGGATTAGTGGAAATAAAAAACATTATATGGTTTTCCCTTTTTGGAAATCATTGATCATTGCACTATTATATCTGCCATATTACAGCTTGAAACTGTGAACATGTGAAACCAATCTGTTATAATGCGAACAGTTCAAATTAAGATCAATTTGTCACGTTTCCAAGAATTAAATAGCGGTTACAGTCGTTACAACAATCATAACACAGGCGTATTCGTTCGTATTTTGGATTATAAATTATTATATACATACCTATCTTCTTTTTATAGAGAGTCTTTGAAAATCAAAATTAATCGTTTACAGTTATCCATATTTTAAGTCGCCGTGATGTCGACTTAGGAAAGAACACGCATCGATTGCCACCTATGTATGTGTTCAGATTGGACGCTTAGCTCATTTCCAAATGTGTTCTTGAGCGAAATCCGACTGCCATTTGCAGAAATTATTGCCAGACGCTGTGAACACTGAGCAAGACAAATACAAAATGCCCAACTGCCAACGTTACTGTTCCTGCTAAAAGAAAATTCCGAAAATACAATGATTTCTTGCAACTTTGCTGTTTACCTAATGTTCTGCTAATAAAATACCATACCCACAGGATTCCTAATGCGTATTGTTTTCCTGTATTGTAGTGCTTTCTTTCAACAATGGTGATTACGGAATAATTGTTTTACTCACAATTTAAATGAGAGTAAATCAGATTATATTTGTATATAAAATAAACAATTGCAAATTTTAAAAATACCACTAACGTATTCTTAATATTGTCTGATTTAAGTATAACAGTTTTGGAATACGCATAGTAATAATGCGTATGTTAATTTGTATAAGCATCACAGTGCTACACCGTCAGTGGTACTGATAACGACAGTCCCCCAATTGTGTACATCTAGAAGAAGTGATTTCAAAGTCCCACTCCAAGTGGATATGTAGTTTTTATAACTAGACGGGCCCGGTTAGTTCACTTGGTAGAGCGCTGGACTCTCAATCCGGAGTTCATGAGTTCGAGCCCCAGCGCGGCCACATATCTTGTATGGGGATTGCTCATGAAATAACTCCTGCGGCCATTATCCTCCTACCTCTGGTTAAAGTGGGGCAGTTGTCAGTTCTGGCATATGAATTTGCACTTGGTATTGTTAAACTGCTTAAATCGGCTAAGCTTGCCCATGAAAAGTGTGCGTAGGTTAACTGACAGCCGTTATATGATTGAAATACTGAAACATACGGCGAACATTCCATGCAAACAAACACGTTTTTATAACTAGCATCAGTGGGTGTTCCCCTTATAACGACTTTGAATTGGTATAATCCGCAACAACATCAATATGGGTGATATAAAACAATACAGCCACCCAATTTCTTATGCAATGTGAACGAACTGAGAGTTAAGAACATTATTGGACATGTACAAAATTATATCGTTTACAGCAAGTTAAATGTGTGATTTAGTTTCCCGATGTGCCATTTTTCTTCGATAACTTCAACTGCAACGTACACATACAAAGTATATACCATATGCAATAGAACACGTGTAAATAACACATGGGTTATCTTTATATTTCAAAATGTATAAAAAATATATCCATTCCAGTTAAGCTAAACACATTAACATACATTTCAAAGGGTGTCTTCACTTCATAAACTTAATTAAATTGCAAAAGTAATGTTTAATAATTTCCCAACAGACATTAAACGGATTGTGATTGTGCATAGATCTATACAATAAAGTCATACTACTATATAGATATTAATGGAATATAGTGACAAAAATCAAAATACACGTTTAAAAGACGAACCTAGTTTTGTGTACACTTAACATATCATATAAATGTTTTGTTATAGAATCATAGAATTACTAAGTATATGTTAAGTTATAAATTCGTCATTTTTTTAATAATTTTAAATAAAGATTTGATATGTTTCAGCATAAACTTTTCTAGTTAACAATTGGTTCACATGTACGTGCATTTTATAAATAAAGAGTGCTTTTGAAGGATAGTGTCATTTTCAATACACATGAAAAATATCCAAATGAAGGGAACTAATTCAGAATTTAGTTGATAACAAACTCTTCATAGTGGTCTCCCTGCCGCTTTGTCCACCGCCGCCACAAGATGCTCATCCGAATTTTGATGAAAGTTTAAGAAAATGTACAAATCGTTATTTTTTATTTAATACGTGTTTTCACGTGTATTCAAGAAATACTGTTTGTAACAGTAGAATTGTATTGTTACTACACACTTAGAATATAACACGTGTGCATTCAACAATATCATTTGAAAGTAGTTTGTAGAAATATCCTGTAAATGATCATGTTTAAACATAAAACACTATTTTATGTTCTTTATATATCTATAATCTGAAAAAATACCAGTATTCGCTTAAGGATAATATACAGTGATATGTATTTATAAAGCCACTATGTTCACATGAAATTTGTTCCGGCAGTGAGTTGATAACTCAAACGGATATGTTCGCAATTTTCTCCGACCAACACTTATTCATAGCACGGAAAACACGAAAAAGCTCTAGCTGTTGTCATAATTCGCTGTGCAACTTTTATCTGGCATTATGCTTAATGTGGTGCCTATGTACATTTTGAAGTGGTTAAAGTGTGTATGCACGATCTTACAACAGATATAGTGAAATAAATACAATTAACAAAATAAAGCTACTTAACTTATATTTCTATTTAAAATGGAATACAAGCTAAGAACAAACATTGATTTTAAATGCACAATAAGCTAGTTTTTAATCACCAAGTAATGTTTGTCTGTACAAGCGGAAACTCAGATACATGTACCTGCGTTGACTTGATAATTAGTTTAGGTTACGCAACACCAATAAACGTTGCAAAAGTCGACACTAGTACTTATTGATTTATTTCATATTGAAGAGTTTCCTTCGTCATTTAATGTTTTTCTGTTTACTTTCAGGTTTATTAACTGATTTTATAATATAAAACGAGAATCTGGTCAGTGTGTTCGCTTGATACAATGGAAACCTCGCCAATAAATTTGAAAACGCGGCCAATATGGACAGAAAACACGACCAATATGTAAAAACACGGCCAATATGTAAAAACGCGGCCAATATGTAAAAATGGAGGCAAAGATGTAAAAACGCGGCCAATACGAGATTCAGCCAATCTGGATTCAGGACTAGCTCGGCCTTACACACGATGTCAAGTTTCTGTGACGCCATTTTTAAAACCCTCAGCATAAGTAACTTTGCGCTTTGTATGTTTGACTAAAGTTTTCAACATGTAGCATTCCCTCAAAATAAAGTGAGATTGGGCAACATTCGTACGTTTTAATGTATTAAACCGAGTCTACCGAGATCCTGACGACGTCGACAACGAAAACACAAAATTACATCCTTTGAAGTATTCTTCAATTCAGCATTTGTTTATATAAATATGATAAAATTATTTATTAATATATGGATTAAAATTGGATTGGATGCACCTTAGAAAGGGAAGGGAATAGGCGAGTTAGCTGAGCGTTTGCTCTGTCAGCTCGCCGACATCATCTTCACAATGACAATAGAGGATTCAGCCGAAACGAGGCTGGTGGAAGGCTACTGTCATGAATTTAAAATGTTCTTAGTATAGTAAACTATTCATTATAGAATAGTCTTAAACCAGCATCGTAGCCACACTGAGGCACGCCGAGGCTGCTGCCTCGGCTAAAATTTGCAGACCAAACAAAAACATTAAAAGTAATATTAATGCATGGATATAGCATTACGTGTGTTTAACCATAAAATGTTACGGAGGCATTGTCATGTTACCGCAGACAAAATGCATTTTGACCATTATAATCTACATTGGAATACCTGAACTAGGATGCAACTATTAATCTGAATACACC
Source organism: Congeria kusceri (assembly GCA_027627225.1). Taxonomy (NCBI): domain Eukaryota; kingdom Metazoa; phylum Mollusca; class Bivalvia; order Myida; family Dreissenidae; genus Congeria; species Congeria kusceri. The sequence continues at coordinate 20,897,772 of CM051029.1, forward strand.
TGTAAAGAACGAATGCAGCGTCAAAGTGACACGGGTAAGATTAACAATGTATTGATATACTATAGTGTTGACATTCCCTAAAAGAAATCGATTATCATGATTTGACTGCATTAAATGCATGCAGCCACTCGTTAAGATAAGGTTGCATACCTGTATCGTCATGTTATCATGCACTAGTGTACTACTATAGGAATGAAAACAGTCAGCGCCATTCTATTGAGGACAATATGCGTTGGGAAATTAAATGGTGAGCATTGTTTGTTTATAATATTTGAAATGCAAATACAAAACGAGACCATATTTATGTTGCACTAACTTTTACAGCTTTTAAAAATGTTATCAAACTTAACATTGCAAACAAAACATTTAATGTAAACATGTAATAATAACCAATATATAATACAAATAATAATTATTATTATTATTATTTTATTATTATTATTATTATTATTATTATAGACTTACAGTGGGGCGAAGATTGCTTTTAAATTTTTGATTAACAAACTCAAGAGGTGTTTTATTCAAAACTAAACTTCAAAAAAGGTAAATTCTGTTTAAAAAGATGGTGATAGAAACATGTCAGCCCTTAATTTATGTTTCTGTTCAAATAATTCACATAGCAAAATGTATATGGGCCAACTGTAGATTCGCTATTTTATAAACAAGTCGTAAAATTGAAATTAAACTGTATATCATAATTATGTTGCGATTTAAATTAAGTGCTTGACCCATTTTTAGATTATATCAACTATCAACATTTCAATAGTACTGTAATGGAAAGCAAGATACTTATCTTTGCGGGACGTAATTAAAACGGAACTGCAGGACGCAATTAGATATATTAATGGTGATGATGAAATACACTTGAAGACGAACAAACCTTCTGCAACAAGTAATTTGTTATTACAAATAATATGATTGAATATGATTGAATATTGATTAAATGCGTAAATAAAAACAAGCTTCAGGTCCAATCACTCTATTTTGAGCATGTTCATTAGTTTTGAGAAAAAACAACAGGTAAACGTTTATGTAAGTTGTCTGTAATAAACACATTGTTACATGATGTTAGAATAAATATTGCATTATTCTATACAAAATAGAAATGCTTTTCTTTGTGATATTGATGACATCCACATTCAGTTTTTATCAATGATGAACTTTTTTAAGAAATACTTGTAATGAAAATTAAAGACCACCTCTTATACCAGTCACAAAGCAAATTGAAAAAAAAAGAGAATGTTTATCAATATCAAAACTTCAATCATTGGAACATTCGTTGACAGAGCATACAATGGAACACGTATTTGCTCTAAACATAATGAATGAATAGATTTAATAAACTATACTGAATGCAAACAATTTCTGGCCGGCTTATGCCAATTGATTTCGAAAAAGTATTGTGATACTTGATCGTTCAGTTTTATAAACAAATGTTTTATGAAACTGAATTTTGTGAAGAAAAATTCGGTTAGGCTTAACAAGAAATATCTTTAAAAAAGATATCCGGCGTCTGTTCTTACTTTGCAAATAAGGAATGTTAATTAACTTCCAGCTTACATATTAAAAACAAAGTAACTAGGGCTAGATCCGAATGGCATGCACTACTCAAATACTAAATAATACTACATGTAGTAGTTTACGTCTCCTAACATACCAGTATATATAAATTATCATATACGCTACTTCTAAATATATATGGGTTTTTTTTAACATCACCATTTTATATATGATCTACGGTCAATTATAAGGATTATCTAATAAAATTAAAACAATATATTCAGCATTACAGAACAAGATGCATATACATCGACAAGAAACTTTATTAAATAGTACATTTCTGTTCGAAGAATGCACGCGCCTGTATATGTTAACATATGTATTGCTAGATAAATCTCGTTGAGTTGTCAAAAGTACATGTATGTCAACAATGATATGTTTCAAGTATCTCACTGACCTGCAGGCGAGCGAGTGTATGATTATTACGCCCTCAATATAGACTATCCCTCTGGTGGGAGACATGTCTTAGATACAATTGATATTTATAGAATAGCCGTGTCTATTGTGTACAAATAAAAGAGAACACTCAAATGTAAAATGTGTTCATTTACATCGTTGCAAAATATCAAATTCATTGCTGTTTAACATGCCAAATGTCATGTCAAATCATTTCAATAGCGTTGCGCATATACGAAAGCTCTCATTTTGTGCAATCTGCTATTCACTTATTAATTTGCCATAAGTGTTCCAAACCTGTTACGAATTCCTCTGCTATTTATTGTCTGGATGTTGCACCTGTTCATTTAATATATGACTAGTGTAGTGGTAATTTATTGTAAATTAGCCGACGGAATGTTAGGGTTTATTCCTTCGGGGACATTTCACAACATTTGATTGGATATACAGGAAGGTCAAAAGTTAGGATAAACAGCTACGCCGAAAAAGCTGTTTGTTTCCGCTTACCCGTCCCCTCCCCCTATTTTCGTCTGCTGAACCTAAAAGTTTTTTGCCTATCGATCATTAACATTTTCTGACTTTCGTTAAAAAAGGGCATTTTCGCTAATATGCGGCTTTTCGGTAATTAGCAAACATTTCGAATTATTATATGTGAGACAGGTGCTTTTGGTAATGACATACCGTAAGGGACAGTTTCTTTGATTAGAGGCGTTTAAGCATTTTACATTCAGTCCATTATTCTTACACTGTGTGGTTAATATATCGCGAAGAAAACAAAGTTTTATTTTACAACGCCCTAAATCTTTTTAGATATTACTGTTTGGCCATATTCGATTGGGTGTGTCGTTGTGGCGGCGTCAACTTTTCGTTTCCGCTTTCTGACTCGAGAGCGGATTGAGCTATTGTAATGAAACTTCATCCCTTGATACTTAAAAGCTAGACCTCACCTGAGATTACATACGGGGTGAGTGGGGTCAAGGTCAAGGTCACCTTTACTAGAAATAGTAAAACAGTTTCCCCTCAATAACTTGAGAACACATTTTTAATGAAACTTAATATATATATACCTTATATCAAAACCTCGCTTGGGGTTGCATATGGGGTGGGTGGGGTCAACGTCAAAGTCATCGTTAGTAAAATTAGAAAAAATGGTTTCCCTTCAAGGACTACAGAACGAATTTGATTCTTTTATGAAACTTACTTAATAGATACCTTATACCGAGCCCTCACTTGGGATCACATATAAGGGGGGGGGGGGTTGTCAAGATTACTGTTTATAACAATAGAAAAAACGGTTTCCACTCAATAACTCGAGAATACAATAAGAAAGATAGATTTTATATATAGATACCTTATATTGAGGCCTCGCTTAAATGTGCATATGGAAACGATGTTGCATATTGTTTATGTTGGGTCAAGATCAAGAGACGCCGCTTGTTATTACTAAGGGGATTGATGGGTTCAATGCATAACAAAACGAGGTGGCGTAGTAGATATGGTGTCCGACTAGTTGTCATGAGGTCCCGGGTTCGATGGGTATTGGAGCGTTTTCAAGATCTCCCACAAAGACACTAAGTACTGGTTCTACCCAGAAAACGGAATCGAGAGTGTCTCAACTAAAATTAGGCTTTCGATGCAATCGAGTTTCAATAAATAGGTTTAGACTTCATTTGATAATTACTTTTTCTTGATAAAATGCGTTCTGCTCAATGACACAATAGTTGATTTAGTATCGGATATCCCGGTAAAACCGTTTTACTTGCATAAACATAATAAAAAGCAATTTATTAACTTAAGTTGTACTTTAGTGCAATTCCAAGCCATGACCTACACCAAGTGCATCCAGAACTTTCTTTGTTTATTGTGCCAACTTGTATGCAGTTCATTCGAAAAATTTAGTTTTTGTGGAATTTCCACATTTCTTGTTTGTTTTAGTTTTATGGGGCACTGTTATCATCATTGATTTGCTGCTGCTGTGTTTCATTTTGTTTGTCCCAAGCCTGTGTCAAAAGCTTACATTTAAATGTGTTGAGTCACAAAATTTCACCTTCAGAAATTTGTATTTACTTCCGTATGCTTCAAATCACATTGTACATAAGATGTGGATGCAGGGTTAGGCAGGTTATGTCAAACAATGTAACAATGTTTTATATGGAATGTAGCAAAATGATTTGTTAATATTGCATGTTTAAATCTCAATCGTGTGAAGTTTACCACTAGACACAAGATAACTTACCTGATTGGGTGTTTGTTGTATCATTATAAAGGTAAAATAACGTCCCCTTTAATGGTGTTTGTTAAATCATTATCAAAGTAAAGCTAACTTCCCTGTATGTGCGTTTGTTAACACATTGTCAAGGTAACGTTACAGTAAACATTCTGTAAGATGGTAAACAATACATAGTTAAATCCCTTGTCTGTGTCAAATGACTGATAGGTAAAAAAGATAACAAAAATATGTCTTAATTGATGTTCAGCGCCTGTGGTCATTGTTAAAAATGTAGACTGAGCGCCCAAAATACATGACATGATGTCATGTATTTTGGGCGGTAAACTACCAACTCTGCAAATGCATTAGTTTTAAATATGTACATGTTTAAAACTAATAAATTTGTGGAACTGGTAGTTTTGCAAATAATGCACATAATTACCCAAGAGTTCTGCCGTGAATTTCACTATTGCGGACAAGGGCAACCTAGGCCTGAAAGAGTGCAAAAAAGCCCACTGACATTAAAGAATCAAACGTTAAAAAGTTATAATACAGTTACAAGTACCACGGAATTAAATGACACCACGTTATTTTTGTTCCAAACAATTACATTGCATATGTTCATTAGATTATATTTTGGCTGTTTGCATTTGGCCGCGTACGTGTGATCCGTCATCCGTGTTTGTGTTCTACATCCGTGTCCGTAACATAATTTTTTTATACAATCTATAAATAGACGCTCTCCTATTCGTCCGAACAGCCATCGATGACTGATTATAAAAGTGATGGCCTAAACTCATGTCCTATGGGCTAAAGATATATTTGTGGATTTCCCAAAATGTTTACCCGGCTTGCACTTAGAAAATCTCACACAGCAACGGGAACCAGAACTCTTACCGTGATTCATGTCATATGGGATAAAAATAGATTTGCGAAATTCGTCTTTTGGTTCCCGACATGTGCATTGGAAACTGTACTAGTAACAGTGACACCAGCACAGCGTTCTTTTCTAATTACATACAACAATGACGTCATTTTGTTGATTTTCTTGACGTAAACATTGTATGTGTTTCGTTTGATTTAGTAGGTTATTTTTTCGAATTTATCAGAATGTGGTGAGATTAATTGAATAACAGATCGGCGTTGGATTATAATAAGTTTATCTGCTCGGTAATTTTGCCAGTAAAATATGTATAGATTATATAACAAAACATTTACTGACATGTTAACATCAGATCAAGTCCATTGGCTATCTAGTTAATAATTGTAATATAGCTCCAGTTGAAATACGCAGGAACGTTTCCATTTGTCCGTATCCGTGTCCATATAGATCTAATGATAGTGTTTTAATGAATAACTGAAAAAGCAAGGTATTTACTTAAGTTGTAATTTAGTGCAATTCCAAGCAATGATATTCACCAAGTGCATCCAGAACTGTTTATTTTACTGTGCTGACTTTTATGCATTCGAAAAATTTGGGTTTCATGGAATTTCTGCATTTCTTGTTTAAATGTTAGAATAATGCTTAAAAACTGGATAACACGTATTTGTTATAAAATGGAAAATTCCGGGGAATTGAACGGAATTTTTTGTCCGAATTCTTAACAATAGGATGTGGATGTGATCCTACATTACCATATAATTATATTTATTCTTTGTGCAAAAATATAAGCTTTCAAAAGTTGGAAAAGGAAGGGCAGACAATTGCTAATGAGGAATGCAAATTGCTGATGATAGCTATTTAAAAACAATTATTAGAAATCATTGCATCTAACAAAACGAATAGAACGCATTAAAATGTATATAACCCTGTGTTACTATACTCGGAGCATCATGCTTCTCGATCCTAATGCTTCTTGATCGCTCATTATTAAATTGTAGATTGCAGATAAGAATTAATGTAGGCCTACATACGTGTATGGTAAAAGTATAACTGTATGGTAACAGTTACTGAACTACTATTTATATCGCCAATGAGTCGGGTTATTTTGTGTTAAAACATGGTTTAGGTGGCCTCCAAAACGCACCAGAGACGTTGTAGGTAAAACAATTCCCCTGGACCCCAACACTGCATCGGCTTTAATTTGCGTATAGATGCGCCACTGCTTAACCAATATGCTTTGGTGAATTAGACTTTTGAAAGTATATCTATATAATATTTGTATGCTTACGTCTAAAAATGGTTATATAATGTGTTGTTAAATACTGACAGGTTTGCCAAGACTCGGTCGGATAACAGTGCATATCGACTGATGGTGTTAAACCTTTTGCGACTTTCTCGATAAACAGATGTTAGCAATTATTTTATGTACTATTTGGTTGTTATATTTCACAATACACAGTTAGAACAATAAAATCTATGTAAATAATTTATGCTGGCGTTGTTGCATTATATTTATATCGAAACAATAGTTGTGATAGATCCAACATGTACTATAAAAACTGAAAGATGCTGCATACTATTTTTATTTATATCAAAATAATAGTTTTGATACTATAAAAACCAAAATATGCTGTAAAACACTATAAAGTGAATAAATAAAATCAGTTATTAGTTGAATTCCTATTGGCCTTGTAATTGGGCTTCAGACAGCCGTACTAGCCTTCAGCCTACGGCCTCAGACCACTACGGCTATCTTCAGCCCAATAAATTCAACTAACTAATTACGTTATATTATTGTCATCTGCTCATTTAAGAATTGAAACGCTCTTTTTGGCGCTTCATCGATGTATGAAGATAGCAACAATTAGATAGCAACAAACTAACCTTCATACATCGATGAAGCGCCGAAAAGAGCGTTTCAATTCATATAATTACAATTATAATTACAATTGTGTGTATATTTATACAAAATATTCACCTCAAAAGAGAAAATTAATTTGGGATTTATTTTTTGCAATTCGCGCATCAATTCATTGAAGTATGATTCGTAGGCTCCGCCCCTTGCACTGCAGTAGCGTTGTGTACATGTCGCAACACAGCGGTATCTTAAATAACACAGACGCTCTAGTGAAAACATTCTAGTGAAAAATTTTGAACAAGGTGTTTTGTATCCATAATATACATATTGCAAGAGACGGAAATATTGAAACGCTTTCCAGTTTAGATATACACGATTCAAGGCTGAACGACAGTACAGTTGTTTTCAGATAGTTGCTTTTTTGTAAAGGCCAGTATACATGTGTGGATGGAACCGTAGTGTAGGCGTAAAATATATTTAAATAATAAATGGGTTTTTTTACATTTGAAACGCAATGTTTCATATGTGTGTTTTATTTCTTTCTTAAACCAACCCGTTAGGCCCTCGGTGTTAGTCAATGTATGCATCCATTATGGCATACATTTTAAAACCGTGTGTTGAGCAAATATTTCAACACCATTTTTTGTGCACGTCGTGTTAAAACGGTTTGTGTATGAAACTTGGCAAAATAATTTTAAATACAACTAACAGTGTGGATACAAAATCAAGTCGAAAAAAAGGTAAACGACTTTTATTATTTTACTTCTGATCAACATATCAAATATATGGAATTGTGTGTCATCGACGGAAAATATCTACTGTCTACAGTTTCTTTACCTGTGTGACATAAATTAGAAAGGTCAATTGTTATGCATCTTATTTGCACAGAACTATGAACAAGAATACAATTTTAATTGTTTTAGTCAAAGCTACTAGTAAATGAAAACTCTTTCAATTTTTGTTTTAAACTTTTGTTTCAGCTGCTGCTGAAACTCCTGGCCTCGAATAATAGCATTCGTAACAATTCACCACAATAACGATTCGACACATAACGATTCGTCACAGTTTAATGACGATTCGCCAGAGGGTGATAACGATTCGCCACTGTGTGTTCTAACGATTTGCCACAAACTGGATGTACAATATATATTTCGCCCTGTTGTGCAATGTGAATGGATAAATGAACAGGTGAATTTTGTGCAAATCATCCTTGGCTTATGCTTAATTGACCAACGTGAGTCTACTTCGAGGAGTGCTTTGAGTTGCGCAGATGGCGAGTCATTCGCGTTCTTGAAAATGGGAGTTTTACAATGATAAATGGGACATTCAGCTCTCAGAGGTGACAATTGTATAGAGCTCGCACAATGTTCGAGGTGTTCTTGTGGCATTCTTTTGCAAGCTCCACGGGATGACTGGATACCATGCTCGCCTGGTTTTCCGGTGGCTTCCTTGTAAACAAATTTGAGACGTTTGTTCAACTGGATGTCTTTTATATGACTGAAACCTCTTGTTTCTAAACCGTTCTTTGCCCTAATCTGTATAATTGTGTATTGTTATGTTTGTGTTTGTTTAATTTCATTTGTGTTCCTCTTTTGATAAATATAAATTTAAATATAAATATTAAAGAGGGTATATACGATCTGATCAAAATTTCTTAGAAAACTATGAAAGTAAAATAAAAACCTATAAAACACTGATTAATAACAAACTAGAATAAAAGTTCAGAAGAATTTATATTTGAAAATCCTCGAATACTTTAAAATACTTTTCGTCTTCCAGTTGAAAACTCATTCATGTGCATCAGACATGTACACTTTTGGGAAATCCCCAATATTTGTTGCGTGTTGACTTAAGTTCTATGCAGATTGTTCATACGAGACATCACGGAGACGTTTTTTGTTTCTCTCACACAAACGATTGAAGGTGTCGTATCGGCACAGCACTAGGCATAAATTTGTCGTTATCATGAAGTTCATTTTAAAAAACAACATATGAAGTATGGTACAAATATCTGTTTATTTCTGTTTATTTTAACTTCCCTTGATTATATTCGTCCTCTCATTTGTGTTGTTCAAATTATGAGCAAATGTTCATATGAAAATCGTATATACCCCCTTTCAATGTTTTTATCCAAAACGTAAATCTGATAAACCGTGTTTCAACAATAAAACGTAGACCGTCAAATGCCTTAATTCGTGAGTATTAATGAGAGGCAACCGGCTTAATTAAACAATAAAAGCCTGTCGCATGATGCATTTAAGCCACTCAGAAGACTTTAAAGTTATTGAAACAAAAGATAGAGTTTTTATTTTAGTGTATGTGATATAAACCAATTTATAGCAGATGATAACAGATGTCGCATTCTATGTAAATGTATAAAAGAAACATTCAACCATATTTAATAACTACCAAAATATGCGGGACCATCATTCAAACAACATAAACATTTATTACACAGCAATCACAGTTTTAAACAAGCACACTCGCATCACATCTTATTTTTAAATTGTCTCATCAAGTAATACATATAGCACGTCAATATTCTCTGTTTGTCTTGGTTATCGTGTCATATAATGTCGAAAACGTATGTCCATGCTGAAATAAAAGAAAAGAAAAAAATGTCAGTTACTGCTTCCTGATATATAATTTAATATTTACATTTAACCACAAAACTGAAAATGTTCAACATACATGTAGCTATATTTATTTTGAAAGTTTATTTGTCCTAAAGTTACTCACAAAGTTCTGTTTTAATCATTATTTTAATTGTATCTCATTTATATTTGTGTTAACAATTATAAAAAATGAGTTTGAAAATTGAAGTAATTTATATTCGAAAAGTATTTGGTTGATTATTTCTCTAAAATAAATTCACAACTAAAACATTAATTTGCTTAATTGAGCAAAAATCTTGACATAGTCTTTAAGAACTTTTATTAAAACATATATTTCATATTCCACACATTTATTCCGTTAGCAAAATATTCATCTGTCCAAACACATGAATCGCACGCCTTATTATTAATATTAATCATACCCAAAACCCGTTCGCTAAACTATGAAAACAATCCGTTACCATCTGCATTGGTAGAACCATGTTTAGGTGAAATAGTCTAGGTCTGTGAAACATTGGTTTCATAAACACATACGATTGTGAAATGGGCATAACAAGTTAATTCAAATTCCGAAATTAATCAACAGTTATCATTTGCGAGAAATTACTTTAACTTTATGGAAAAGATGAGAAAGAGTAAAGTCCAACCGACGATAGAAACGATTACTTTAAGAGTGATATGTACAACTATACTAAACCAAAAAAGAAACGTTCGCTTGTAAGTAAGTTTGAATGTAGATAATTTTTTAACGTTTGAATAGATTTAATGAAGTCTTCTGCTTGTTTTATAAATTTGTCTTGTGAATCTACTGGGATTAAAGGCCGGTTTTACAAAGTGGAACGATTTTACATTTACCACGTGTATTTGTGTGTATTGTTTTATATTGATATCTCTCCTGTCTATGTCCTATTCCTAGACACTGACTATGTACATTTTTTTTTCTGCAATGTCATCTGCTGCTGTTTAAGTCTTGTGTTCATATCATTGTTTCCGTTTTGCTGAGAGTATAATATGCTATCAACCTTGTGATCACGATGTATATTTATATTACACATGCCACGCATATATTCTTAATAAACATTTTAATATTCACAACCAGACATGTTAAAGTACAAGAACACATCATAATTGTAAATGACATTATGGCATGTAACACAACACTACGTGATGAATATTGTAATGAAACATAATGTTTTATGTATCACAATAAGACCTAAACAAGTGTTTGTCACATGATGTTTCTGCAGTCTCCTACTGGTGGCTTTTAACAGGAAAAAGTTATGACAGGCAAACAGACAGACCAACCAACAACTGCAAAACAATATGCAGCAATTTCTGTGAATGGAGGAGAAATTTTTGTAGATGGACATATTAATTTAAACGTATTAAGGATTGCTAGTTATGATGAAGAAAAAAAAAATATTAAATTATATTATGTACAGAATGAAACACACCATTTCATATGTATTACAGGTAGATCTATAGAACAAGATTAAGGAACAAAAAAATACACCCATAGATATCGTCTGATGATGGTGAAAACGTAATTTTAAAATCCATCCAGAAATGACAGTAGTTGAACGGACACATAAGACAGACCCCGTGTTTGACGTCTGAGCTTCTAGGTTGTACGGACCTGGATCTTGCGCGCGACACGTGATACCATAATGATGAACATTTTTGCCTAACAATTTTGAAATCCATCCAGAATTGGCAGCGTAATTGACCAGACAAGAAAAAATAGACCCCATTTTGGACCTCCGACCTCTATTTGTGACTTTTGAGGAATGGACTTGGGTCTTGCGCGGAACACATCGTCTCATGATGATGAAAAACATGTATGTCAAACACTTCCAGAAATACCAGGACTATTGATTGGCCAAAACAAGACCCCATTTCTGACATTTGACCTCTAAATGTGGCCTTGGAGGTACGGAATTGAGCTCTGCGCGCGACACGTGTTCTCGTGATGGTAAACGTTTCAATAATTTCAAAATCCATCCAGAAATGACAGACGTATAGAGCGTAAACGAAACGTATACCCCATGTTTCGCCTTGACCTCTGAATGTGACCTTGACCTTGGATGTACTAACATGGATCTTGCTCGCGACGCATTGTCTTATGATGGGGAAAATTAATGCCAAGTACTTTTACAATCCATCCAGAGATATCATAGTTATATTGCGGACACGAAACGGGACGGCCGGAAGAACGGACGGAATGAAGAACGGACACGGGCAAACCTATAGTCCCAACCGGTTTCACCGGTGGGGGACTAATTAAGAAACCAATTTTAATTATGTAATTGTTTATTAAATAACAGTTGACTGAAATGCATGAACATATTTAAAATGCATTTTATAAATTTTAACATATTTTAATCAATTTATATTTGCGCACAGAAGCTAAATGGCCGAAAACACACTTCAATATACCCTTATTAAAACTCAAGTTTACCTCTGCATTTCAAGTACTATACGGCTCAAACAAAAGCTACGGCAACTAGGACTCCGGCAACAATCCCAGCAATGTGTGCAGGTGAAATGCCTGTTTGTCAAATGAAATATTTAATATAACATCTTTTTTTTAATTAAAATATACCGTGTGCAGCATAGAAACAACATGCATGCATTGTGTTATTTTTTTTTTAATCATCATCATCATCATCATAATCATCATTATTCTCATCATCATAATCATCAACACCATAACCAAAATAATTTTCGCAATAAAATATCTGTTTTTTTTATGTAAAGTGGCATTTAAAATTCCTAACTAATATCAATATCACGATTCTCATCATCATAATTATCATCGTCATTATAAGTACCATTACTAATATGTCAGTAGATGACGGGATTGTTGCATGGGATTAGTAACAGCATCAGTTGTATCATCACCACCATCATCATTATCAGCATCATCATCATCAACAGCATAATCATAATAATCATCATCATCATCATTATCATCATTATCATCATTATCATCATCATTGATCCCCTGGGAAGAGCAGGCGAAGCCTACGATGCAGCTTTATTTGGTAAAGAACGCCTCCGTCTTTTGACTGCGAGGATTGAAGAGGACCTACCGATCTAGCGGAATCAGGCCGATAAGGCCGTGCGGGCGCTCGTGAACAGCCAACTCGAGCACTGCGGTTTCTTTATTGAAATATTTTTATTGTCAAAATTAGTATTTTCACAACACTATGGCTGCATTCGTCCAGGTCTGCCAGCCCATTTAATACATCTAAATCTTATCTGTTAGAGTAAATTATATTATTTACCAGAATTATATAACATGTGACTTGTGGTTTCCGTGCTAAAATCGTTTGACCTAGATAAATTGTGCGCCAGGAGACATTTTGCCTACTGGAAATACGAATATGCGATAAGAAGGGAATTGTTGGCATATATAGTTTCAAAACGGGTCAGCTTTGTTGCATACGTTCGATTAATCAAATTATAGCTATTTGAAATATGCTGTAACTAATGATCAATAAATTGATTTTATGTACACTATTTCACGTTTAAGTTTACTTTACAAGTTTATTTTAGCAGCAAATCTATTTTCTGTAATTATATTGTATTTCGTAAATATTTATTCAAACTTGGGAAATTTTACAAGAGATCTCAAGTTATTTGTATTATTTGTATTTATAAATTATTAAATACATAATAGAAGAACAATAAGTACATGACATACGGTAATTTAATTGCTCGTACATTTCATTATTTGCTATTGTCATCAACTGAGTGGAATGACGTGGGTACCAAATTTAAACGTTTTGTCGGGTTTAAAAAAAAAAAACTTTACTGTTTAAAATATTTAACTGACCTCACTTTATCCTTGTTTGGTAGAAAACTATAATGAATTGACGTTCGAATTAAGCATAATATGCAATAATTGTATTAACACTTTAATATTATAACTAGCTGAATCAAAATGAACAGTATTGGACAAGAGCAGTTGTCTGCGCTCGACTGCGGTATCACAGTTTCTACTCTACTTATCATGCGTTTAAACAATGGAATTCTAATAATTTAGAAGATGAATAGCATACTTCAATCAGTAATACATTACGTAGAAAGCAAATGAGGAAATACACATGTTCTTACAAAATAAAATAATTCTATTTTAAAACTGGTAAAATTTTCCCATTTTCAAACGTGGGAAAAAAAAACACTTTCAGAAGTGGGAAAAAATCCAGTGGGAAAATTCAAAATTTAAAAATTAAGAAAACGCTTATAAAAATACTCAGAAATATTAAACTATACAATGTTTTAACTAGCCCAATATATTTCTTCAAGTTATTAAATGAAATAACTTTTTTTTCCTACTTGATTTTTTTCCCATTTAAAAAGTAGGATTTTTTGTCTATTCATAATTTTCAAACGAGAATGAGAGCAAACAGTTTAACAACGCTTAATATGCGTATATATGTATAAAAAAGCATATTTGAGAAAATAAAAATCCCATGGGAAAAAATGAAAATCCCATGGGAAAATGAAAATCCCATTCGAAAATCAAAAAATCCCATGGGATAGCCAATTTTGCACATCCATTTCATAATGAAAAAAATGCAAATTTTTTTGTGAAAAACTTCAATTATTGGTCACAATTAAACACTTTAACCCGTACTTTATGAAAAAGGGTACTTAAGTTAGCGAAATTTCGGTTTCGCTAAATTTTTGGTGGCCGTACAAGTACAATTCTTATATACAGCCTTCAAAAAACAGAACAGTTTCAATAATACATGTACTCTTTGTTCTAAGTCTTAAGTCTAGGAAAAGGTTGGTGAAGACGGACCCAGATATCACCATCGTGTTTATAACAGTTCTGAATAAAGATTAATAGAACTATCCAACTGAACTGGAGTTTTATATAGTGAGAAATATGTTCCTCAACTGCTTGTATACTGTATAAATGATGTATGTACACATCATAGCTTAAGTAGAAAAGCTGCGCATCAAAACAAGACATTACATTGCATGAAACAACACCCCGATTAGGGAACATGACTGTCTCAAATGTAAAGTTTGCTGGATGCTGTGTCTACTTGCTGAAGTCTGTTTTTTTTTATCAATTGAGATATCGTCGGGTAATGGGTACTAGAAATCTACAATAAACTTCGACCAATATATTAGAAAACACATGTAAAAGTGCACCGTTTCAGAATAAACATCTGTTTTTTACTCGCAAACCTCTCTCACATACATATATTAAGAATTTAGTTCACATACGTATTCATATAGATTCGAGTAAAAGACTTTTCACAATTTCTCCCAATAATACATGTGCCTGCATGTGCAAACATGCATTACAACAACAATACTTGAATTTCGGATTATAAATGGCAGCATTCGATTCTGACACTGTATCATTAATTTGTTGAGCCGTGTGACGAGAAAGAAACGATCAAACGGATCGTATTTGCCTCACTTTCATTCCGGTCCACCGGCCAATTTATTAATTCTGGGTATAGGAAAAATACGTGCGTAACATTGCGTTACAAACTGGATTAGAGACTGCGAGTGTGCATGAAATAATCACTAGTCATTTAAGTATGCGACAACAGTTTGATGGCGTCGAAGATCTACCTTTCGATGATCAAGAACGTATCAGAAGAATACCGGCAGAAACTTTTAGAAACCGTTTTGGATATTGTGTTCAAAGATTTCATAAGTGTGTAAAGTAATCCGGGAATAATTTTGAAAAAAAACAAATCGACTGTTTTACAGTTAAAATGTAAAACTACATTTTTTCCGCATTGAAAGTTTTCCCGCTCACGTCCAAATGACGTTGCTATGGTACTAAGAATAAATAAGAACGGCAATAAATCTATAGAACTTATATGTAGCAATATTCTTTAATAATTTCTTCGAAAAATATCAAACATTAATAAGTTATGGCACTAATCCCTAAACGTACCTGACACCCTATGTTCAACTACTGGACAATAGTAAATATATATGAACATCGCTGCTGTGTTCCAGCGGTTTGATCTATTTGCAAATAAAATATTCGCACAGTTTTGTTGGTCTTCTTTATTACAATGCATCGACTATATGTCAATATAAAAATGAAACAAAGACTTTATGGTGAGTTGTGTACAGTATTTGTTGTGGTATGTTATTAAAATGTTTTAATCTAGCAGACAAAAATTATAATTATTAACAGCTGAAGTAAATGTAGTTGCACATGATTAAAATTAAACGTATGCATGCCATTTTTATTAATTGTTTCCAGGTGTTTAATACCCTTCAAGTATGAAATTGATAGGATACAGTTTATACTTAATTAAAACACGGCAATAGTGTTTCAAAAACGTTATTATATTTCCAAATAAACTATGAGAGATATATAATAAAGTATATTAAACAAATAATTTTAAAAAATGCGAAGTGTTTTGTTTATTCCAATTTAAAAAGAGTAATATGAACACAAATTTACTTAAATTTACATCGAATATTTAATAAAAGTTTGTATATAATGCTTAATGTTAACTCGCATGAGGTGGGAACTTTTTTCAAAAATTAGAATAATCAATATAGATTGCATGTATTACTAATATCTGGTATAACATTCCAATCGAAACACGTTCTTATAAAAAATAGCATTTTATTATTTGAATACACGGTAATAGATTGTCAAGAAACACGAATGGCATCTGTTTTGAAGTAAACTGACCAATAGTGTCAAACAAGTAATGGAAGCAGCATATTGTAATGCAGATTTTGCGTTATTGAAATGAATTTGTGTCTTTTATATTTGTATATGGACGATGTATAGAAAAAAACACCCACTATTATAATGAAAGGTGATACGCGCCGTAAATATATTTCAAAATTAGAACCTTTATTGGTTATGCGGACACAGTTATACCCTAACAAACTACAAATAGAAGGAAAATGTCAATTATAAACTAAATGTCTGAATACAAATTGATATACGAAAACATTCAGATGGACCAGCTACTTTTTCCAAGGTTAATATTATTAAAACAAAACTTAACTCAAACATCAAACGAGTCCTTTGAAAGCGTGGATGCTACTTTTTGCGAAATCACCGTCGCTGTGCGGACGATTTCTTGTTAGCGCTATATCGGATACTGAGAGACACGGTTCCTGTTGTAATACCAAATGCTTGGTTCTTGTAAAGCTGTGATTATTTATTACAAGTAACAATAAACACGGCTTTCCTGGGAAATCATATGACTCAACTGAAAGCCAACGAATAACAGTGTTGTTTATTACGTGATGAAATCACAACATACACAGTCCTTTGGATGTTTAACTAGAAAACACTATATTCTTACACATTGTAGGCAAATGCTTCTTTCTAGAGCTGTTGTAATGTTCACTATATGCTTCAGTTTTTGACTGACATTGAAACATTTTTTAGATATTGCAAGCAGACTGTTTTCTTCCTAATGAAGATTACGTGCGTTCTCTTTTCATGAAGTTTCCTTGCCTAAACCCTTGTTTCAAGATGATCAATCCATCAACAGAAAGTGAATAATAACTTAATCACTGTAAGAATCTCGATTTAAACATATGATTCTTCAAATTGACTAATACTGCTCACCTGGTGTACACATGTGATACACTTAGTCATACTATTGGCAACAAATCTAATCCAACGTTAAAGATCACTATTCTATCAAATGGGAGCCATGCTATATTATTGAAGCAAATACGTGTTTTAGTATGGAATACTCCTCGCAACAACGTATTGGGACATTGTTATCTATAAAAACAACGTTATAATTATCATCGCACGTGTAACATGTAAGTGTTCAAATCGGATACGTTGTCTGAGGATCGAAGATCACATGTGCCATTTGCAAAAGTATGTCTAACATAAGCGGCATGAATATTTTATATACACACTATACATAAACTTTAAGTATATACTTTAAACAAGCGATGATCATTCTGCCTGCTACTTCTTATCCCATATTTCCTAAATGTCTGCTTATTCTAGATCTATCCACCGCAAAGAGTGAAAAGACACTTTGCAAACGATGCAAAGAAGGTAAGTATATTTTAATGTATAACTCGAATATACAAAGGACTGATGCATACGCACAATGAATGTTTTATTAAAATGATTACTTCTATTACCAAATAGGAAATACTATTTGTATATTAAAAAGTCATTTTAAAAACCTTACAAAATATGAAGGTACCTTATTTAATTTAGGTCGATATGAAACGTGTGCTATTAGAAACATCATATGTATGTACACACCAAGACTAATTAGCGGAAAAAAATAATTTTTTTCGTCTTCAGTACAAGTATGTTGAAAGTTCTGTGTTTCATGGTCAGATACGGTTATATACTATATGTTACACCCATTAAGGCATAATGACAATAAAAATATAGTTTGGACAAAATGACATGACACTTGAGAACTTTATTAGCATAAGGTAACACTTTATTTTCTTCGTTTTGTGCGTGTGCGTTGTTACGCTTAGGATATTTGCATAATACATGTAACTGTCACTGTGTACATACCGTTAATAACATCGAACTTTGTACGTTCATGCAAGATATAATGTGGAAATAAACTGCTTGCTAAATGGGTCCCAGGTAAGACTTTCGAATCGGCGCTAAGCACCCTGTCAACGTCAAGGTATAACGGTAAATATGACGATAGCGAATACCCATGTAAATATACTAAAACATATACATTTCTCTAGGTCGTGTACTGATCTCTACAGCAAGGTTGATGTTAAAACAAACACATGAATAATAATATAACACGAACTATGACTTTTTTTGCAAAACCATATTCGCATCAATATAGCTTTCATCTATCGTTTTGCATACAATAAAGAAAAAGAAAATTGCTGTGTATAATTCCACCGTTAGAGCAAATAAGTGCTCACGATTATAAAACTTGTTGTGGAATTAAAAAAAAATCAGACTGTTTGACAGTATAGAAACCTTACATTATTCTCATTTGGAAAGCCTAATTGTGGTGTTGCTGGGTCTAGTGCAAATGGTATCTAAACGGATGATGGACAAGTGGCGCGCAATATATATTGCTCTGCACTTTTTTCTCAGTTTAGTTAATATAGGGTTTGAGCTGAGTTAGATTGGTATCAATTCAAAGTTGGAAGTTATTTAATTTTCAAAAGGTGCACTTTATTTTTTTGGTTTGTGTAGGTTTTAAGTGTGTTTATTTGTGCAGAAAATAAATGAATTCAAACGCTGAAAGCAGAGATGCTTTTAGAGAGAGATAATCAAGTTTGACAAACAACAATTTGAGTTCAGCATATTGCTGTACATAACAACACCAATGCCTAAACTAGCATGCCATATTGACATTTAATTCCAGATTGTACTTCTATAATAAAAAATTTGGTTTAAAGTAATCTATCAACTTCATTCATAGAGCGCCCTATCCAGTGACATTGCTGGAGCACTGACAGACAGCACATATGAAGTGGTCAGTTTATATTTAATTACAAAAATCAAAGCTTTATTAGTGTGGCGTTCATTTTAAAAAAAGTAAAATGATAATAGCAAATTTTTATAATGAAAAACAAGTCTCATTCTGGCATGTTTTTTATATACTTAATAGATAGAACATGCAATACATTTAACCCACTCAATATACCATGAATGCAAAATTGTATTCAACAAATACATTATGGCAGCAAACGTATTTGCAGACAGGTTGAGCAAAGTTTCATTTAAAGAAAAGAATTATCGTAATTTATTTCGTAAGTGTCGAAAGTGTGTATGAACAATACGAGATACGCGTGTAAAGTCCTATTTCTATTTCATGCAAAGATAATGCATAACTTGATTAGATACATAAGGATATACATAACCCAACGAAGTTAATATTCATACATTTTTTATTTAAAATAGAAGAAGAAGAGTTTGGAAAAAATAAACTTATTGTAGGCGATTTGTAAACGCATAATACTGTACAGTCATACAACACAATTGTTTGTATATAGGCTTAGTTGACAGTTGTTTTAGTGTACAAAACACTAATACTAAGGAACTAAACACGCACGCAGTTATTTATTTCTAGACGTTTACTGTATTTTTTTAAATTGTGCCCATTTTCGTATGATATTGTCACACTGATTACAAATAGTTTATACGTGTTAAGTTATTGGTTTTATGAACCTACAACAACAATGTTTCTAATAATGTTAGCAGAGAAGAATAGATTAAGTTTAATGGAAAGCAGTAACAGTAAAATGTCCTCGTCAGAGATATGCCTTAGAACTTATGCCTGTGAACTTATGTTATTTCATCATATGCTGTTAAAATGTATATCCTGCAACTCCAATTACTATGGAGCAGCCACATGTTGTCGTAACGATTGCACAGTAGACCTGTTTCTTTTGTATGGTTGGAAGGTTATCAAACAACAACGTAATATTTACACATGTATACTGGACAATGTGTTTAACGCATTATCGATATAAGACACTTCGTCAAACAAACAACAATCCGTAATTACTAATCATTCATGACTAACGGGAAATAACATTTATATCATTAATTGGCCGCGTGATAAAAAAAAAAAACGTTGTCTAGAATAATCGAACGAAATATTTGTTGTGTAAGAGTTCTCAACGTTCCTCTCATTAACATAATATTATTTCCTCTTACAGTTAGGCGAACAAGGTTTGACTGTTGATCTGCAAAACTTAATTCTATGCTTTTTTCTCAGATATTTTACAAACCGTTTTCCCATTGAATAACAAGTGTACTACACGATACGTACTGCAATTATGTTTGTTATTGTTGTTGTTGTGGTTGTTGTTGTTGTTGTTGTTGTTGTTAGTGTTGATATTTACTATAAAACCTTTCGACATTTTGTTTTAAATCATAACGAAACTACTATCAAATATCGATTGCTGACAGTGTGAAAATGTAATGTGGCCATTTAATCCATCCATCATTTTTATCAGTGCTGCACTACTCTAACGATGTTATAGGTTTAGTGATGTTTGTACTTCTTTCAGGATCATGTCACACTGTAAAAAAACTGTTTGGAAATTCATTCGTTAAAATCTATTCTGACACGATACTTTCTAATTTTTATTTAGACAAAGAAAAAAAGTATCGCTGTTAAACTACTCTTAAACAAATCAAAAGTAGTCCCCAATTCTGAGCGGAGCATAGTAAAATGTAGTTCTCATTACAATTGACTACATATTTGTCAAATCATGTTACAATCGAAATAATTTTCGCATTAGCGTTCTTTATCGCCCAATAAACAAAACTTAGTCGTTCTAATTCGTGGCAATTAAACAGCAGCATTATGTAAAGAAACACAAAATAAGTAAAAACAGGCGCTTTTGTTGGGTCTCAAAACTTTGAACTCTTGGATCAAAAATATATCACGCGAGCAACTGAACCATTTAAACTTATAATATGAATGTTTGTTTTAACGCTCTATAAGTGACACACATGTTTCCAAAATGCCGACGAAAAGCGTAACAAACACTTTAGCTATCTAAATTTATGATTGCCCGCAAGCGACACAGTTCCAACATGATTCTGTGTCAGGGGTGCTATTTCGTGTCTTGGTTGGAATATGCGACAAAACAAATAAAAATACGCAAAATTTGCCATTTGTGAATATGTCAATTTAATGTGTTTTCGGTAGATGTCTGATTGTTTATTTGATTGTTATTTTATTTAAATGTATATATCCATATGTACTTCTGAGATTTACTGACTCAATACTTTTTCTATTCGCTTATCATTATTAAAATAAACTTGAAAGTGTAGTTTTTATTTCAGTATTATTGCTTTCATGAGCCTCGTAAGTTATTTATAACATTATTAGACACGCATTGCTTGTTTTGTTATATAACAGCATGATTGCATAATTATGATATCAATCTCTGTCTTTTGGTCTGTCTGTGTGTCTGTGTATTTTTGTGTTTGTCTCTGCGTGTGTGTCTGTCTGTCGATCCGTCCGCCCGTCTGTATATTTGTCCATCCGCCTGCTTGCCTTCCTGCCTGTCTTCCTGGTTGCCTGTCTGTTTGTGTGTGTACTTCTGTGTTTGTCTGGATGTGTGTCTGTCTGTGTGTCTGTCTGTCTGTCGATCCGTCCGATCGTCTGTGTATTTGCCCGTATGTCTGCTTGCTTACCTGCCTGTCTTGCTGGTTGCCCTCACGCCTGCCTTGACTACTAGTATCTGTCCGTCGGTTCCCCGACCAATCCATCAATGAAACCACATGTATACATCTAATCATCTATCTGTTTGGTCCGTATTAATATTCATTCATCTTTTGTATCGACAGATCACTAGATCAGTACCTTAAACTAAAGATTGATGTAAAATACCAATATAGATTTTATATGATCTAAACATGTATGTACATGTTGAACTGAACGGTCTCCAAACATGATGAGTATTGACCAACATGTTTGAGATTAATAATTAAAGTGTTTCCACGTGGAAATAACCTTCGTTAAGCCTTTATGAATTATTGCTGATCGAATTGATTCTACATCGTGCATTCTATCCACAAAGAA
This sequence comes from Congeria kusceri, assembly GCA_027627225.1. NCBI lineage: Eukaryota > Metazoa > Mollusca > Bivalvia > Myida > Dreissenidae > Congeria > Congeria kusceri. The sequence continues at coordinate 20,919,820 of CM051029.1, forward strand.
TGAGAAACATTGAAGGGTATTAAAATACAAGTGCATTGTTACTATTAATAATCATATTTGTATGCATCATATGTTTATTGTAAACCAACACTGCACATATGCTCTTATATCTTCAGGTATTGTGTTTTAATTGTTCAATATGACAAGTCATATATCCGTTTTTAGATGAATTTAATTAACAAAATAAGTGTGATCTAGAAAATATAATGTTTGAAACGTAATAATGTGGTTTATAAATGAAAATATTCAAAAGTAATGTCTTAGTGTGTTAATGTACAATTTAGTACATTGTCGTCTAATATTATGTTATGATATGTTTAATGCAGAGATACGGAAGGCATCATTTTGTGGTCAGCCAAAGAGTGTGTAAAATATTATGGTGTCATTCTCTGCGAAAATAATCTCTTCAAGCAGACATACTTACATCACTTGTTTTCGTAGTAATTATGAAGTCCTTCCGCGCCGAAGTACCAAGTATGGACCCTTGTTTGTCCCATCACCCCTACTTTTTGTACATTTAGAGACACATCGAAAATTGGGACGAATTGTGTATATAAAAAAATCGACGTGGAATAGAACACCGACCGCCTAGGTGTGGAGTTAGTGTCTCAACCACTGCGCTAGCTCAATAGCCTATACATGCATTAACCGAAACTTGAAAGGTATCGTGTTAAACGTGCGTTTAAACAATATTCAACGTTATTGCGAAGGCAAATATTAACCCAATAACAAAACTGCAACACTGTTATTTGATTGTTTCTTGTTTTGTGTCATTGTCTTGTTTTTGTTGAAAAACAAGATATTAAAAGCATAGAGTAAGAACATTAATTATGTAAGTGAGATACACCTACACGTACACTGACAGGGCCACGAGAATAGTTTACCAAAACATGTTAAACGAAACTATTCGAGCGAATTGATCTTTCTATAAAATTCATCATAGATGTTGCATCGACGATTAATTATCCAAACATTATTGTGTTTTTGGTCATTAGTAAATGTTTTCGGCAAAACATAGCCATAACGATACTTACTGTATGCATATTGCTCCAACTTATTTAACGTAGTTTTACATGCATACATTACACGTACCAAACCAATGCATATCCAAATTAAAAATGAGAACAAATATTATGGAACGCCAGGACTGTCTTATGTTGTCATCTGCTATGTTATTATGTTAGCATTATGTTATTATGTCAAACTTTAATGTTGTATTGTCAGTATATCGGTTCATCTTGAAAACTCATAATGTGAGTTTGTCTTTCGCATGTGTTATTATGTTATCTACAAGTGTTGTTTTATCAATGCAAGGCCTTACCTTGTATACTATGTGACTTGCTATGTCAAATTGTTGTGTCGTTATGTTTGAATGTCGTTTGATCATGTCAAGAGAGCAAGTTAACATATTAGTGCAGTGAGTGATTTTGTCAGTGTAGTGTGTTATTATGTCATGTTTAAAAGTTGTAAACATATGCTGTTGATTTGTTCAGACTGTGTCTTATTATGTCCAAATGCTGTGTTATTAATTAATGTTGCATACTTTTCGAGTAATTGTGTTACTCAACAGTGCTATCATGTCAACTGTAAGTTTTATTTTGTTGTCACAGTGTCTAATCAAGTCTTAAGTAAATTCAGTTTGTATAAACGGAATGTGATTGTGTTCAAATGACATTGTTGTTGTTGAGCTAAAATAGCATGCACTCACTACAATGGCGAAAAAACATACAGTACCGATACGATTAGGCATAAAAGCATGCGTGAATGACATTAAAGTCAAAAAGTTAGTTTTAGTTATAGACATAATGTAAAGTATTTTCGACATAATAACATATTATATTGACAAGTTCATATCATAGCACATGATGAAACACTATTCTAACATAATAGCACGTCTTTTCTACATAATAACTTATTCTTCTGAAAAGTTCAACTGATCATAGCACATGATAAAACACTATTTTAACATAATGACACGTCTTTTTGACGTAATAACATATTCCCTTGACAAGTTCGCCCGATAATAGCACATGATGAAACGCTATTTTAATATAATACCACGCCTTTTTGACATAATCACTTATTCTTTTGACAAGTTCACCCGATCATAGCACATGATGAAACAAGATTCTAACATTATATAACGTCTTTTTTACATAATAGCATATTCTTCTGACAAGTTCAACTGATCATATCACATGATGAAACACTATTTTAACATAATGACACGTCTTTTTGACATAATAACATATTCCCTTGACAAGTTCACCTGATCATAGCACATTATGAAATACTGTTTTTAAATAATACCACGTCTTTTTGACATAATACCATATTATTTTGACAAGTTCACTTGCACATAGCACATAATGAAACACTGTGTTAATATAATGACACGTCTTTTTGACATAATAAGACAATCCTGAACAAGACGACATGAATCATGACGACATAAGACAGTCATGATGTTCCATAAAATATGCACTGTTGCAAAGTAGTTTGTAACAACCATGGCGAGTTTACGAACATCAAATAAGTCTAGATATATTTTACATTTGAGTTTTAAATGCTATTGTTCGGTTTGCGTTAAATTATTTGAAATTCACGTATTGCTTATCGTCCTGTAATATCGCAGAATTCATGTCAAAAACATCGCGCTATAACCGTATAGTCATTGCAAAAGCAACAACATGTTTGCATCAAGTTTCATGTTGCACAATATAGTATTTTCATCATTAGTTCCATGTCTGTCTGTCTGTAGAAAGTTTTTTTTATCACATTTCGCAATTAGAATATTATAAGTATTAAATCATACAATGCACACAACTGTGTGTTATAAAGCATTGGTTGTTCATACCTAATTTACTAAACATTTATTCAAATCTGTCAACAAATACGTATGCGTTAACAAATTGCAACAACTTACTTTATTATAAGTAGTGTTCAACTAAGTTGCAAAACTACAAAGTACGAGTTCTATATAAATGTATTAGAACATACCTATGGTATGCGCTTATCTAATTGTCATTATCCGTACTTCATGCTATACGTATCTTTGCTTATTTATATAACGTTACGATATTCCGCGATCAGGCCGAAATGGTTTATTAACATTTCGTGTCCTTAGACGTCATCAATGTATGTTTAATAGTCGCAACTTTAATGTTACATGTTACATTTTATAGACGCTAGTTACAGATTTCTATGTTACAAATGAGACCCATTGTATTCTCTACCAGCGACGGCATGTGCATGAACATTTCACGGTATATTATTAAAGTAGTCCCATATAACTAAGAGTAACATAATCAATATTCACCATGTTATCCTACCACATTCTGCCCAACAAAATTTAGAATCATCCTTCTGTAGAATCGTTCTACCATCATATGTCGCATTAGCAATTTAATTGATGAATATATTATTTAACATAATACTCCGATAGCAATATTGTACGTTGTGTTAAGTGTTGGACAATTTTATATTAACATATGCATTTTCTTCTTTCACCAAGCCAGACTCACTGTCCGAAACGTTATTGTATAGTGTTTTGTTCACCGATTGAGCTTCTTGTTTGTCACCCTTGTGACAAAACCGAATATTCAAGATGTTTCAGGCGAGTGTTCGTACTGATTTCCAGACGAGGTTTCTGAAAATAATGAACAACCATGATTCGAATTGCTTTTAAATATTTAACCATTCAGTTGTATATGGCAATCGCGCCCGTTGGCAAATGGGTAAAAACAGCTATTTAATTTATGTAATTACTACATATAAACTCATATTCGCGACATAATGTCATACTTTCGTTAACCGTAATTACGAGTAGCCTATGTCATACTAATGACCTACATGTATTATCAAGTATGCATGACTTTGGTTTATAACATGTCGTAATTAGGGTCGTTTGTAAACGTAGAAATTTGTCATTATGTCGTAATTATCATGGCTAAATAATTCGTAAAGGCGTCATAGTACTCGTCATTCCGATCCGTATTAAATATTGATTTATACCATTTAAGCAATGTAATAGCATGCATGCAATACAATAGAATGCAGGTTTTGAATCATAACTACGCTTAAAGGCTCATAATGCTTAATGGTGATCATGATCATACCGATTCTGCAGGATTCGTATTCGGAGTTCGCGTTTGCAGCTGGGTTGTTGGCTCTGTAACAAAATATTATTTTATATACTGAGTTGTTTCACAGTATTTCATTAGATACGTTATAAATGTAAAAAGGCAGTTAAACAAAATAAGTATAACAATACACAATAATAAATGTTCTTAATAAACGATGCAAATATAGATACGGACTGGGTTCTAAATAAGTCATCGTAATGAGCTGACACGCCACAATCGTGAACACGAGGACAAGGAATAATTTAATCTTCTAAAGACAGTAGTAATTGGTGGAGAAAATGGTGAAGGTCTCCGGTGCTCGGTGCACCTTCAGGTACAATAATAATAATAATATAATAATAATAATACAAAGTAAAGATTTTTATTGCGCGTTACAGCTACAAGTCTGCGACACGAAGGATTGATAAACAACGTTACAATCAATTTCACTTACACAGTATAATGATATCCATTTCTTTCACTTGTTCAACTATATTATGGATGTTCTTTCCTTTACATTGGTATGCACCGATCTCGAATTCACATCGTGCATTTATAACAATGGTGGATATTGTGTTATTATGCATTTCTCTGAGTAAACGGTCATCGCCTCGCGTAATATTTACGAGTGTCAATTTAGCTACGGGGTCACTGTCAGCTTCGCAGAATAACGCCACAGTCTGTCTTTCGTTTATGGTAATGCTGGATCCTAGGTTAAACCCTTTGGCATAAATCTACTTATTTTGGCAGGATCTACAACATAAATAGCACGTTTTTGCACAACGGTACATGCATTTCATTTTTAATAATAATGTAAACACAAATTACGTTCTTGTTTCTTCGTTATCTATATTGAAATTTTTTACATGTAAGTTTTTCCAATGAACCCAATAACACTCTCTTACACTGCTCATCCAGGGAAAACGATATTTCGTCATATGTCTACTCAATACCACATCTTGTGGGTTTCATTGTGGTGTTGACTCTGCATGTATAATATCCTTTGTCAGCAAGTTGTATGTTCGTCAACGTAAGGCTTCTCTCCAATCCCACTACGTGAGATGTCTGGACATTTATCCACATGCACCTCGTTTCTGATGGATTTCCGGGTGTGCAAGGGCACGTGACAGACATTGTTCCTTCCCATAAAGCGGTTCTATTGTCAATCGACTGAACAACTACTGGTGCTGAAATGAAATGTACTGTTTAATATCATACCCTTCACTGACAAAAATGTATGTATGGTTTGTCGACTTCAACATTTTGTAGTATTAAGTATCAAACGTACATGTAAACAAATACAATAAATACCTAGACTATCTATCTGGAAACTGGATTGATTTGTTCCATTAATATTTTCGTCAAATGTTGTACTCATTTCGTTAGACGCTATAGACGTATACTCTCCACTGTAATGTTTACTGACAGCGCTGATAAAGAAACCATCGCCAATCCCAAATGTGTCAAGTGTCCAATAGAACGCTGGGCTCGGTTTACTCCTTGTGGTACACGGAATGACCTTGGATCACCCTCAGATGGTTTGTCTGGATATAATTCCCACAAGTTCGAAATGTAAACGTCGGTGTATCTGGGGCTACTAGTAGCAAATGATAACATATTATCAGATCCACAAATGAGGAATAATCAAACCAAAATGCATCCATCACCTGTTGTTCACACAATTGATTCACAAAAGAACAAAACTGATGACATATACAAATGTGTTATGTGAATATCCGCAATGTTCCTACAGACCTATAGCATACTATAAACAAACATTTATCAAATGTTTTAAACAGTACTACGTATGTATATACATTTAACGAATAACTAAGTAGTATTTACACAACCAGTGCAATGCCAGTAATAAACCATAATACGGCTATGGATTTTCCATATTGCATTTTATTTATTTTCCTATTATCTTATCAATAAACTTAGTTGTTTTCAGTACGCATTTAAACAATTTCATCCGTTATTATAAACATACTGAAATGTTCATAAATAACAATACATCTGCAACAACGCTCATAGAACTAAAAGTGTTTTTCTGTTCCTTCCGGTCGGATTGAGAGTATTGCTTGCCATGCACTGAATGCTGGTTTTGTTCACGAAAGTAGTGTTCCAATAATGACCTTGTGCCGACACCACACCATTCGATGTCCATACATAGCTGGCAGGGGGATTCGACAACGCAAGGCATCTTAAACGGACATCTCGACCTCTTTCAAAGCTAATAGTGGGAAAGTTGATGTGTTGCTCAGCAATCCCTTGACGATAGAGAGACAGTTCTGTCACAGGATCTGCAATAGATGAAACATAAATAAAATGCAGTGTATGACCATTCTTAGACAATTAATACATGTTCTAGAATTGTTACCTAGTTATAAGTTGAATGTACATGTTTATTTTCTCAGGCATTTACTGAATAAAACATTACCATAATAAACTCCGTATGCATTGTTGGTACTATTAATATAACAATTATTGCGACTGGTATTGAGCAATATTACTGAAACAATATTGATACATATTGTTTCAACATAAATACTTACATAATAGTGTAAATGACGCAGTGACATTTCCAGTAAGAACCTGCTAAGCGAAAGTTGCTTTCATTTCATTGATAACTTCCAATGTGTATATATCATCACCGCTTGACTGTACATTTGGTATCGTGATTTGTTGTCCGTTTTGTTGCTCTCCCACTGGCAGTGTCCATGTATTACGTGAGGGAGAAGGGTTGATCTTGCTCGTACACGTGTTCTTTTTAACAGTCCGTATATAATATGATGTTATAAGTAGATTTCCGATTTTACTGGTTGGGGTAGATGGTGGATCAATAGTAAAGAAAATGAAGTTGTTACTGTTCGCTATGAGTAATACTGAATATTTTTGCAAACACATTTATATTCAGAAATATAGTTAAGCTTTTTATATAATTTTTTTGTTTTAGTACTCGTATACAACTCGTATTTTTAATAAACTGTATACATGTACAATAGTAATTTAATTTTATGAAATCGGATTTAATCACTGTATTAGTTTCACTGTAATATAACTTGTTTAATGGTTATTTCCTCCCTCTTAGAATATATACAATGCACATCAGCTGTAAATACCACAAACTATATTGCACCGCAATTTTAAAACAAATGCAAACCTGTGAATCAAGGGTTATGTCTCTAAAACATATTACTTTGTTGGATATAAAGGCTCTTAAACTAAACACGTAAGTTTCGTTTTAGTGGTTGTGTTGTATTCGTTGCAATCGAAACGTGATTAATGGACTGTCCAATACGCTGGCATTGTTAGTATACGATGTCATCAGATGAGGGTTATGCCATACGAAACACATGTGCATGCATAACACATAAAAAACGAACAATATTGGGAACTCACGTAAAATATGGACAACTAAAATTGTTGTATGTGTTGTTGGTTTCGTGGATCTATATGTTGGCTGCATAACACTTGCGGCACTGCATGTGACCACGTCTGTGTGTTCACTTTCTTCCCACTTAAGTGATATCGATGTGGAGTTAATAACTGTGCTGTTTCATAGGGTCCATGACATTTTCGGCGTTGGGTTTTCAGAAGAGGTACTTTGTAGTAATACACTACTGCTTTCTATCACAAAAATAGATTCACATACAATGACGGTCTTTTACAGAATTGTCGGCTTAGACGGATTTGCTAAATCAAAAATATAGAAGTTGCTGGAAGGTAAGGTTTAGGTGTCAGTTGTCAATATTTAAGATGTAATTTAATGAACACTTCTTTACGACAGTGGCATGTGTCGAAGACACAATAGTGCTGTACTTCAAGTAAGTTTAAACGTTTATTATTATTATTCCTATTCTTCTTCTTCTACTTCTTCTTCTTATTATTATTAGTAGTAGTAGTATTATATCAAATAAACTGGATATATTGGATAAAACGTGAGCAACACATGTCCGTGTTTACAACCGTGAACGTTTGTATACAGCGCAATGTTAAATCAATATGCAATAAATGATTCATAACTAATTAAATGCTTATTTGTTTGACATTCAACACTTACTCAGCACATCGATAAGCAGTGTTCTGTTGGATATGATTGTCCCATATCCGTTGGAGACATCCTGGCTCCGTGGTACTCATGGGTAGGGGTAAATGTAAGGCTTCTCATCGTCACATCTCCAACCGTAAAACTGCTTCTGTGTCCAGTAAGGTCCACATAATCCGTGTAGTCAGAAGGAGTTCTGTTATGTAACTACCAGGTGATGATGGGTGCTGGACGTCCCGTTGATGATACAAAGCGTATGTAACTGACTGCTACGCTGGGTAGGACGAACATTGTTGGTAATGCCGGAGTCAAGGTTACATAGTTCACTGGAACTAATACAATATGTATAATTGTGACACCAAACTGAAACCAAACAAACCAAATATGCTCGTATTAATACCATTTAATCATTCCATTGTATACCCTATTAATACCATTTAATCATTCCATTGTATACCCTGTCTGTATCACTGTTATAAGTTTGTATTTATAAAATGCCAAATACATGTACGTATTCAATGCGTTTGGTGAAGTACAAATAATATAATAACGTGCACTCATAGTCACGCAGACATAGATGTACATGTAAGCAATACAAACACATATTCCAAAAAATTAGCGAGAAATATTCGCATCTAAATAATCATACATGCATACATTCATGTTAATTCATTAGGTAGCTGTTCAGCTTGTTATAAGTAATCAAATATATAATAAGGACATATATAACTTGCAGAAGAAATATTTAGCAACATAGAACGGGCGTCCGAAATTAAGTTTAACATCTGTATCATGTTTCGTGAATGGTGTGTTATAAAATAATATGCATAAATTAATGATCAGTTTTGACAATTATAAAATATCGTTTAATGATATGTATTTATTTTCTTCAGTACATGTATGATAAATTCCAAATCACAATGAACCCAATAGCATCCTGATTTTGTTTCAGTAAGAACCATATATGTGATACATTCCATAGTGTAACCATACTTGTTGGAGTAGTTTGTGATGTAAGTATGCTATTAACTTCCTAAGACGGTCTTTGTACGTATAGGATATTACTCGAGAATTTCTTCCTACATAAGACGACCGAAATGCGATGTCATTATCTGATTTACATACCGAGCAACACCAATAATGCATCCTAACTGAATTTAAAAAACGGAGCCAAACACATGGTTCATACTTTACTAAAACATACACAAATGTAGATTTAAATTTAGTTCATATAGTTGGATCATACATAACTACATGAAATAACATTAAATTTGAAAATTCAACTCCGAAAATGTGCGTGTTTTTTTTTTGGATTGCAAGTTTAATATACATGTAACTTTGAGTTTAATTTTTGGCTTTTATTAAAACGTGTATATTAGTTATTGTATATATTATATATAAATGAAATAGTGATAAAAATTTAAAAATACGAACACGTGCATTGCAATAAATTATACTGAATGTGCTATAATTGTTGTTTACATTTATATCTATCAAACAATACATTTACAGGAGGCTTATTGCGGTATATTATCAACAATAATCCATCCATCACTATTGATATGCGCATCAAAATTTACACGGAGAATCATTATCCATACATTTTGTTTGGCATAGTGGAGCTAACTGATTATAAAATGAGCACGTGCCAAACTTATGTTTTATTACAAAGAGATATAATTGAACAATGCATAATTATATAATGCAACACATGTTCTACAAAAAGTATATGTATTGCGAATTGTGCAACAGAAATATGACATTTACTTGTTAATTTTATGTTATTTCTTTGCTGTATGTCGCTTGAAAATTCATGGCAACAGAGCACTTTCACTTGTCACTGGTATTGATTGAGTTCAAGAGTTTCAGTGTCCACGTTAATGTTGTACCGTCAGTTGGAAAATTCAGCCGGTAGCGTCGCAGGTATAATTGTACATTCGCTGCCAACATATCCGATTGTGAGGATGTTTCGGAACGTACTCTCACCTGCTGGTTGGCGCCAACAGTCTACAACTCTTTCGGTTAAATGTGTGCAGGCTATTTGAACAACTTCGTGTTAATACAGGAGCTTCTGCGCCTTTAGTGTAAATATTAGGATTATACGTTAATACATTTCAGCACAGTAAATTAATATCAATACACCAACTGCCAATAAAAACAAACGTATATGGAGAAGATATACGTGTTTATATATACCTGCGTCGATAATATAGTTCGAGTGTAAAAGGAATGTTTACGTTGAAATTAATTTTTACAACCTACGGCTTTTTAGTCCAGGACCTACAGTCATTTATTCCCAAATAGGAAAATTACAATGATTGCATTGTCGAAGGCTGGTGTTGGACGATGATATGAACGACAGTTTGCTTTTGGTGCAAATAAACTAAGATTGACGTGTATAATTAATATATAAGTTAAACACTTATTAAAACGTATCTAAAGGATATTTGTTGATTTCGGTGTAAACTAGTATTTTATTTATGGAATATTCATACAAACTGATATTTTTACGAGTGGCTCAGCCAGGAGTGAAAAGAGAAATTTTCTCTGATCACGAAAGATGTTTATATCAATTTACATCGCAAGCCACTTTATTGTTTACACACTTTAATTAAAGTGCTGTCCGAGTTCCCGATGGCGTAACAATGACGAGGGTTGTCCCAAAACAAAGAATAATATCATGATGGTGTTTGTTTAAGCATGTTCACATGTAATATATGTATCTTTTACATCTTCAGAATGCATTTAAATCCCTTTTATCATATAGGTCTATGCGTATTTCAAATGTTATTTAAAGCGTTGCGGCCAACACAGTTTAATTTTCTAATAGACATAATGGCAGTATACATAAAGCGCAATTTGTGTCCTTTATACAGACCATTCTGTTTTGAAAAAAAAACACGTTGGTGTGTCAGTAAGAGATGTTGCATTGAAATGACGTCACTACAACAGTTTCTATGGCGAGATTTGTTTCACATGTTGCCAGCATTGGCATTAAATGTTCATCTCAAATGATAATACCGAAACACAGATTGGTAACACAATAATGAGTTGAGCGCATGATTACACACATACATGATATAAAGGAACTAAAATCACCAGAAATACATAAACTTTAAATTTAGCATTCTTTTAGGGCGTCAAAATAGGTTTCCAAATAGACAGACGGACAGTAACACGCAAAAGAAAACATACCGGTACCTATAAAGTTCAACAATCAACATTATGCAGGTAATCCTTCATGAACTGCTGTCGGACACTCATTAAGTATGTGTTTGTTTATGTACTCACGCAAAAGAACAAGCAGAACATTACATGTATAAAGTACCATGGACAATGTTTGAGAATTAATAAGCGTATGGCATAAAGACGTAATTTATACTATCCTTGTGTTGGCCGCATCGTTGCATATTATGTTCCAAAATATATACAACTTTTTATATAAAATAAGCACCGCTCAACGTTAAAATGCTATAAATGTATCCTAAGTCATAATTATCGGTAATAATAACAATATATAATGTGTGGGATTGTGTTATCCTGAGCTTGTGTATGTATGCTCTGGAAAGAACTACACAAAATAAATAAGTGTCATGCCTAAACTCAGAGCGTACACACATTATTATTGATATCGGAACTGAAACATGCTCATAATGTATTAATACAACTAGTTGCAAGTTCACTACTATTATTAATATGCCTGCGCTAGGACATATTCAATAATGTACATTTACTTTATGTGAAAATACTTTATTATTGACAATTTTTCAATCGTATTTCGCTGGTGCCCAATGACTATTATAATACCGATAAATTACGTATACTATTTGAGCATATGATTATAGAACCTATTTTCTCTGCCGCGTATACTTATAATTTCATTTGGGTGTATCTGGTTGGTTTGTGGTTTTGGGGCCATATTCATAGTGCACGAAGAATCTGTATACAAATCTAACCGAAGTTGTACACAAGACTTTGTATACAAACTCAACAAAAGTTATAACGCTCCAAATGCAAATTGTTGTATTTCGTTTATTTAAAAACATTTTAGCTACGCCATGGTAAACACGAAATGTCTGCGTATATTTTCAATATTTTGGACGGAACACATGCATGTATAACTCAAATAACCATAGCTGACATTCCAAGCTGAAATTCTTATTAATAATGCAAAACCAACAATTTCAATTTATTCCATTTGATGCGTTAAAACTTTTGTTGAGAGTATAGGTTTTGCCATAATATCTCAGAAAAATGTAAATATTATTCAAGCAAGTTTTAACTTAAGTGTTTTCTCCTTAAGTGTTACAGAAGATTCATAATTCCTTCACTAAAGAAGACAATAACGTAAGATCTGAAAAAACAATCAGCGCCGTTGTTTGTTTATATTATATTCCACCCAATGTCAACCAGTAGTTTAAACACGGCAAGTTTACTTCAGTGTAATCATTCCGATTTTAGTGCATACACGCCTAACTTATTTACATAAACCGGATATGAACGTTTGACATTTCAACGGTCCAATATTTGCTTACATGCTATGTTAATTTTTAATATGAACAAGTTTTTTTTTTTCTAATACACCAATGTGAATAAAGGTATGTCGATAGAACGACTCACACACAAGGCACCTCCATATGTGATATAATATTTGGATACATCGGTATTCGGATGTAAAATTTGTTCAAACTAGTGTCTCAGAAATATTAACGAAGGAGTGCTCTGTCGTTGTTTGGTTTACTTCGAACTAACATAATATGGTACATGTGTCTGGCATGTTTCCACAATAACTATTAACTAATTAAATGATTTAAATTTATTTACATGTTTCATGTACTCTTTGCATATACGTTAGTTTCACGAACGACTTATAATATGATTCACATATATTGTTCAATAGTCTTATTTTTATAATAATTACCAGTTCATGAAATCAGAAATTTACGTAGTAATGTGCCTATATCCGCAGATAAAAGAGCGCCTGAGTCAACCCTCCGTAGACTCTGACAAAGCAGCAGTGATCAAAATGTACTGCTTCTGTCAACAAGGAAACCAGGCCTTGATGCACAATTACCTGCAGCACGAATGCAACAGCCAACCAAGCGAAAAAAATAACCTGTAATCCATCTGTAACCAGGTAAAATTTTATATTAATTGTGAACATTGGATTTAATTTATCTTCAATTGACCATACCGACCAATAGTCAAAGATGAGTGATTTTAAACCCTCATGTCAGGTGACAATATCCCATTATTGTTCAATACTTCATTCATTGCCTTCTGGGCAGTCAATGTGTGAGCGTCCATTTTTTTTGTCATAATGCTGCATATTTTTATTTCATCATTTGATATTTCTTATGAAAGGCTAGTACGATTTGTAATGTATATATTGTGTATTATTTATGTATTACAAGTGATTTAAAAATGAGAAATGCTCTGTCTGTAATTATTTCGTATTGACTTTCGTGTTCACTGGAACCTGAAGTCGAGATTGCATTGCTCTTTTATCTTTGTTATAGAAAGTATGTTAATCATAATTGTATTTCTATTGTGCACCATGATTCTGTTGCTGCAGTTCTAACATACACGAGTCAGAATGTGAAGGGGCAGGGTGGCAGCGGGAGGCAGAACTACAGACTATGTGAAGTCCACACCACATTTTGTATGTTGATATGCGTTGTAATTTGTATGCGTGTGACAGGAAAAGTGTAAGCTTTGTATGTATTATATAGCTGTAATATTTTAGTGTTTTGCAAATGATTATTAAAGTCTATATGGTGAAATATTAGTGTATATGTTTAAAGAGTTATTCAAGTGGGCCACTATACACATTCTCTTATTATTATTTTGCGAAGATGAATAACTATTTTAGGTATTATAATGTGATTACTATATGATTTGTTTGTGTATTTACTTTAATGATCATTACATGCAGTGGTGCTAATGCTTGTTCCGTATTGAAAGAAATTAAAATGTATATGTTCAAATGTATATACACACTCACTTATTTCTAAAAAAATATCATATGTTCAACTTTAATCATTAGCCCAACTTAGTCTAAACATGGATGGACATAATCAATACAATTTCATTTAAGATGCACCTCATATTGGACTAAGATACAGAGATCTTCATTCGCTAATACATACTCCTAAATGTTAATACATGTTCCTGAATGTGTGTTTAAATTCAGAGAGTAAACTAATAAGTATGTTTGTAACATTTTAGTTCCTATTTCATCTAAGCATGAGGTACGCCAGATTTTCTTTTATATTTTTGTGGCAATGTGTGAACACACATACAATTTGTTACCAAATTTTTAGATTTAAATACATTAAGGAATGTTATGGTATTGTATAAAAACAAACACTGGAGCAATACAGATGGTTAAATACTGAAGCATACAACATATTTATATGCAGGACTTTAGTATAGTACATTACATTTGTTAAATTAACATGAAACAAATGTACATGGTAATAACGGTCGAATACATATATCATGATCATGGTTTGTAAATTTAAAAATGAGTGTCATGGTGATGAGTATGACATGTTTGTTGATTTTTTACTAAAATATATTGTCATTATTTTTAGAAAAATACTAAATGTCAAGATTGTAACAAGATGTAACAAGATCAATAACACTATTGTGATAGACCTTTATCAAATGAATTATAAAACATATTTTCTTGGAAAATATTTTTCATGTTTCTAAATTAAAATAACAACAATGTACATATTTTACATATACAATGTATCAATAGTCATACAGAGCTCCAGATAAGATGGGTATTTGTGTAAATACCCTTTAAAATATTGCAAATACCCTTTAACATTTTAAGTATGGAGTACCAGTACCCTTTAGACAATTAAAGTGGGAGTACTGGTCAACACTGAAAGTCTTGCCGTAAACTTGCTACATGTAATTTAGAAAACAACAAAATTTCGTTCTGCAGTTAATTTCCTTAATGAATCTTATTAAAAACTACAATTACTTAACAATATTTACATGCACATTTATATCCTTCACATTTAATACCATGGGGTAAAATACCCTTTTAAGCCAACTCCTAAGCTGATTATCAGGGGGTAAAATACCCTTTGACCAAAAAGGTCAGGTGGTACGGTAGCCTTTAGCCTAACAACTTATATGGAGCCCTGGTAATACACATATAAAGTATATTGTAAATACAATATATGTCTTACTTTACTCCCGAATACTAATTCGATCCAATTCAAATATAAAAAGCCGTAATACCATTGAACAATGCTAAACCAAACCAATTACTTTACTTGAACGTCAATAACTGTGGATTATTTTTTACATTTTCGAGGCAACAACCCATTTTTGGAATATAGACCATACTTCACACATAATATGAGCGATTTCATTTTGGCATACTGTGTGCAGACATACATACATTGTAATACTGTAAAAATCGTTTAAACTTTTCACATATACGTTATTGTTCAATGTTATTATTTTTAAATGACGTTAACTACGATAAATACGATGGTAATCGACTACTGTTGGTGGTGATGGTGATGGTTGATTGTTACGGCATGTACATGTTCGAGTGTCCCTCGCGCAAATATCCAATTATATTTCTTCTAGCTAACGAGTTTAAAATTTGAGAACAGTTGCAAAACAGTGTGATATGGACAATGCTAAATCACAATTACAAATACGAAAGCTATTTTGCATTAAAGAAGGCACGTACGAATCAAAATTTGAATAAATTACACTGTGTGTGGTTAATTTAATTCAAAAATACCTCCCCCATGTCGGCTAATGTGCACTGTTTATGTGGATACTGCAAACTGTACAGTTATTGAATGAATTCCCATATCACTGGTAGTTCTGGATCACATTAAGATGAATGGTTCTGAAAATAAGTGAAGCCCACCCATTTCAGTTTTTATTAACTGGTGTTTTAACAGCAGTAAATCATCAAAGTTTCAACTCTGTATGTTGACCAAATAACCGAACCGGGGTTTTTATGGGTAATACATGTAAATAAATCTACCTGAATACTGGTTGCAGAAACTAGGGTACGGTTAATTCATCGCGATAAAACATCGAAAATAATGAACTAATTTATGGTATTAATTGATAAATAAATATATATTCGATGTACTGCATACACAGAAAAATCTCTTTTGATATATTACTGCCGAAAACAACGGTAATATCAACACGTGTATTTGGGCGTTCCAGGTCACTTGTACGGTTATAATTGTGAAGACATGTCTAGTTTACATGCTTTATGGAATTTCTCCATGGGTTTCCAGCTGGTTGCGTCAGTGTACTCATGCACATGTATGACAAGTATTTATTGACCAATAGGAAGTATGTGTTGTACAAATAAGGGGATATTATTGGCTTGCATCTGATAGGTTTGATTTACCATTCTATTAGTTATACATAGTATAAAAAATGTTCGTGGTATTTCATACTGAAGACTCGTGTCAGCTACGGGGCGAAGCAAGATGACCATTCAATGTTTTAATGTGTTCAGACTGTTGATCTCTTTAATGTCATTATTACAGTTGATCATTGCATGCAATATATATTATATATGTATATTATATGTATTCAAAAGCTTCCAGATTGTTTAATACTGTCTATTTGATGTAAGCAATGACTGGGAATTCCATATTTAGAATGATGTTTATACTTTTGCAAACAATGATCTAGTGCCCTTCACATATTAGTTTATGGTACTATTCAGCTTTATGTTAACATTTGCAACACCATCATTTGCTGTATTGTATATGTGTTTCAGAGTGATGATGTTACCATTGGAATGGTGCTATATCTTATGTTATATTATTCTTTCAGTGTGTGTTTTGTTAGCCTTACATTCTTAGTTTGTCAATTTATCAATATACGTGTTATTGTTATCAAATTGTTGCTCTGCTTGTTACTGGTGATACACATATATTTAGACTCTATGTACAGTTACCACATTGCGTACGTAAATGTACTTTGGATTGTTAACCGGTATGGTAAAGCGAACTTTATCATCTTCAATAAAAACAAATATATGTGCTATTAAACAGTGAAATAGATTTATATAGCAATTCAAGTATAGTTCGTTGAGTTGTTTTACCTATTGCTTACGCCTACATCTATAATGAAAATTCAAAAAGCATCCCTACTTTAATAAACATTTTAAATATCTGTGAACACGGTTCCGTGTACATGGATACATGTCAAATGTCAACAAATATTAAACATATCAGTTTGTGGCAGATTTTGGATCAATACTGCATGTACCAATTATGTGTTTGCACCAAACCATCCCATTTTCGGACAATGTTAGCGTCAGACTTGGATAGTGTGCTTTGCTCTAGAACTGAGCTTGACAATGTATACTTCCAATTGTTGTTTCTCTGATCTGCCTGTTTTGGTTTAAATGATACTGTGAAAAGATCAATTCGCTTGTAGAATCTGTCCTCACATAAAAACGTTCAGGTGACTCATTAAAAATTCCTCCTTAACGCATTCATTTATGTTGTTGTTTTTTCTTAACAGACTTATGGAAATGACAGTGTAAAACAACACTTTATGAGGTTTATATACTGGTTAAGCGGTGTCGCAAACACCTTAAATGAGAAACCTTCCCGTAAACCGCTATTCTCTGCCATTATTTCCGCTCATTACAAATTATTGTTGACACTAAAATCTGCCAATTAGTTTCGGTTTGGTTCCATATTTTACACAAGATATCGTCTTCTGCATTTTAAAAGAATTCCAGTTTTAATATACTGTTTTAGCATTACAAAGTAATTAATATTTGACTTAAATGTAACTGATTTTTAAGATAAACTGAAATAAGATCCACTTCACTAGTTTTAAGAATAAAAAAATGTGCGGTAAAAATGTTTTAGTTTATTTGTCGTAAATCCTGGTATCATAAATGTTGTTAAAACATAAAATACGATTGCCTTTCTGAAAATGCATTTGTAGTTTTGTCAATACATACTGAATATAGGCTCATACAGTAATATTATCTGCAATGAACAATATATTATATTGAAAACAATGTCATTGAAATATAAAACGTTGATCTTATATTAGTTGTCAGTGTATATTAATAACTCTCATCAAGTAAGGTAAAGCATATATTTATAATATACAATGAAAATAATATTCAAAACATACAAACATAATAATCTTAAGCAATACAGTGTACACACATATCAGACCATCAACAAACAACATCACATCAGCATGTACATATCTTATTAAATATGTAGATCTGCTTTCACTCTCTGTGTGTACTGTTAGTGTATTAACTGGAATGTAGGATACCATGTGAATGCATTTGCTTGTGAATATATAAATAGTATATGATATTAGGTATGGACAACTGATCAGACTCAGCAAATGCACAGATAAAAAAAAGATATACTAAAAATGATTAATGGTTCAAAAACGTATAAAAATCTTAACTCTAACGCGATAAGAATTTGAGATAGAATAAATAAGGCATATTTAAATCAAACACCAGTCAAACCAGCGGCGTTCTTCCCTTGTTAACGGTTTGCGCAAGAATAACAAGATTACCACCAGCAAGTTGTCTAACAATCTCTTGCACACTGGCTTCATTGCATTCACCTCTGTAGTAGGCTCGGAAGATAGTCCCATGCAATCCACGTGGTTTAAGTCATACATGTATGATCATAACATTCACGACGTTGGGTGCCCTAGTTTCCCGTACAAGGATTGCCGTTCCATTGCATGATTTTTGCATGGAGAAATCCTGTCATTTTTATCAGTGATGTATTTCAATTCCGAGGGTCGTCTAATAAACCTTTACTACGAGTGTGTGGTATCAAGATTTAATGAAAACACTAATTAATGTGGTTCAACAAATTAAGAAAACAAATTAATTTTAACAAATTTGGTTCAACAAATTAATTTTAACAACGCAGCATGAATTTACTGTGCAAATTTACTTATAAGTGGTCAGAAACCGACCAAGGGATTTTGTGTTTGTAAATGTTTGAATGTGTTATATATTTCAAACTTTAAATACTGCGCAACAAGTTTCATAGACGGTCCTTAAAATGACTTGTTCAGTTTGTTTATTAAATTGATATTAGTGTTAGAATAACAGTTATTCATGAAAAGCATGGAACTTAGACAAATGAACTATAAAAAAGTTCCAATTATATGAATCATTTTTTTTTTCCAATTTGTGGTAATTAAAAAATCATTAATTCTTTATTTCTATGCTATCGGTCCTAACAATTAAATGTGCGTTAAATACCTTTGTTATCTTTTGACAGCATTCTTGTCATTGAGCCCATTGCAGAGGTGTGTGGTGAGGGCAACGAACTACGACTCTGCTTGGAGATAAAACAACGTCACATCACTGTATAAAGGTTTACAACAGGTTAACATCCAACATTCAAAGGTGCAAAAATACCATGAAAATAACAATAAATGCACAACAGACATAATAATTGATACTTAATATTTTAATATAATAGATGAATACACATGTGTTACACGCATATATGGAAATACATATAAAACATTCATTTTGAGTAACCATGTCCCGAAATGGTGAACATTTTAAATGTCTGGCCTTTAAAACTTACTTTACATTTGTTAATGTATGAACTTTTGAGAGTCATTCATAGCCAATGTTTAGTGTTCAAGTAGCAATACTAGTGGGTGATAGCCCGTAGACGTCAATAGAATAATACGAACCACAAGTACATTCTAGCACATTCGTAAAACTATTTATTTATCTTCATTGTTCGTTTTTTTTTCTTTCTATTTTTACTTATATTCGCACTTCAGCAGTGTACTTCTATGATTAATATTTCAGAATCCCACATAAGCATCATTGTAAACCATATCTTTACACTTTTACTTAAACTGCTGTTAATGCATATTGGGATGCAAAACACATTGTTGGAAATGGCCCCTTACTTGATGCATTCACAAATCAGTTTTCCAATAACAAGACTGTATATAGTTTTAAGTATTCGACAATGTTAATTAACATATGCATTTTCGTCTTTCACCACGTCTGAATCCCTGGCTGAAGTTTCATTGGTATGCTTCTTGCTGAACGCTTTAGCTTCATGTGTGTTTGCTCGTGACAGAACCAAATATTCATGAAACGATGTTTCAGTGGGAGTCTCGTACTGACTGCTTGGCTGGGATTCTGAAATGACACCATGGCTTAATATTCCTTAAAGGTACTTACGATGAATATCATACATGCTTAAGTAAGTTTTTTTTCTCATAAACTATAATGCACGGTTCCTATTACTATTTATATGATATTTGTTTGTGTTCTGTGAAATAACGGGTTATATCATCACTGGAAGGGGAGACAATTGAAATTTTCACGAGAGTTATCACAAATAAAACAAACCAATTGTCTGTTTATCTTAATGCTGTTGACATTCTTTATATTTGAATTATTTTGAAGTGATTTTCAACACGATGTTTTCAGATTCATGTCAGTACCATTTTTTCTATAATGGGTAGTAATTGGTTTTAGTAATAAATATTCCCGCGACTTGTTGGATTACGACAAAAATGTGCCGTGGATTAGCTAATTAATTTAACCCGCAAAATTGTTGACTGTAGGCATTATCTTGGTAACGTGTATACAGTACACCAGTCTATTATGCTGTACGGTATATTGGCAACGCAGAATCCAATTTCTAAATTTAAATATTTTTAATACTTGCAATTTGATACACGTTGTCGTTAAATAATGTTGAGCTTTCAAATCAAGAAGGTAACATTCACTGATAGATTTAAGTATATTTATGATAAAAGTACGTATTGAACACTTCTTACAATAACACATTGACTACTTAAATACTTTAGCGTTGTTGTTGGATATAAAGACTTTATACACACACAATAATATATAACTATATGCAATATGAATGTAAGTTATTACTTAAGGGTACATTGGATTCGTGATGGATTTTGGAGAACCGTCAATACAGCAAGTATGCATGCAAAGGGAGACTACTGTTCATAGCAATAGTAAACAACAAGTGCAGGTGTAGTATGCAAGAACTCATAAAGTGCACAGGATTGAATAAAATATGTTGAATGTTAAAACTAAGTTTGGACCAAGTTGACCAGCTCCAATACCTTGTGACTAAAACGTGTACCCGCAATACATTGGCTCTTAGTCTCCTTGGCTCAATACCACTGAGACAATTCCGAGTGAAAATAAGAGGTAAGGCACTTCAATATATAATTGGAGAGGTATTCTTAACATTAACTGTTAATATTCTTTACAACTCTTCTTTTTGGTAATTATGTATGATAAATGCGTGACAACACATAAAATAAACTTATTGTTCAAATCAAATAAAAATTAAAAAAGTAGTCCCTCACTGTGTTGATATAAGGATATATCTCACTGTTATTTTTCTATATTTCACTATCAGCATTAAATAAAAATGCTTATTTGCGATTACATGTATTATCATACCGGATTATGCAGGATTCATATCGGGAGCTCGCCATTGCAGTGGGGATTTTCGCTCTGTAACAAACAATTAAATTATCAGTTATTCTGTTCGAAAAATCGTTCATCCAATATTTTATTATAAACAAGTTAGAAATATTTAACATACTTTAGTAAAATATAAATATAACTGTATTCCAAAACTAGTATAAGTACATACTGTGCTCTGTATAAGTAATCGTAATAAGCGGCAGGTGGAGGATTACTTGAAAAGTATGTGCCAATAATTAAGATGTCGTCCCCAAGACAAAGATAGACATTGAGTAAGTCGACAATAAAATAAGTTTTCTTTATATCACAAAATCACAATACAACATAAGTCTAGGTATGCATATAATAATGTGTTCCTTAGTTTCCACAGCACAACTACTACTACTATAGCCCCGACCGACGAGGAAGTCGCCATCTAATAAAATACATCAAGAGGAAGTATTGGAATTAATTGAATTCTATGTTTCTTATAATTGTAATTTTGTGTTGGTTCATTGTTTGGGTTAAGTCTTTAACTATTAATTTTTCACTAAAGTGTTCACTAAAGTGTTTGAATAACATTTCATAAACGGATATTTTCATGTTGGATAGCTAAAATAAACTTTTACATTAACACATTTTAAAATCGCTTATTTAAAAATGTGAGAAATATGTATACCAGAATAGGCTCATGTCATCACTGTAATCTCTGTGGTTTCATCTGTTTTGTCCAATTGAAGTTTCGGCATATTTCCAGCAACTAATTCATAAGGCTCTTTCGAGTAACTGTTTCAGACACGATTTTGTAAGTGCAATGTTCACTTTCTACTGTCTCATAACCAATAACACACCATTGTTTTTCTCCTCCATCAAATCCTGGTTTTCATTCAACGGTTACAGTATTGTCGGTCACCAAGGCCTGTTAGACACGACATTGTTGCGGCATAGCTGGTTGCTCAGCAAAACCGAAATAACTATCTGAATACAGAATGCATTTAGATGTTTCATTTTTATTACTTTACTGTCAGTTATCAAGGTCTCAACGACATACATTTTGGTGTGTTGTGAAAAAAGCTGGTTGCTCTGCAATACCAAAACAAAATCTGAACACAAAATGTGTTTAGATGTTTACTATATATGTAATACCCATGAATATGTTCCTGAACAATATCAATTATGAGACTTCGAACACAGTTTGGAACAGTTGTGTTTGTTCTATCAATAAAATCCAAAATGGTTGTTGAAGTATCATTTGTGAACACATGTCATGGTCAGATATATAGATGCAGTAAGATCATAAGTATACGAGTAAGAGATTTTGTATTGAGGTTAATATATTAGAGGTTTAAATGCGGGCATTGAGGAATAAAAGCTAAAATAACATTCACCTTTTGTTTGAATGACAAATGACTG
Organism: Congeria kusceri; assembly: GCA_027627225.1. Classification (NCBI taxonomy): domain Eukaryota; kingdom Metazoa; phylum Mollusca; class Bivalvia; order Myida; family Dreissenidae; genus Congeria; species Congeria kusceri. The sequence goes on from CM051029.1 coordinate 20,942,900, forward strand.
TTATGTAGATCCGATTCTATTTTCCACGCTGACCGAGTATTGTGTAAATTCCTTATTTCGTAGTTGCACTATTTACATGTTTGTCTGCAGTTTATATGTGAATCTGAAGTCTGCTGGTGTTATGCAGAGTAATCCATTCACCGTCCACCTTCCACCGCCAAACATATGCCGATGCATTACTGGGCGGAGTATAGGCCACGTGAACGCAAGAATGACTGAATCATTGCTTCTTCTAAATGCAGTGGTAATCGGTGGAGAAAATGGTGAAGGTCTCGGTGCACCTTCAGTTACGAAGGATGTTCAAAAATAACGCAGACGTTTTATATTGTTGACCACTGAATAAACTTAATTGAATAAAACCTATAGCAAATTAATCGGGATTCAAACTGAACATGTTTAATAAGTAATATTGTGAAATTAATGTATTGCGCTAATATATTTGATAATATAACCAGTGGAACCGTCAAGCGGAGCTAGACATTTATTTGCATTCAAACAAGTAAATAGATCGTAAATTGTGTATGATATAAATATACTTACTTAAAAAAAAGTATAATGTAAGACAAACATACATTGACATGATACCAAAAGTTGGCTTCATTTTAAGATAACCTATTAATAAAAACAATATTATTATGACGGTGATGCACAACGGCAATTGAGAAAAAATGTAATTGTGAGATCAACTCGAAATTAGGGTGGTAATGAAATCGAGTCAAGATATTTGTAAATCATCTATGCAGACATTTGATTTTATCAACAAGCCGCATAAAATATAGTTTTTGAGTAGGGTATGTGTTTTTGAGAATTTTTAGGCATTGTAAGCATTGAAACATGAATGGATAAGAAAAAAAAAAGACGCGGCGATGACGACGTCAATCAGCTTAATTGAAGTAGCTTGAGTAGCACGGATCGTCAATGGTCAGGTAGCTATGCGAAATTTCTCTCTTGGTTTATTTCTCCATAATAACTGCATGTTGATAAGTAAGAAATAGGTAGAAATATCAATGACAAATTTCATCATTATTTCATTATTTTAATTGTCAGTGTACATGCAGATTTTTGCTAAGACGTAAATATTATTTAATTGTAAATATTTTAAACATTTCGAACAAGTATTTCATTTTTTGTTTCAGTAAAATAATGTATGCTTATGTTAACAATATACACGTTTATATGCTAAGTGTGTAATGTAATCAGACATTCTTAAAATGCAGAATGTTTTAACATAAATTGTATATATTGGTATTCAAAACGCCATAAACTGCTCTGTAGTCCATGCTGCGAAAGGCCTCTTTACAGAGATTCCAACACAAACATCATAGATAAGATGGAGTAATTAAAATATCCGAAAATATTGAATAATAGTGAAGTAATAATATTGAAACAAGAACATTTCCTTCTCACCGAATCTTCCCTGAAATAAATGACGTTAACGAAGTCATTAAATTCCAATGGACATGCTCCAGGTTGCATATAGTTACTCATCTTAAATGCCTGCCATTTTCAACAGAGAAAAGTAAAATCACTGCAATTTTGTAAATTGATGCAATATATTCCAATATATTGTAATGTCCTTTTTCTATGAAATAATTATATGTCTAAACATATGAAAACAATATACATTATGTTTGATCATCCCTTGTAAAAAAAGAATTATTTAAAAAGTAATTATTTATATCAGGCTTTAAAATTACACGGAGAGCAATTATTAAATAATTGATTCAAATAATTTTACTTACACATAATAATGATATCCATTTCTCTCAGTTGTTACACTGCATTATGGATGTTGTTTCCTATACATTGGTAGACATCCATATCCAATTTACGTAATGCATAAATCTTCAATTTGATGATGCAATGAAGTAGTGAACAGATTAATTGTATCCTATTTATTTTAACCTTCTGTACTTATTACTAGAAAATGTGTACTTGAGTAAGTACGAGTACAAGTAATAGTACAATTGACACATCCCTGTCACAAATAACCACTCCATTTGTGATGAAGGTAAGACCAATGATGAATTAGTAATTTTCAGGTGCTTATGGGTCTTCGATTCTTGGCAAAATTTTTTTCTTTGTCTGAAGTAGCTGATCTTCATGGAATAAGCAGGTAAACCTTTTATTCTCTTTCCATGTTATACTCTCATTTATAAGTTGAACTGTTTCATGTACAAATACATATTAGGTGTGTCGTTAACGGTTTGAAAACAGGGCTTTATGCATACCGTCTGCGCAGGCAAATCTGGGACGACACTTGGAATTTGTTTAACAGAGGCTTTCTTGAAACAGCAAATACCTTAAAAGCGGAAAGTGTTGTCCTGGATCAGCTTCTGCGGACTGCATATGATAATCCGGGACGACACTTTAAGCACGTTCATTCAGCCTGGTTTTCCCACGAAACGCCACATACAAATGAAAAATACACCCAGTGACACCAACACAACTTTTTTTAATCAATTACCATTTCAACCAATTATATATAGGTATACATGTCTTACACACTGTGTTGTGGAAAGATCAAAACTGTTTACTGGTCCATTACACGTCCATTTAAAAAATCTGCTTGTCCGCAAGCCGCATTCATTTTTCCAACAAAAATAGATTTAAATCCAGGCCTCCCTGATATATTTTTATTAAATAATGAACACAATACAAATTGTTATTTAAATGAATTGTATTAGTATTATGATAAATGACATTGAACTATCAAATCATTTTGACACCTCGAATTGTAATTGTCCATGGACAAGTAGACAAGAAAAATTATGTTATCTGACAGTAAAATTACACATGTCTGACAAGTCTGCGTAGCTTTCCACACCCCTGTTACAGTTGTTCGTTGTTATATTAAATAACTCATTTGTTATCTCCCAAAAATAATTTGGCATTTGAAAAAAATTTGGATACATCTCAATGATATAAATCTTATCAGTAAGTATTCTTTTTTAAGTTCAAGTGCATGCCATATATTTACAGACTTTGTGAATGCTGTCAATTAACGGAAATATAATATAAGGTAAGCATTTCTGTCCAAGTGGTTAAAAAAAATAGAATGTTCGAAATTATGTATAGAAAAACCCTTTAAGTTACTGGTCAGACTAGAAACTTAAAACCGCCTACAAAAATTCTAGTACCGGTAGGTCTTGTATGCTGACCGCTTCCTGCGTTACATGTCTGTCTTGTTCTCGCTATGGCATTTATGGTATGCTAATATATTTTGAAATGTAAAAGAAATTGAGCAGCATTATGCAACGTTTTGTATTTATAAATTCAGTTTAAAGTTTGCATGCAAGTATATACCTCTGTAAGTACTAAGAAATGACAATAGACAGCACTATAACCAATCGCGATACCATGCTTGGTAAGAAGTCGTTCATAAACTATGGTTCTACAAAAGGTTCACAATTCTGATGTCAAAATGTAAACAGGAAAAGTGCCAAAAAACACAACCCAGTCCCATCTTTTAAAATTATTTGTTATCTCAGAAAGCAGAGCTCACCCTGGCTTCAACTTTTCTTTGGCCAAATTTACCATTTGACATTGAATGTCTACTCATTTTAGGCATTTTAGAGGGTTTTATGAAAAAAAGTTGTAACCAAATAAAAATTTCTTTAGCAAAATAATGCAATTTGTAGCCATTGGCTAATTTGGTGAATGAAAGAGTTAGCCCTGGAAAGCAAACACTTTTTTTCCCATTATATACACCATGTTTGAACCGTTATTAAATACCAGTATTAATATCTAAATTTCAGATTTTCGACAGGAATTACCCCTTTCAGGCCCTTTACGTTGACAAAGTCCCTTTAAATATTCTAAAAATAATTGAACATTATAAATTATTTCCACTTTCTTGTTGTTGTTTGTTAATATGTATGCCTTGATATTACTAGATTTTTTTTACAGATTTATTGACATTGTGTAAAAATTTACAGGGTCCACGCACGACGCCTCTGTCTTTGAGAACTGTGGTTTGAAGGTATAAACACTAAAACCCCGATACCACCCTGCTAAATCGGACACAATTTAAAAGACCCGATTATTTTCCTATTTTCCTATTTATTTGAATGGTCCCAAACCCCAATTATACGGGCACCCCTCTGTCAGTATAACGACCACAAATTCCATACCGAAAGTACCAAATAACGCTCAAAGTAACCCCTCTAGTGCGACCAGTGTCATGGTCGTTGACACTTTAAATCATCAATTAACAAAATATGCCGAACAGATAACATACTGCATTGCAGTAATTAAAGGAATGAAAACCAGTGTTACGGGTGTTTTGATTATGGATTATCACATTGGCTGTGTATCAGCTTACTTTAATTGACACACACTATCTGACAGTTGGGGGTAATAGTGATGCAGAACTACAACTTGGCTTAGTTATTCAATTTTTTAATTTAATTTCTGACTTAATGTTAAACTTACATCCATAATCAGAAGGTACATAATCTGTATTTAATACAACTTTATATAGTAAGATAACAAATTGGTTATCTGTTCCGTGTGCATTATTTTAATCATAACTGAAATAACAAAGAAATATGCATGCACTGACACTGTGATCTGCCATACCTCGATAATACGGCCAACCCGCTAGTAAGACCCCTTTTATTAAGGTAGAAATGTTCTTATAACTTTGGAAATACTCTGAAATATCGGTTAACTTCGGCCATTAGCCACAAACCGTAAATCTAATCGATATGTTCCGAAACAATTTATATAGAATATATAAAAACATGATTTCTCTAAAACCGCAAAGCCCGGAGGTTTCATATTTGGTATGTATTATCCTTTAGTGTTCCCTAACAAATTGTGTTCTAATTATTCCCCTGGGGTCAAATGGGCTACGCCCCGGGAATCACATGGTTTATATAGAATATATAGCAAAATGAGTTTGGACAAATGTTCTTCTCTGAAACCACAAGACCCAGAGGTTTCATATTTGGAATGTAACATTTTTTAGTGGTCCTTTACAAAGTTTGTTCAAATTATGCCCCTGGGGTCAAAACGAACCACGCCCCGGGGTCAATTGGTTTCTATAGAATTTTTAGCAAAATGACTTTAAAAATCTCCTCATCTGAAACCACAAGGCCAAGAGGTTTCATATTTAGTATGTAACATCCTATAGTAGTCCTCTACAAAGATTGTTCAATTTATGCCACATGGGTCAAAACTGGCCACGCCCTAGGGGTCGCAAATTTAATATAAAAATTTAACCCCAAAATGGCTTTAAAAATCGTCGTGTCTGAAATACTCCGAGCAGAGGTTTCTTATTGGGCATGTAACATCCTATAGTGGTCCTTTACACATTTTTAAAATGATGCCCCGGGGGTCACCACATTTATATAGACTTAAAAAGCAAAATGACTTAAAACATCTCCTCCTCAGAAACCGCAAGCCCAGAGGTTTCTTATTTGGTATGTTATATCATATAGTAGTCCTCTACAAATATTCTTGAAATTCAACCTCATGGGACAAAACTGGTACGCCCCGTGGGTCACATGGTTTAGATCAACTTTAATAGCAAAATGCATTTAAATATCTTCTCCTCTGAAACTGCAAGTCCCAGAGGTTTCGTACTTGGAATGTGATATCCACACGTGGCCCTCTACAAAGATTGTTCAAATTATTCCCCTGTGGTCAAATATGGATAGCTCCAGGGGTGAAATTATAGATTTAAATAGCAAAATGAATTTTAAAATCTTCTCCGCTGAAACGGCAAGGCCCACATCTTTGCTATATTTGGTACGTAACATTGAAAAGTGGTCATCTAGAAAGATTTTTAAAATTATGCCCCTTGGGTAAAATTTGGCCACACCCCGAGGGGTCACATGTTTTATATAGACTAAAATAGCAAAGTTACTTTAAAAATTTTGACATGAAACCGCAAGTCCCAGAGGTTTGTTTAAGATGCTCATATTATGCCCCTGCGATAAGTTTTTATTCAAAAGTCTGTTGACTTCAAAACTACATTATTTATTCATAAGAAACTTAGACAATACATTTTTCATCAATTCCAGTATCAGGGGCAACATTTCCCAATAACTCTGTTTTGCATTTCGACACAGTTAAGCTCCCTTTTAACATAGATTTTCTGGTTAAATTCAATATCGGTATTCAAAAGTTGTGTACCTTCAGAACTAAATAAGTTATTGACTTGAAAATAGGAACATACCTTTGTCATCAACTTCAGTATCAGGTGCAACATCCATATACTTGTTTTGCATATCTACATAGTTATGCCCCTTTTTTCACATTGCTTAGTTTATATTCAAAACTGTTGTTACTTCAAAACTTCACTGGTCATTAATTACATAAGGGTTTCGCTTAAACCTTGGAATAATTTGATAAAAAATTGCAATATCTCAATTTTGTATTTCAAGTAATCTTTGCCCCTCCCACTTTCCAAAAGATGTACCAACTAAAATACTTCGAATAATCCTCTGACAGCTCTTGTTAGCTCAACTATTAACCCAATATTTTGAGCTATACTACTTTGTTTGCGAACATGTAACTACTACATATATTTATTTGAAACCCATCAATCTCACAATTTAGCAGAATTATGCCCCTTTTTGCGCCGGTGTTTGTTTACATTATATTTCGTCCACTGTCAATCAGTAGCAGTTTCAACACGGTAAGTTTACTTTCGTGTTAATATCATTCCGTTTTTAGTGCATAAGGTATTTATATAAACCGGATACGAGTATTTAACATTTGAATGGTCCAATATTTGCTTACATGCTACGTTAACTTTTTATATGGACTTATTTTTTTATCTTATTAATATGGCCAAATATTTATTTTCTAATGAGCCAATGTGAATAGCGATATGTGAACTGAACGACACACACACAGTGCACCTCCATGTGTGATATAAATTCGGAGTCGTCGGTATTCGGATATAAAATTAGTACTAATTATTATATCAACACTATTAAAGAAGGAGTGCTTTGCGAATAACTTCGACCCAGCACAACTTGCTACATGTGTTTGGCATGTTTCCACAATAAATATTAACTACTTAAAAGTTTGAAATTAAAAAGAGAAATAAAAAGTTTGTTTTTTTATTAACAGGTAATATGTAGCAGTTTTAATGTACTCCTTGCATAAGTGTTAGCTGCATGGACGACTTTTAATAGTTTTAATAGTTTTATTGTATAACCATTACCAAATCATGAAATTACACATTTTACTGAGTAATGTGCTTTATGTCCATAGATAAAACATGCCAGAGTCAACTTGAGACACTGACAAAGCAGCAGTGATAGAAAGGTACTGAATCTGGCAACAAGGAAACGAGGCCTTTGATTCACAATAACATGCACGAATACAACAGCCAATCAAGCGAAGAAATAGCCTTTCATCCATTTGTAGCCAGGTAGAATTTTCCTATAATTCTGACAAGGGTATTAACTTATCACCCATTGACCATACTGACCAATTGTCACACGTTAGTGATTTGTAATCCTGTTAAGTCATGTAACATTTCCCCACTCTTGCTAAATCCTTCATTATTGTGATCTGGGCAGTCAATGTGTGAGCATCGAGTTTTGTAATAGATCCGCATACTGTTATTTCATCAGTTTCTATTACTACTGAAATGTTAGTAATACTTATATTGTTCATATTGAGTATTATTTATGTATTACAAGTGATTTTACAATGTAAAGTACTCTGTTTGTAATTATTTGGTATTGAGCAGAGGCAGGAAGAACTACAAACTTTGCGAAGTCCAAACCACATTTGGTATGTTGATATGTGTTGTTATGTGTATGTGTGAGAGAGGAAAAGTATAACGTTTGCATGTTTTATAGCTGCTGTCATGTTTGGGTGTTTTGTCAATGATTATCTTCGAATATTACTGATAATTTAACATTTCTTATATCGTTGCGTCATGTATATAACATTCAATACCGTTGTAAGGTTACAATGCATTTTGAATGAAGCTAACAAGGTGACCACATTTTGCGTGTTTCATGATTCTAGTGATGGTTTATAACAGTTATTGAATATACTTGGTGCATTCAACATAAATGACTTACAACGCACCTTACTCTATGTACTTTTAAAAATGCAGTTTAATCAATGTAATCAAGGAATGCCAAAAGCAATGGCAGTTGTTTCACCAATTACTGTCATTACAGTCTCAGTCACCACCGACAACTGCCCAGTGCGTCTTGTAGCTATCACCACCTAAATATAATAATACACGGTATAACCGTTTATTAAGTTAATTTGTTCCAAGTATTGTATAATCCTTGCACCATCAAAGCAAGGACGTTATATATTACATGCATATTCAGTCATATTGTTGTCATGAAACATTGACGATATTGGTATTTTTTTTATTATATGTCATAACCTGAATTTTAATTTTCAATACCGAGGTTAATGTGCAACAAATTAAAGCAGACATATCGGTCATGACAATTGTTGGTTAATTATTTATTAATTAGTACCATTACCTTCATAGTAAGGATGCAGGCGTTCACAAAAAATGTTGTGACTGATTTTTGGATATACCTTGCTTGTTCTTGATACTGAAATTCCATTTCAAATTCGTAGCTGATGTTCATAAAAAGACCAAACTAATTTAAGCCTAAACCTGCGCTTAAAATTAGCTTGAATTGTATGTATTTGAACCCAAGCATGACGAGGTTTCAACATAAGAATCTGGCTTAGATTCAATAAAAGTCAATTTGACTGGTTAGAAGAAATCTTTGCATCGCATAAAAGGCAGATCGAGCGCGACATGATAGAGTAGAGTTAAGCATTAAAATGTAAATAAGGACGTCTATCATATGTTAAAGGAGTAATTAGTTGTTTTTCATTAATATTCTTCTTTGATTTGGCTGTTCGTATGACACGTTGTAAATTCCTCTTCTCCGCATTAATTTATGTTTTCCACATCAGAGTAATGAATATGACAGTTTTATATATCACATTATAACGCTTATATAATATAATGCATTTTACTTACTACTGGTTAAGCGGTGTTACAAATACGTTTGATGGGACAACTCTCCCACAACACGATGCTCCCTTATAATTTTCTCTTATAACAAATAATCATTTGCACTAATACCTGCCGATCGTGTTCGGTTTGGCACCATTGTTTACACCAGATATCGTCTTCGTCTTCTACATCCCGGTACGAATTGTATCAGACACTCTCTTTTATGTTTTATGAATAAAATATAAAAGTAGGTCTCGCGTTGCTGCACCATGTATAAAGTAATTAAATTATAATATGCGTCAAAATTAACAGGCATACGTTTTTCAAGAAGATACGTCATGTAACATTGAATACTGTAAGCATGGATGCCATAATCCATGACATTTTGTATTAATCATGATATGAATATGCTTGTTTATGAAAGAAACTTGAAAAAAATAAAAAATATGGAGGAGACATACGTGTTTAGATACAATGTCTTATAGGGGTTCATGAATGTAGTTTTTATATTATTACTAAAGCACATTTACAATATGTTTATTCACTTACAAGTCGCAAACTTCCCAACCTACCCTACGGCTTTCCTGAATCTACAGCACTTTTTGTCTGTTTATTTCATCTAATATCAGATTGAAAATTTTGATCATTCGTCAAGTCTGGAATAGGACAACCCGAACTCAGCGATCGCTATGTCTCTTGTGGCGACACAAACATACTGGTTTTAATAAACTCTAGGCGTTTTGTGTGCAACATGTATGATAACTTCTATCGCTGTGAAGTACCAATATTTTTTTTTTTTCACTTAGTGTACATTATATCTTTGTCCATGTTCGTTTAATAAAAACATTATTCATTAATTGGAAATATGAACGATATTTTACTTGTGATACCAATGAACTACAAGATTGGAGTGTCAATTTTATAAATCAAGAAAGCATATATTTAAAGATAATTTTATATTTTCATGAGGTTACAAATATGAAATACAGAGATTTAATCAAGTTTCATGATGAACAGCAATATGTACATTAAAAAATCTAGAACTACGAGTCAAAAACATAGAAGACATTCATCAACATTATATGATTCTTTGCAGTCTTTAGCATCGAGTTATGTACATCAAAACTGTAAGCATATTTGGTTATAATAAATGAACAGATTAGTGTTTATTTATTTCATCGCAAGAAGAAAAGAAAAGTATCATTCAACATAGTTTAAGGTGTAAACAAAATTTAATTAACAAACAATAACCATATCGCTTGCTGTATACTTCCGGTTTCTAATTTTGTTGACGATCTTCTTATTAATTTTAATATTTATTTCACAGCTTAGTTATATTTTATTTAATTTGGAAACATAAAACAACAAAGTGCACGCAATCGTACGTACACCCAGAATATTAAAGTGAAATTCTATCCAAACCACAATTTTTATAAACAAATTGTCCATTTTAATGTTAAATGGAACCCGCTACAAGTAGGGCATGCGTACTGTCAACATGCTTACAACATTTGTGTTTCTCAATTGTTAACTACGTTACAGAAAAATAAAAAAAAACACGTTGAAATGTCAAACTTATCAGTTAGATAACTAAACGATTACTTCTTTTATTAACAACAAGGTTGATAAACTGATTCAGGTTTGTTCTACACTTTACAATGTGTCGAATGTTCATGTCGTTATATTTATTTTTAGAGTAAAGCCTAGAACTATCATAATTTAAGTGTAATATATTTCTTGAAATACTAAGTAGTGTAGGTGTTTTGCTTGCGTTGTGCCCTTCTTCAGGTTGAAATAATTTTTAAGGTAAATTCTACATAATTGTGTAAATTTGGCTAAATACATGTATATAGTGTTAATAGTTGTCGTTCTTAACACGTAATTACTTATGTTCCAAATTTGTCAAAACATAACGATATCCACGCGTTTCGCATATTAGATCTAATTGGTGCTGCAATACTGTTAATTAACATAATATATGTGTGCGTTTTATTTAATCCACTAACCGAATCATAAAAGTATTAGAAAGCAAATCTAATCGCATACTTATGCAGCTAGCATAGATATAAACGTTCTTTTTTTTTTCAGGTAATTGTGAATGATGTTGAAAGTATCAACTTGTATATAAAAAAATGTTAACTTTGTTACGCAATCGTCGTGTGGATTTATTTATTTGGCGCTCTGAAACGCAATTAAAAACCAGATGAATTGGAGTTGATGAAACTTGTTGGAATATCAAGCGGGATTTAGTTTTTCTGATTTTGTATATCTATGCTCGGGACAGAATTGCACAAGACAAATAAGGTTGATGCTTAAACTCAGAGCGTACCAAATTATTTCTTCTATCGGAATTAAAAAATGTTAAAATTAAACGTATTGTTCTATGTCACTAATATCTTTAAAATGCACGCGCAAGTACTTAACTATACAAAAATTACATATTAATATATATATTTTATGTTGAAATATTTCATTAAAATGGATTTTCTCAATCATTACTCATTTGTAAAGAATGAATTTTATACCGACAAACTACGTATAATATTTTCATATTAAAGCACATTACTTTATAACTTATTTTTTTCTGCCGTTAATAATTGTATTTTCTTTTGGATGTTTCCGGTTGATTTGTTGTTCTGTGCCTTATTCATGATACTGGAAGAATCTTAGTTAAACGAATTACTTAGGTACTTAACAATCCTTAAATTAAATGTCTTTTCTTAATAGGCCTATCAAAGAACAACAAATATTTAAGAAAATTTTATCTTCAGTTTATCCTTAATAACTTGGATTTACTCTGTTTTAGTGTTAAGGAAGAAATTGGCATTCCATAACCGAACAAGACAATATCGTAATATCTTAAAATACACTCAGCGCCGGTTTTTGTTTCAATTATATTTCACCCACTATCAGTCAGTAGCATTCTCAACTCGGTGAGTTTGAAAGAGCCTTGTAATCATTCCGTTTTAGTGCATTCATGCCCAACTTATTTACATAAACCGGATACGAAAATTTGACATTTCAACGGTCCAATATTTGCTTACCTGCTATGTTAACTGCTTAATATGGACTTATTTTTAGCGTATTTATATAGACAAGTTATTTATTTTCTAATACACCAATGAGAATACAAGTATGCCTTTTGGACGAAACACACGCCAGGCACCTCCATGTGTGATATAAAATTCGGATAAATCGGTATTCGGATATAAAATGTGTATAAACTAGGGTATCAGAAATATTAATGAAGAAGTGGATTGCCGTCTTGTGGTTAACTTCGAACCAGCACAAGTTAGTACATGTGTCTCGCTTGTTTCCACAATAAATATTAACTTATTAAATGTTTTAAATTAAAATTTGTATTTTTTACTAACAAGTTTAATGTTGTCTTTGCACATATGTTGGCTTCATGGATGACTTAAAATATGCTTGATGAATATTGTTTAATAGTTACATGCACGAATACAAAAAGCCAACCAAGCGAAGAAATAGCCTGTCATACATATGTAACCAGATATAAGTAATTCTGACAGGGGTAGTAGATTATCTCCCATTGACCAATTGTCTGATTTAAAGGCTTGTTTATTCAGGTGACAGTTCCCCACTATTTTGAAATCATTCATTCATTGGGAGCAGCGATTTTTGTCATGTAGCTGCATATTTTTATTTCAACAGTTATTAATACTTGTACGGTTCATAATGCGTTTTATTTATGTATTGCGAGTGATTTACAAATGAGAAATGCTCTGTAAATAGTTTTTATTGAACTTTGTGTTCACTGGAACCTGCAGTTGAAATGGCATTGTTCTTTTATCTTTGGTATAGAAAGTATATTAATCATCAATTTCTTTCTATTTTGCACCATGATTCTATGATTCTATTGCTGCAGTTCTAACCAATATGAGTCATAATTTGCAGATTCAGGGAGTCAGTGCGAGGCAGAACTACAGACATTGTGAAGTCCAAACAAAATTTGGTATGTTCATATGTGTTGTAATGTGTATGTGTGTGAGAGGAAAAGTGTAACTTTTATATGTATATAGCTGCTGTGATGTTTTAGTGTTTTATAAATGATTGTTATATGTCTATCTCGTAAAATATTAGCATATGTGTAAAGAGTTATTTAAATTTGCCACTAGACAAATTCTCTGATTATTATATATGCAAAGACGATTAAGTCTTCAGGTATTTTAATGTGATTACCATGTGATTTTCTATATTTCTGTTATTGTGTATTTTCAGGGCTTGATCCGTAGTTGTTATGATCCTTAGGCTTGAACCGTTGAGTCATCATATTTGATCTCATTATTATCGGATTTGGATCTAGACTTGAAACTGTAAACTATTATAATGTGTATGCTTGTATTATGTTATGAATATAAAGAATATTAAGAAGTGAACTGAAGTTGTGCGACTACTACTGATGATAAGCAATATATACATGAACTGAACCCAATATCAGAGAACTCTCTATTACACACACACATTATTGATGACATTGAGGTATGTTGCAAGAGGCCCAATTCAGCTGAATGATTGTAATGATCGTGCCATAGAATAGCCTGCTGTATCTAGTGCGATCGCAGAGGTTTAATGCTCAGTTTAGTGCGCATGATAAAGTAACTCTTTACATGAAGTTTATACTGTCTGAACAAGAATTGACCACACAAGCTCAATAGTGTTATGGAAAAGCTCAATTCAACGAATTATTGATGGTATTGATGGAAACAAAATTTGAATCAAAGCTTTAGACTGGAAATAAGAAGGTTATGTAAATCACAATGGGTACTAAAGCTTCAATGTCAAGCTTGCATTTGATTATAATACTGCAACAACGTGTGTTAAAGGCTGAATGTCGTCAAAGTACTCTAATAAATGAAATGTGTGTATAACTCATTCATACAGTGCCAAAAAAAAACTAAATATAGATTTTTATATGATATAAAATAATCATTCCAATGTCATGTTCTAGCTCTTAAATATAGTCCCTTAAGAGTCAGTATATGCTATCAGTCTTCTTTGCACCTAATAGTATGCTGATAGCACCTTCTGGCTTTCAATGGACGATATATAAAGTCGTATGAATCAAAACATATAAAGAAATAAGTGTTTTTTTATTTCTTTTTTAAATGCTACTTCATGTTAAAAACTTCTTAAGTCTTCTTTAAAATAGTTCAAAGAAATACCCGATATGCCAACACATTAGTTTGCTTTTCAAAAATTGTTTTCTATTCAAGCTTTTCTCTGCCATTACCGTTAAAGGAACTAGATGAAGTCAGCAACGATGCAGCCAATATACAAAATTTACAATATCATATCCTAGGAGACAGTGGCTATCCGTGTAAAAGATGGATGTTGATGCCATCCTGAGATCCCGAACATGGAGCACAAGATGTTTACATCGTGTATATATTGGTTACTAGAAAAACAAACGTATTATAACACATACATATAACACTTATTAAAACAACATCCTGTAATTTTCTTTTAATTACTTCTTTTTTTTAAATAAATAATCTGTTTTGTGGTATACAATAGCTTTGAACACCCACATATTATTAGTATTTTGTAAGTAATGAATAAACAAAGAATGACAACTGAACATATATAAACAAATAATGGAAACAAAGTTAAACTAACAAACAGAATCTTTTCAAAATTATATTTTATATTTAAGATATTTTGTATTTAATTGTTTCCAAACATAATGTCAAATTTTGCTTGAAATACTGATACATGTACCAACATATTTTACTGTAAGTTAATTAATGTAAGCATGAACTTCGTTCGAATATGTTTGGCAACTATTTTAATATTAAGATATCGTCTAAAATAATATCAAGTGCATGCATGAATACTTCGATATATCATGCTCTAACAACAAAAATATTTTGAAGGTCACATAAGGCAACCAAGAGCCAAAGTTTAACGAGGTATTGGTCAGTTAAAAGGAAGCTGTGGTACCCTTTACACGGAATACGGTTGAAACCACACAAGGTAAGTTTGTTAATTTGTGAAAACAGGTTTTGAAATGGTTCTTTTATGCACTTAAGAACATATACTTATTGGCAGCTGAAGAAAAATTGTATAATGATTAGCATAAATCATAAACTTTATACCAACATAATAAACACATTATATAAAAATGTGTTTATTTTTCAACAATCGATATTACAATTTATATTATCAATAAATCTAATTATGGGATATACATTATAATTCTAAATGGAATAAGTTCAAATGAATATATACAGTTATTTCTAATAAAACATCATATGTTCAATTTAAATCCTTTGACCAACTTAGTATAATAATGGATTAAAACTCTACATATTGTTTTATGTACATGCAAAATATGTAAATGAAACATACCATACTTTATTTCTAAGTTTTTGTTCGTGCAAATTGCGGAATATGATATGCAGATTTCATCGAATTCCACTACTGGCCACTATGAAAAGCAGACGAGGTTATCAACATGAATGGACATTTTCACACAATTTGATTCAAGATGCACCTCAAATAGGTCTAAGATACAGAGTTCTTCTGATCAATAATATATACTTCTGATTGTTAATAAAGATGCTAAATTTAACTTCCCAACATGTGTGTGTAAATTCAGACAACTACTTAATTACTATAGCGTGTGTATAGCATATATGTTCCTATTTCATGTTCCTGTTTCATTTAAGTATGAAATACACCTGATTTTCTTTTATATTTCTCTGGCAATGTGTTTATGTTTGTTATTAGATTTTCACATTTTAATACATTAAGCAAAGTTAAAGTGATGTATGAAACCAAACACTGGAGCAGTGCAGGTGTTTAGAGATTTTTGCATTTTGAGAAGTAAGGTTATAAACGCAATGAATTGCGTTTGCTAATTAATGTAAACATTTTATCAGCAAAACCATTTTACAATTGTTATTCCTACCCCAATTGCTTTATGTACCACTTTATCTGAAGTAAGCTGTTCAATCTTCACTGTTTTACCCTGTTGTGGAATGTATGTGTACAGCGGAAAGTCTGGATTGTTACATTTCTGAATACAGCAGCAAAGCACATACATGTACTCGTTAGCAGAACTATGATATAGTGCATTACAAGTTTGTTATATTAACATAAACCTAATAAACTTGGTAATAACTGTATATATATTCCATCGTTATTACCATGCATATTCGTTTTATGTTATTTTACATTATTTTTCAGTAATGTAACACTCCGGACTGTTGCTTATTTTACCTACTGATTAAGCCTACATATACAATGCAATTCCACGTTTTAAATATTTGTGAACACGGGGCCTTGTATACATGTCAAATGTAAACACACAATCTGTTCGTAGCTAATTTTGGATTAAGACGGCATAGGTAGAAATATGTGTTGTACCATTTTAGGACAATGTTAGCGTTTATCTTGGATATTCTGCTTTGCTTTATAATAACTTTAATTATTATGCAAACATACATGTATAATACATCAGAGCAGCTCGCATTTCAAGTAGACAGCAACCGTAATATTTTGATGAATACATCGACATCATACGAACTTTACAGATCCGTTTTGTAACTATGGCTACGCATAGGTGGCGCAGTCCGAACGTATTCGCTAATTATAAAGCATGAGCTGCGGTTAATGCCATTAAGATAATACCGATTGGCGTAATTTTCTGCGTAAACATGACGCTACGTATTGATGACGTGATGTGCAATTTTGAAGTCATGTGAACGTTCTGATCGTGAATAAACAACATTTAATCATTGCGGGTATCGTTGCTTACATCACTAAAATGTCGTCATTGGAGCGTTTGGAAACTCGCGCCGTAATTAAATTTTGTCATGATCTGGGTAAAACGCCTACGGAAACATTCAAACTAATGAAGAAAACACCACGTCAAACCAGTGAGTCGTACATTAGTGTTTAAATGGTACAAACGGTTTGAGGATGGTCAGGGTTCGCTTAAAGATAATAAAGGTCGGGGAAGAAAAACGTCGATCAAGGATTCGACCGTGACGTTAATACGGGTCGCTCTCGATAAAAACATGCGCCTTACAGTGCGGACATTGTCGGGGATGTTTGGAATCAGCGTTGGTACTGTGCACAATGTTTTAACGGTTCAGCTGAAGATGTCTAAGGTATCATTTATGTGTATTTACAACCTTTCGCGTTAAAATAATCATACTGAGTATATGTCATTGACACAAAAACTATTCCTAACGAAACTTTAAGGTTTTACAAAACGGGAAATCTATGCATCATTATTTTTATTTTTTTTTAATTATAATTAATACAATAAAGATAATAATAATTATTATTATTATTATTATTATTATTATTATTATTATTATTATTATTATTATTATTATTATGATTATTAACGTTAACGTTATCACATGTTTTAGGTGCACGCACGGTGGGATCCCCGTCTGCTAAAAGAACAAGCGAGCAGAGTGAGGGAGTCGCGATCATTCCTCAGACGCTACCATAGAGAAGGGTATGCGTTCCTAGATAGAATCATTACAACAGACGAAACCTGGCTGTGGTTTTTCGACCCTGAGAGGAGGAGTCAGTCAGCTGTGTGGAAGCGCCACCACCCGAGAAAGCACGTGTTAGCAAGTCCGGCGCGTAACACATGTTCATGATGATCTGTGACAGGAAGGTGATGATTCTGCAGCACGCAGTCCCCAGGAACACCACTATCAATGCAGAATATTATTCAAAGGTAAATTAATAGTTTAATGTTTTTCATCCACCAAATTTTAAAGCATATAAACAGTTCTCAAAACCGCAAGAAATATGCGTTTCACAAAACGTATCAGATTTAATTACAGGAGACATATTCACATTGTATATGATTTTGAATGTTTATAATTGAAGTTGAATTATAATTTGGGTAAGCTTTATGGCTTTAAATAAAGATATCTTATTCATATTCTCTTATCATACATCGTATCTTTCGACCATTATTTTATTACAACAGGTCCTTCGCAAGAAACGAGCTGACGTGTCACTTGAACAGCTTCTGTTGCATCAGGACAACGCTTCTCCGCACAAGGCAGAAACAACAACAATCGAAATTGGTGTTATTGGCTTTTTCAGACTTTCCTACCCCCATACTATCCGGTCTCAGCTCTGTTTGACTTCGGGATTTTCACTGCTATCAAGTCTCAACTAAAAGGTCAACAGTTGAAAAGTTTATATGAACTTAAAACTGCCACTGCAAGAATAACATCCCAGTTTGATGAGATGTGGCAACGAAATATATTTGACCATTGGGTCCACCGTCATCGGCGATGTATACAGCACAACGGAGTGTTTTTCGAGACAAAATAACGCTGCTACCGACATCGTGACGTCTTTCGACGTCGACGCTCAACATTCTATGTGCGCCGGGCCTCTAATACTGAATGTACACCATTGAACATTATTTTTACACACTTAATCACAACTGAATGAGATTTTGGGAACATTATTAATGAATTATCGTTCATTGTTGTAGTATATTTTTATCGCTATTCGATAAATTAACACAATGCTGTACACATAATTTATGTTATTTTTGAACAACCCTCGTACGCATTAATTTATGGTTTTCGTATAAGACTAATAGATATGACAGTTTTAAACATCACTTTATTACTTTATTACGCGTATATAATGCTGTACATTTTACTTACTACTGGTTAAGCTGTGTCGCAAAAACGTTTGATGAGACAACTTCCCAACACAACGATGCTCCCCCATTATTTTCGTCTCTATAAAATAATAAGTGTTTGCACTAAAAGGTGCCGATAGTTTTCGGTTTGACTCCATTGTTTACACCAGATATCGTTTTCGAAACACATGATGCACACCTTTCCGAACATTTCCGGGGTAATTAAGATTTAACTTTCGTTAAACTGATATTTTAACATTTACATAGTTATGATTTGTTTTAGGTGTTTTATAAACAAAACATACAATAATAAGATTGTTGTGGTTTAAAACTTAATATTTACATTGCATAGGCATTTTAATAGGCAAGAGGGTATGCATTCATAATCGTATGAACGCAATGTCGCATCAACGGCGTAGTAATATCTGTGAGTCCTATTTTTATGCAAATTATATTTTGACAATAATATTAACATGAACTAAAATGTCTTATACTGTTAAATGTTACTCTTTTTTGCATTTATTGTCAATGTTTGATTAAATGTTGTTGTTTTTTTTAATTAATATACATGAACATTTCGTTCCAGTTCTACTTCTACAATAATCAATTTGACATGTTTTTAACTTATGCTTGATAGGATTCTTTCATGCAAGGTCTACGCGTGTTATTATTTAGCAAAGCCATTTTACTAGTATGCAATATGTACATGTTATGGTATTTAAGGTAAACATTACTTTTCTTAGAAGCGACCAAGTAAAATCTTCATAACGTAACATTAGTTTACGAAAGTAAGCTTTAAAATGGATTTGATTTCACATTGATGTGTCTCTTTGTTAGATGCATATAGATCGTCT
Source organism: Congeria kusceri (assembly GCA_027627225.1). Classification (NCBI taxonomy): domain Eukaryota; kingdom Metazoa; phylum Mollusca; class Bivalvia; order Myida; family Dreissenidae; genus Congeria; species Congeria kusceri. Next base: position 20,962,380 of record CM051029.1, read on the forward strand.
AATCTATTGTGCATTTATATCACGGTTAATAACGATGAATAGTTTTTTTATGTACAATAAGAAAAAAATAGCATTTTGAGATTTATATTAAACTGTTATCCTTTACTTTATATCACAATGTTATCCTAACTTTACCCCTAAGACAACTTATGCCCCGGCAAAGCAAAAAGCTTAGATACGCCCGTGTCCACGAATGCTGTTGATCAATGACCTAGCTTACACGTCATCACTTGTTTAGTGATATCATTTGTGGATTGTTCTGCATTTTTCTCGCCGAGTGAAAATTGTGATGCTTTGGTGTGGATTTAAATCATTTAAAAGCATTTAGTCTCTATCTGTTGTGTTAATAATTAATCAGGATTATCGAGAATCTGTTAAACTCTCAGCCTAGGCATTGTGTGAAGTCTTTATGATGTGGATTTACTGTAGTTTTGCTAACAAAGCACCTCTTATTGTATACTTAACTTTCGAAAGCATTAATAATGTTTGGTGCTTGTTCGCTATACCGGCCGAAAAAGCAGATCTTCTTGATGTCACAGTAATTTTTGCATCTGTTTAAGTTACTTTTTTAGTTTTGTAGCGATGTAATTTATGCAAGAAAAATACAAATATTATGACTAATAATGTTTACATGAAATTTTATTTGTCGAATGAAATTTAACGTAGAATAATGAGAAATGACATTTGTGTAGGGAACTATTATATTAATCGTAGTTTGCATTCTATTTATCGTAGTTTTGTTACAAGGGGCGGTATTTTGCTGTTCCGATAAGAAAACTGCTGTGCGTGATATTTCTCTTAGAATGGCAATAAAATGCATGTTAAACAAAACAAATATAAAGGAATGCCATGAAATAATCCCAAAAATAATGTAAATATAAGGTCTAAATTTAATTTTGGTTGCAATCATGCGATTATGAACGCAAGGGTCAAACTGGCAAATCCATGATGCTCGCAGGTACGCAACCAAAATTCAATCCTTAAATATTCTTCCTAAATACAGTTCCTGGTGCATGTATCTTTAACGTTATTAAAACATATAAAAAAGAGTGTTGTTAGGACTTATTTTAATTTTTACAATTCGGTCGGAAAATCAAAAATAAATCATTTGTAGCATTGTCAATACAGTAATATGAAAAATAAGTTATACTCAACATAATGTCATTGAAATATAAATGTCGACCTTATACCAGTAGCCAATGTATATTAAACATTATGATCAATGTAAAGCATATATTTACATGTAATGTACAATGTGTATAATATTCAAACCATGCAAAGAAAATTATCGCAAGCAATACAGTGTACAACCATACGTATAAGACCACTAACAAAAAGTATCACATGTACAAGTACAAATGTGTAGATATGACTTAAGATTTCTGCTTACACTCTGTATGTACTGTTAGTGTACTAGCTGGAACAAATGGTTTTGCAAGAATTAAAAGATTTCCGCATGCAAGTTGTCGAAGAGATAAACGCGTAACCTCATTTTATACATGTAAATTATATGGTAACATTCAATAATTACAGTCCTGGGACATGTAACATAATGATTTCGAATCATCGTTGTTGTTGTTTTCTTATTAGCAATTTTGGTAACAAATGAAGACCTTACGATGAAGTTACACTAATTTAAAATATGCATTTATTATAGTTTGAAATGTTAGGCTACAAAATATCCTAAATCTATTCAAACAAGTTGCATTCTATGACAATTAACATATATAACGTTTTAAACTAATGGTTAACTATCAGTCGTTCCTATGTTCTGTCCGAAAAGAGCGAAAAGTAAACTATCTGTCTACGAGGACATTTTATTGGTACATCCCGGTACAAATTGTATCAGCCACTGAATTTCATCCGTTTCGTAAATTAAATATAAAAGTAGGTCTTGCGTTGCTTCACCATTTAAATTATGTTGCGCGTAACATTTAGCAGGCATAAGTTTACAAGTCGATACGTCATCTAACACTAAATAAGCTACTGTCTATAAACGTGGATGCCATAAGTTATGACATTTGTTATTATGATAACTGGATATCGGCCATATTAGATTTAGATGCGCTTTTTAAGAAAAAAAAAACTACAAAAAAAAACATTTTCTAAATGATGTTAGTTGTTAAAAAATACCATCAACATAACATTATCTCAACAGCAATAATAATTAACATTTAATACTTGAATATATATGTATGAATAACATTTGTCACATGCACTTGCATATATTTGAAGACGTATACAATATTCATGATTAGCTGCTATATCTCTGAATGGTGGACTTATGGAAATTCCTGGATTTTAAAACTTATTACTTTGCATCTGTTAATTTACGAACTTTTGAGACTCATTCATAGCCAATGTTTAGTGTTGTAGTAGCAATACTAGTAGGTCGACATCAATAGCAAAATACGAAATACAAATAAATTCTGGCACATATGCGAACAAATTGTATTTCTCTTCGTTTTGTTTTTCAAGTTTCGCTAACATCTGCATTTCATCAGTATACTTCAATGGTTAATATATCAGAATTCCATTTAAGCAATCATTGTTAACCAACTCCTGACACTTTTACTCAAACTGCAGGTAGTTATGTTTGGACATTTATTCACAAATTAGTTTTCCAATAAGAAGACTGTAAACTGTTTTAAGTATTCGACAATTTCAAATTAACATATGCATTTTCTTCTTTCACCAAGCCAGAATATTTGTCCGAAACGTTATAGTAGAGTGTATTGTTCATCGCGTAAGCTTCTTGTGTGTTGCCTCGTGACAGAACCGAATATTCATGAAATGAAGTTCCAGCGAGGGTTTCGTACTGATTGCCAGGCTGGGATTCTGAAAATAATGAACAACCATAATGTAATTGCTTTTAATTATTTTATTATTCCATTGTATATGGCAACTGCCCTTTCGCAAATGGGTGAACCATTTGTTTAATCGCATAACTATTACATATAAACTCATATTTACGACATAATAGCTGATTACTTCGTTACACGTAATTCCGAGTAACCCCTGTTATACTTTTAACATATTATTCACGTAAGTATGACTTTTCGATTGATAATTCGTAATTAGGGCCGTATGCAATCGTTGAAATTTGTCTATGTTGTTAGTATAGCTAAATCATTCGTAATAACGTCTTAGTCACTCGTTATTCTGACTCATATTAAAGGTTGATTTTATACGATTTAACAATGTAATGACATGCCTGCAATATAATGCAGGTTTTTAATCATAACTACGCTTAAAAGTAAATTATGATCATACCGTTTCTGCAGGATTCATATTCGGAGTTCGCATTGGCAGCTTGGTTGCTCGCTCTATAACAAACAGTTCTATTATTTATAGAGTTGTGTTACAATAGATCATTGAATATGTTATATATACAATAAACAGTTCAACAAATGTGTATAAACTATATTAAAACTAATTGTCCACATATCACACGACCGATACGTACTGTGTTTTAAATAAGTCATCATAATGAGTTGCAGACTCAGGATTACCTGAAAAATATGTTCCAATAATATAAAAAAAACACTATATGCATAGCCCTGAATATTACTAAAACTATGTAAAGTAGTATTACTAAAAATAATACAATTACTCTAGTTTTATCCTACTTCACAATACAAAAAAAATCCATGTATACGAACGTTTCAATTTGCATCTAAATTTCCACAGCACACCCAAGATGACTGCCACTGCAGTGCCGCCTATAGCTCCTCCTTCTACAGGCCCGGCAGGCGAGGAGGACCTGCTATCTATTGAAATATAAAAATGTTATAGGCGATTTAATGTTACAGTTTGTAATATGTTTCCGTTATTATTTGTGGTTATGTCGTAGTTTGGGACATTATTCGTCCATTGATTTGATATAAACTTGTAATAAATTTAATATTCAGACATTTTATAATTTTATCATTTTCACAAGTGTTTTAACAGTATTTCAAAAACGGACATTTTAATGTTGTGTAGTCTAACCCAAAACCAAACATATTAAAATAAAAAAAACAACAACATAAAGTGAGGAAACAATGCATACCAGATGTAGCTTGTGTTATCACAGTTATCACTGTAGTTTCTTCTGATTTTCCAATTGAATTTTCTGCATACACTTTGAACTCATAAGTGGTACCAGCAACTAATCCATGAATGGTAATTTGACTGACTGTTGCAGAGACGTTTACGTACTGCCAAGTTTCATCGGCTGTTTTTTTGTAACCAATCACGAACCATTGGTCTTCCCCTCCATCGAAACCCGGTTTCCATTCAACGGTTACAGAACTTTCAGATACCAAGACTTCCACGACATGAAATTGATGTGGCATAGCTGGCTTCTCTGTACAGTACAAGGAACGTATTTCAATAATGTCGTATCCATATTCCTTTGTGGAATATATGTTTATTCTTTCTTAAAGTGATATCATTTTTCTTACCTTTCTCAGGTTACCGTCAATGATAATATCTATGTGTGCCAAACATTTGGTATTGCTATGATTAAAATTAACTAGTGCCAGATAATGTGGGACATTACTATTATTGTTAAGATACATTTAGACATAAACGCATTTATCTCTATTCTTGAAGTGAACAAAATTTAAATATTAAATGTATAAACATACCATTTTCTCGAATGACGAATTTCTGTTCTGTAGAGCCTAGGTCATTGTAAACACGGACCGAATAGTTTGTAAAATCTTCACTGTGTAGTTGAGATATTGACAGGTATGTCTGTAGTCTGTCTTCGGAAATGTGTATTTGAAATTTAGTCGTAGTGTTAAGTATTACCATGTCGCCATTTATTTTCATTTTCTTTCTCCAAACATATGCCGATGTGTCTCTGGGAGGAGGATACGCCACAACAGTGAACACGAGGACAGCGGATTCATTTGATCGTCTGAACACAGTTGTAATCGGTGGAGGAAATGGTGAAGGTCTCGGCTTACCTTCAGTTAAAAACAATAATATTTATACCGACCTTTAAACTTAACAGTCTGCATCACGGCAAATAAATGATAAATAGATGTCACAATCAATTTAACTTACACAGAATCATGATCCCCATTTCTCTCACTTGTTCATCTGCATTATGGATGTTTTTGCCTTTACATTGGTATACACCCATATCAAATTCACATCTGGCATTTACAACACTGGCGGATATTGTGTTATTGCGCTCTTCCTCCAGTAAACGTTCACCACCTCGAGTAATATTTACGATTGCCAGTTTAGCAACGGGGTCACTGGCAGCTTCACAGAATAACGTCACAGTCTGATGTTCGTGTATGATAATATTAGATGCAAGGTTTAATCCGCCTGCATAAAATCTACTTACGTTGGTAGGATCTACAACATAAATACTAGTATGATGCTGCACAATAGCTTATATGGCTGTTAATGACACTGAGGTCGTATTGTGTGATATCTATATATATCAATTCGTTCTTGATCCAATAAATTTATTCACTTACATTGCACATCCACGTAAAAAGTTGTTTCGTCGTATGCCTCCTCAATTTCACATCCTGTGGCTTCCATTGTGTTGTCAACTCTACATTTGAAATACCCTTCGTCAGTAAGCCGCACACTTGTCAACGTTATATTTTGTTTCGATCCAATAATGGAACCATTGGCGTGAAACCACGTGAATCTCGTGTTTGTTGGATTTCCGAGCATGAAAGGGCACGTGACAGACAGCAATTTGTTCAATAAAGTTGTAGAATTTTCAATAGACTGAGCAACCGCTGGTGCTGAAAAGTAGAGAGTGGATGAAATCAAAATAGCTTAAGCCAATAAATTATCATTCATACATGTTACTTATGATGTAATCTATTGGAAAATGTATACATATACAAAGTACTGAAACTTAACAGTGAACAAAGTCATGTACACAAATTTACCTAGAACATCTAGCTGGAAACTCGATTGATTTGTTCCCTTCATATTTCCATCAAACGTTGTGTTCATGTCATTATAAGCTATGCACGAATACTCTCCACTGTGATTTTTACTGACACTGCTAATAGCGAATTCATTTCCAATACCAAAGTTATCGGATATACTTAACCAGGACTACGTTGACTTTGGTTTACTCTTCGTCGTACACGTGCCCCTGACGGAATGACCTTGGATAACCATTAAGTGGTTGGTTTTGACATCCGGTCCACACGTTTGAAAGGTAAACGTCGGTGTCCCTGGGGTAACTAGATACAAAATTTTCAGATGCATATGAGAGTTACGCAATGGCTGATAATAAACCACATGAACACATTTTCCTGGAATGACTATCTTTATACATGAAATATGTTTTGTAAACAAAAAGTGATTGGTAATAGAAAAAGACATGAATATATTAATAGTTCAATACATAATTAAAGGTAAAAAGAAGATATATGCGCAAATGATAATATTTGTACATGCATATGTTCTAAGAAAAAGTCCTGATATCGCAAGAACGTGTTTCACTTGCCGTTTCTTGCTTACGTTTTGACGCGAGAATATAGAATTACCATACGTTTCAATTATAATATTACCATGCAGACAAGCGGCGATGGTTACAGCTATTTTTGTTCTTATGGCGCCTATATTGTGAGCTCGATACTCATTGAGTTTCCAGTTTAAAATACGTTTTGTTAATTTTTGTAAGCAAGAAAGTTGTAATGGTTGATATTATTTCTACTTTAATTAATAAAGACGCCTTTGTATTGCTTAATAATATACCAATTATATTGTTAAGGGTGTCAATCATCCTAGTTTCATAGATTATATACCTCGCATATGCTTACAGTATGTAGATCACCCTTCCCCGAAATAATCATGTGGTAAACGCTCCTAGTGAACAAGATTAATTGAATAATGTCCGCTTACACAATACATTTGCTGTAACGCTTATAAAACTAGATGTGTTTCTCTTTTCCTTCCCGGTCGGGTCGAGAGCATTGCTGGCAATACACTGAATAATGGTGTCGTCCATTAGAGAAGTACTACAGTTAGCACCCGTTGCAGACACAGAACCATTTGATGTCCATACATAACTAGGAGGAGGATTCGAAAGAGCATTGCATCTTAAACTGACCTCACGACCTCTTAAAACGCTTATGGTGGGACTGGTAATGTGTTGATCATGTTCACCTCGATAATAGAAAGAAAGTTCTATCACAGGGTCTGCAATAAGTGACAAGTATACTGTATAGTGTTTAAGTCAAATCTTATATGAATAATACTTGAATTAATGTTTAACCATATATAAAAAAAAAAAAAAAAACTTGCTTTCTGAATCACAAACTGAAATAAGACTAACCATAATATAACCAGTTAGTATATTAAATTGATGTATAAGCGAGATAAACATATTGCGACTTATATTGAACACTACAGACAAACACCAATATAATTTGCTTGTTTTGAAGATACTCACATAACAATTCAAGCGTATAAGAGGCAGTGACGCTTCCAGTAACGACCTGCTTTTCGAAAGTTGCGTTCATTTGATTGACCACTTCTAGTGTGTATGTATCATTACCGCTAGACTGCACACTTTGAATTATGAGATGTGCTCCGTTCATTAGTTCTCCACCTGGCATTGTCCATGTATAACGTGAGGGTGGAGGGCTACTGCTGCTAATACCGGTCATTGTCAAAGTTTCATTTATAACACTCCGGATGATTTTCGAAGTAATTGTAAATGTCCCGACTTCACACACTGGAGTAGACGGTGGATCTGCAGCAAAATGATGGATTTAGCATATTGTTTTTGCATAAACAACGTTTGCTCCAGATAATTCGTACTGTTGTACGTAAGGAAAAATAAATAAAACGAACAGTCCCCATAAAATAGACACTACCAAAGAAGAAACACTCACACAGAATTTGCATACTAATAACATTTCCAGCAACATTGTAAAACAGCTACCATGCACGTACTTCATTTCCAGCAACATTGTAAAACAGCTACCATGCACGTACTACATTACCAGCAACATTGTAAAACAGCTACCATGCACGTACTACATTTCCAGCAACATTGTAAAACAGCTACCATGCACGTACTACATTTCCAGCAACATTGTAAAACAGCTATCATGCACGTACTACATTACCAGCAACATTGTAAAACAGCTACCATGCACGTATTACATTTCCAGCAACATTATAAAACAGCTACCATGCACGTACTTCATTTCCAGCAACATTGTAAAACAGCTACTATGCACGTACTACATTTCCAGCAACATTGTAAAACAGCTACCATGCACGTACTACATTTCCAGCAACATTGTAAAACAGCTATCATGCACGTACTACATTACCAGCAACATTGTAAAACAGCTACCATGCACGTATTACATTTCCAGCAACATTATAAAACAGCTACCATGCACGTACTTCATTTCCAGCAACATTGTAAAACAGCTACTATGCACGTACTACATTTCCAGCAACATTGTAAAACAGCTACCATGCACGTACTACATTTCCAGCAACATTGTAAAACGGCTGCCATGCACGTACTACATTTCCAGCAACATTGTAAAACAGCTACCATGCACGTACTACATTTCCAGCAACGTTGTAAAACAGCTACCATGCACGTACTACATTTCCAGCAACATTGTAAAACAGCTACTATGCACGTACTACATTTCCAGCAACATTGTAAAACAGCTACCATGCACGTACTACATTTCCCGCAACATTGTGAAACAGCTACCATGCACGTACTACATTTCCAGCAACATTGTAAAACAGCTACTATACACGTACTACATTTCCAGCAACATTGTAAAACAGCTACTATGCACGTACTACATTTCCAGCAACATTTTAAAACAGCTACCATGCACGTACTACATTTCCCGCAACATTGTGAAACAGCTACCATGCACGTACTACATTTCCAGCAACATTGTAAAACAGCTACTATACACGTACTACATTTCCAGCAACATTGTGAAACAGCTACCATACACGTACTACATTTCCAGCAACATTGTAAAACAGCGACTATGCACTTACTACATTTCCAGCAACATTGTAAAACAGCTACTATGCACGTACTACATTTCCAGCAACATTGTAAAACAGCTACCATGCACGTACTACATTTCCCGCAACATTGTGAAACAGCTACCATGCACGTACTACATTTCCAGCAACATTGTAAAACAGCTACAATACACGTACTACATTTCCAGCAACATTGTAAAACAGCTACCATACACGTACTACATTTCCAGCAACATTGTAAAACAGCGACTATGCACGTACTACATTTCCAGCAACATTGTAAAACAGCTACTATGCACGTACTACATTTCCAGCAACATTGTAAAACAGCTACCATGCACGTACTACATTTCCAGCAACATTGTAAAACAGCTACCATACACGTACTAGTTGTAATACACACTATCACGAAATATAGAGAAAACATTTTTGGTTCCAGTATAGGGAATGTCTGTCTAATAAGGCTTATGTAATAAATACGGGACGAGCTATTTATCATGTTGTCAATTTGATTTGTTTTTAAGGCATGTACACATTTATCCAAAGTCTATAATCAAAATAACGCGACGGGCCTCGAACTGAGTTGCCGATACCAGTATGATATAAGATTTATCCGTTTAGACGGATTACCTTATTTATACTAAAATGTGTATGAATTTTATTCAAGTTGATCGGTGAGATAGGTTCGATTTAGAATCTGTAATTTTTTTTAAGTTTGTGGATACAGAAACAAGTGAACGAAATACAAGTTTTGCTAATTAATAGATCTCGCCTGCGGTTTATTGTTCATTTTTTCAATAAATGGTAAGGGTCTACCCACAAAGAACAACCCATTGTATTAAAATGAAATTGAACAAATAAGCTGCTAACACCTTTTATGTCATATGTGGATAAAACAAACTCATTATGTCGACATGGGAGATAGCTACCCTGATAACTTGACTGCACATATTTGTATCGATGAAACGCTAGGTATTTGGAGATGTGTTTTACAATTTTATGGTGTGTAATCCTGGATAATGCTGTTATTCGGGGTGCAGAAATACACAAGCAACAGGTTAATTATTGCCATTTTCTTTTGGCTGGAGATAAGACAATTTTTATGGTCACCTATTTATTAGTTTGTCTCATATACACTGAATCGATTGTTACGGCACCGATGATGACAATTGATTCTTATATAGTGTGTGTATCTATTTTCAGTTAAAATTCATTAACACGTTTATCTCATGCATATAAAACAGTTATGTGTGTGGACATTTGCACTGATATGTTTGCTTACATGCCTTTGTCTTTATGTCTCTATTGCAACACCTTCACGAAAAACGCTGATCACAGACATGATAAAATGTCTTTGTTTCTGTACATACACAATAACAATAGGGAAAAGACGACACTTTACGCACATGCATTAAGCCCGGTTTACCCACTACACGCCTTATTAAAATCTCGTGTAGATGTTTAGGACGATGTGATTATTATTTTCGCAACAACACAATTGCAGTTAGGCACTATGCATTACACATTGTCAGCATTGCTAATAGAATAAAGTACTTACATAATGTGTTTACAGATAAACGGGTTACGTTTGCGTACGTATTCGTAGCTCCGTTCGTTGGTGTTAGAATACTTGTGGCGCTGCACGTTACTTCGTCAGAGTTATTACGTTGTTCCCATTTTAGCGTTATCATCGGATTGTTGATAACTGAGCTATTAGATAAGGTCCATGAAATATTCGGTGTTGGGTTTCCAGAAGAGTTGCATTCTAGCGATACAGTTCTGTTTTGTATCACAGAAATCGTGCCACTTACAATTGCCGCCTCGTGCAGAATTGTCGGCTTAGACGGATAAGCTCAAGTAATAAAATATAACAGTTGCTTTGAAGTAATGTTCGATTGCCAATTGCGAATGTTTTGAATGCAATTTAATCATGTATTATTTACGACACTGAAACGTATTGACTACACATTATAATATACATGTAGTGCTATACTTTAACTTTTGAAGCAATACTACTTAGTGTAGAAAAGTAAATACAATGGTTGGAATTTTATTTGTTAGAAATTGCGATTTTGCTCCGACATTAATAGCATATGTGATTTAAAAGAAATCATGTGTTGGTAAATACCTGAGTATCCATAAACACAGTCGATGGAATTAAGTTAATATCAATCTCGTTTTTTATACTCAAAATAAGGCAATATCAATACCGATAGCTATACATACTTCATTTAATTAATATGTTCAAAACTTTAACGGCCAGTTAAGCCAACAGCTTGTTCACGTTAGATGTAAATACTAATAATATAACAAGCAAGTTGTTTATCAAACATTTGACAAGTCTTAGAATAAACTCACCCTTTAAAATTTTAATTTTTCATTTTCATAAATAATTTCATTCAAATTTTAACAGTTGTTATCTTAATTGTCCGTTAAAGTTTTGAGCAACAGGGTCCTAAGCTATATTTTTTTATTAGCCTGCTTCACACTTACTCAGCACATCGACAAGCAGAGCCCTGTTGGATATGATTGTCCCGTATCCGTTTGAAGCATTGCAGTATATTCTGGCTCCGTGGTTATCAGTGGTAGGCGTTGTTGTGAGAATGCTGCTCGTCACACCTCCAACCGTTACACTGCTGCTATTCCCTGTAAGGTTTACATCGTCCGTGTAGTCAGAAGGTGTTCTTTTATCCAAGTGCCAGTATATTATGGCTGCTGGACGTCCCACGGACGATATACACCGAATGTAACTGATTGCAATGCGGGGTAAGACAGATATTGCTGGTACGTCTGGAGTCACGTTTACATATAGTACGAGAACTAAAATAAATAAAGCGTCACCAGTTGACGACGATAACAATTAATTATAATTATAATTATTCTTCGTTAAAGATTTTTAGCATGTTCATAATTAGTCAAAAATTGTCATGATGATAATTGTATAATAATAGCATAAAAATAGTACATAGTAACTTAATAGGCGTTCTTGGAACAATGAAAACTGTTGCCCCAGTGTAAGGGATATACTATACGGGAACTAAAATAAATAAACGTCAACAGTGGACGACGATACAAATTAATTATAATTATAATTATGGTTCGTTAAAGTTTTTTAGTATTTTCATCATTAATTAAGCAAAATTTTTTATAATGATAATTGTATAATAATAGCATAAAAATAGTATATAGTCACTTAATAGGCGTTCTTGGAACAATAACAACTGTTGTCCCAAGGTGTAAGGGATTATTTTGGAACAGTTAAAAATATCATCACTTATACCAAGGGATAACCGGTTTAACAATTCCTTAAACACATATGAAACAACTCTTTAATTACCAACGTTTTAACAAACACATATCTTTTCATCGAAATTCCTAGCTTGCTATTACATTTCAAATAAATACTTATACAAAAAACTGCTTCTGTTAACTTGTAAAATGATTTTTATTATATGAATTACTACTACTTCTACTACTACTATTATGTTTACTTTACAGTATTTATCCGTATTTATTTCTTTAGTTCCGCAAGAAAAAACTGTACATTTGTGAAAGAGTGTCAATTGTGTTCCACCCCAGAAAGCTTTAAGATAATCAATGTATTAAGAATCGATATATAATTGAAAGAAAAACTAATGTTAAATATGTTATTTTCAGCCGTCGTGTACATAAAAATCTAACTGATGGTGTCGTAAAGTTATTCATCGACAACAGATCCGTCCACTGTAATCAAATCAAATCATTTTTCCCCAATATTGTATTCGTTAACATAAACAGAATGTGCGTTATACGTATGGATAATATGTAGATATTTTATGTATATTATTTTATCGTCATTATTGTATATCAAGGAGATAATATATAATATGGTTATATTAATGATGTCTCTGAAGGTTTATTTATATTATATTTGATAGTATTCTCTACAATCATTCGGTCTTTATTACACTAACACGTTTTAACTCATTCCTGCATGCTCTGTTAAAATCAGTAAAATCATTCCAGGATTATCAACGGGAATCAATTAACAGACTCCGGACTAGAATGCAGTAAAACAGTCATAATATTGTTCATCAAAACTAATATTCATCAACAGATAACTAAAAGAAAGGTACCCCTTAAATTCGGGTGATGTTTGTAATACTTTTCTTAGCTCTAAATACTTTTTCTAATTTTCTAATCATGTAACAAACATTACTGGACAACCGTGCAATGTCGTTCAATTTCACCTGCTGGGACATTATTTCCAACTATTGGGTCTGCCACCATCGTCCCAAGGGTAATAATACAGTTCATTTTGTAACAAGATACAACTGTTATGCGAATTGTATTTTACATATCATGTTTTAACAGATGTTTCTTACACCTGCAAATTCATCCATGTTATACATTTGCATTTGAATGTGTCCACACAATTCTAATGTGTGGCATTTTAACAACAACACTCAACTCAATTAGATTGCTATTTTTTTGTTTTTGAAACAATGCAAACCACATCATAAGAATCTTACTTCCAAATCAATATTCCCAACCAATTATCCACTTCCTCTGCGTTCATGAGCAACTATTCATAACAGTATTCGACATGGCCTTTCATTACAAAATGCAATTCATGCTGTAATATATAATGCAATCTGCAATATGATTTTACCGTCTATGCATAGGTTTGCTCTTCAGTGTATTCTTTCAGGCAAAGTTGAATATGTACCTTATTTATACACAAGATAGTGTGCCAAACGAAACATATGCCAATATTTAGCACACAGGTGTGTAGAAAGCCACATAATACAGTATTATAAAGAATGATAAAAACTTTGATATGTGTCATCCATTATGGTATTGTTAAGACAACAGCAAGCATTGGCTTAAAATGTCTGTTAAATGGTATTTATTTATAAAGGAAATCTTAGCAATTGACAAGAATTTAGGACATGGCTGAACACTATGCACAATTTTTCCGGTTTGTTCTTAGGATAATTTGCCACATATCAGGTGACAACCAATATATTTACCTACGTTTGTATACACACGCAAATTAGTATCTGTCAATTCCTTATATTTACTGCATTTCAAAAACAAACAAAAAACCTGGTCGCAAAAATCAGTTATTATTTTTCGAAAAAAAAGTTTAAAAAAAAAAGATATTTAATGCTAAAACTGACACGTATAAGAAGTCAAAGCACGTCGTTTCATGGCGCGTTTTTGGCCGAATTAAATCAGGTCTCTTTTGTACGGACAGTTTACTATAAACTTTGAAAATAGTCTTTGAAATAAGAAAATAAAAATAACAATAAAACTGTAATATTAAGCAATCATTGTTTGCTTAAAATAATAAAGAATAATATGAAATGGGCGTAAACCTGAACAAAAATATGTATTATAACATGACATCCCGGATTTGTCTATACACATATAACACAATCTATCATTGTTTCCATGATAAATGTGCGATAAGTTACCTGATATATTTAGTGTTATTTCATTGCTGTATGTTGCTTGTAAATTGATGGACACTGAGCACTTCCACTTGTCACCGTGACTGGTTGTGTGCAAGGATTTCAGTGTGCACGTAAATGTCGTCGCACCGCTGCACCCGCAGTTCGAAAATTCATCTGGTAGTGTTGCAGGAAGGAAGGTACAAGTGCTGCCAACGTATCCCATTTCGAGAATACTTGAAGACGTACTATAACCTGCCGGTTGGCGCCACCATCTTACAATTGTATGTGTTGAATGTGTGCATGTTAACTGTAGAGCTTCATTGACAGGCACCAATGTTGAATTGAATGTCAGTACAGGAGCCTCTGCGTCTTAAAAATGAATAAAGTTCATCTAGTATATTTTTTATTTTAATATTGTGCTATACAATAAAAAATGAAACATACATGTATAAACTTTAATTTTTCCTAAAATTGTTAATTGAAATGAAATTATATAGTCCTGGCCATCGATTAACACAAAAAGAAACAGATAGTAAGAGTCATCAAATTACATTATTCTTCTATATTATATATTATAGATTCATTAAAATATCGTTTGGTATTTGTGGTAACACGGCGTTTTTAGTTCAACCTAGGTATTTCCGCTTGCAGTTTGTTTAAGTTTGGTCGACGCTCATGTTGTGCGAATACAAAATAAGCATATCACACGCCGTCTACTTTCTTTTTCTAATTTCGTAGAATATGATCTTATGCCAAGTTTATTAAAATATACGTATCTATTAAAGTTCTTTGTTGTACTTTATATTAACTCAGTTTACACAAAAAAATCACAATATAAATCCTTATACATGTACGTACGTATTCCCAGACGAAAACAGTGACATGTAATCCAAACGACAATCTTCAGATATGTATTTGCCATATTGTTGTGAAATCGAACACGCTACAAGAAGAGTAATCAAGTACAAACATTTATCCAGCATATGTCTACATAGCTACATATGTTACAAGACTATAAACAAAATTAAATTGTAAGCTCATCATGTAAATAACTAATCGACTAAGTTCCTATGTTTACAACGAAGCTAAACTAATTCAGGCAAGTACACAACTTAACACCGTGTCAAACTTAAGCTCTAAATATTATTATAATATTTTATTTTAGTGAAAACGCCATTTAGATAAAGTTTACGAAATAGAAACGTATGTATGGATTTCTAGCAGTGTGCCATCCGTAATCTTTAAAATGATTTAAATGGTACATCCAGTACGTGTATACCTTGACCGAGGTATCACAGAGTATTACAGAGTTGTCGCACTTTCCACGTCATTCAGCGATTTATATAATTATCAAAGTAGAAACCTCACCATATTAAAATACTATTTAGCACATTTTCGCAGTTAAATATTTTATGATGTATGCATATTAGCAAATATATTCAAGCCAGTAAAAAGAATAAGCGATGACAAAATTGTAACAAAATATTCAACGTCTGATTGTGATTGAAACAATGTTGATTTTTAACACGAATGTACTCGTCAATAATCTAATGTAAGCGCTCTAAAACGTGTTATATATACAATTCGAAGGGATTATATATAAAAAAAACACTAAATAATGCTAATTATTGACATGACATTAAGTGGAAACATGTATAATGAAACTCCGTTTACTATACAGATTGATGGCCAGTACATTCGGGATGAATAAGCATTATCTATAATTCGTAGATAATGCCTTTACATTAGGATACAATTCACATTTCGAGGGAAGTAATTGTGTATTTACCGTATGCTTTAAATTACATTGGTTATGTCCACTTGCGCACTGATGGTGGGGTATTATCGTCAGTATTATTGCGCTCACGGTAGGCATCTTTTATATGATGTCATAGTAGTTACCCATACCATTTTAATAATGACAAACACAAAGTGAACTGGTCTCCAGCATTGCAATATGTCAATTTATCCTAGATAATATGATACTAACAAGGTGCATACTGAATTCAAAATGTCAAACTATTTCAAGGCCATCGATCAAAAGTGTACTGCTTGTTGATGTAACATTTTTATGGAAGTTTATTTGTGGCTGTATGTAGGCTGTTCAAAAAATCTATACAATAAATATGAAACAATGAGGAAGTAACAAGGTGTTTAACGCATATTTAATTGTTAATTGTAATTTATTTATTAAATCTATATAGATCTTAAGGTATTTAACTACCTTAAAAGCACACCCACCTTTATTACAACATATTCATCTGCAGCCGCAAGATAGGTATACACCTTGACCTTAACCAGTTCTTGGTAAAGACATCAGTCTTTCTCAGTGATGTTAACATATATTGGTAACAACTTCAGCCGCTTTGGCAATTACGTTGTCTAGCTATGCATCAGACATGATAGCAGGTACCTTTTTTCAACATGTTCCTCAATATAGATTGAGGTGGAGTATCTGAACGTTGAGATATGATGGTGTCGTTTTCAGGTTAGTCTAAATTTCCGCGGGGAGGGTGATGAGTCCAATCTTTGATTATTGGCAATTTTGGAATGCCATTCAGAGCGGTTTCGGTGGTGACGAATTGTTGGATCACATGCAACTCAAGGCTGTGTTCCACCATGCGCTGCAGCTGCTTCTCCTTGTCAATGTTGACATCAATAACATATACATTAAGCCGCGAAAGATTTTTATATATAACAACGGTTTTCTACTGATCGTTATATATCTGCAGATCGGAAGATCGGAAGACAGGTCAGGAATTTCCAGCATGCAAAACGGAAAAGAGCGTGTTTTGTGTTGGTAAAATGTAAAACTTCATTCACCCAGTTTCGTATCAGGCTATGGCGGGGTAAAACCGTACTTGCTTGAGCCTGTCGATCTTGAGGCGGGCGGTATATGTCAATGACATAGAAAGACATCCCTTACCGTTCAAAAGGACCCCTGGAACAATGTTTCTAAACCAGTTCGATGAGTAACTACCGGAGTCCATATCGTTACAATGAAATTGTTGATGCTGGGGTGACATGTGTGTTAATTTGCAGGATGAGTCGTTGCCCATGCATCTGATACCCTCCATTATCATAATAGTAATATTTGTAAAAATCAAAACAATTTTTTTTTCAATTAAACAACGACACCAACAGTGTCGCAAGGATACCCCTTCGTAAGTTGGAAAGAGCATCAGGTCGTCTTTGGGACTCCGACCCCATATAATCAGAAGAGGTTTTTTGCAATATTCTTTAGCACCCAGTTTTAAAACCTAATAACATGAGATGAGGATTTCTTGCCAAGACAGTATTTGTCTCTTTATCAACTACACATTGATCACTATGGGATGACTGCTTGCGAGATTTCCATCTTTAGTGCAATTTTGAAGCAGTCAAGTTATTTGTTCACTCAATGTTACGTTATAAATATTGAGTAAATATTTAAGTAAGACAAACACTTTATTCAAAACGTTTGATTAAACAGAATAAATGAGTTGAAACATTTAGCCCCCCCCCCCTCACATTCACGCACACACACACTGTTGTCATGTTGAACATAACTAGCCGTTTTCTGTTGGCATTTTCAGCAAAGCTACATGAGTTGTAAAAGTGTACAACAGCAAGCTTGTGCTGTTAGAGCTTTGATTACTAGTAGTATTCCTACAAAACGTATTCAGCAGGAACATTAATTGATCAAAATGTTATTGTTTTCTTTTACTTGGAGTTGGTTCCCTTGTATAAAAAATCCATTTATATAGTTGCTTGATCATTATTTCAGCTGTTGAAACGTTATGAAAAGACAAGCTCATTTAAAGACATATATATAGGTCAATGTCAAATAAAAATAGCCACCAGTCGACTACGTGTTAACGGTTATTTACTTCCTATTTGCCTAGCAACCCTGTGCACACACAGCATGTATGCCTCGCGTGCAACCTGATAGTTGCAAACTAGATCACGTTAGCTGACGATCAATACTCAAGCGCGATTTGAATAGTGTAACAAGAAGAATAGAATTTAGTCATTGCATATTAAATGTATGTACATTAATAACAACCACGTGCGTGTGGGGGTACAGTTTGACTCGGTATTGTATCTAAACTACTGACTGACATTACTTTCGGTCATTGATGTAATCCTTTTGTAGCTTTACATTAAACATAATTCACATACGTTTTAATTGAATATTTTTTAAACTGGATGTGTTGATATAATTAAAAACCTGTGATGAAACATTAAAAACAAATTCTCTTCTGTCTCTGGTTGCGAATGAACAAATTATGAAGTATATACAAGTACACAGTTTTTGTTAATTACATGTACTACAACAACAACAACAACAACAACAACTACTACTACTACTACTACTACTACTACTACTACTACTACTACTACTACTACTGCTACTACTTCTACTACTACTACTACTACTACTACCACCACTACCACTTCTACTACTGCTACTACTACTTCGTTTACTAATAATGAACAAATAATGAAGAATACAAACGTACAACGTTATTGAACATTAAACAACTAGTGCTAGTGTTTGCTATACTCCAAGCTGTAAAATGTCTGACTGGAGATCTTCTTCTACTACTACTACTACTACTACTACTACTACTACTACTACTACTACTACTACTACTACTACTACTACTACTGCTTACTACTAATACTACTAATACTGCTATTACCATTACTTCTACTTTTACTACTACTACTACTACTACTACTGCTACAACTACTACGATTACTACTTCTTCTTCTACTACTACTACCACTACTACTACTACTACAACTGCTGCTACTAATACCACTACTACTCCTACTACTGCTACTACTACTACTACTACTACTACTACTACTACTACTACTACTACTACTACTACTACTACTACTACTACTACTACTACTACTACTACTACTACTACTACAGCAATTACCACTACTACTAGTACTACTACTACTACTATTACGACTGCTACTTATACTACTGTTACTACTATTTTGTCTTCTACTACTACTACTACTAATAATAATAATAATAATACTAATACTATACTACTACTACTACTACTACTACTACTACTACTACTACTACTACTACTACTACTACTACTACTACTACTACTACTACTACTACTATTTTTACTACAACAACAACGACAACTACTACTACTACTACTACTACTACTACTACTACTACTACTACTACTACTACTACTACTACTACTACTACTACTACTACTACTTTCAATAGGTGAGTACAAACGTTTTAACCAGTGCGTATTTAGTTTTTAATGAAATAAATACACAATCAATCACAACTATAATGGATTAAAAACATAAGACTCGCACTAGTTTAGCTCACAATTCATGCATTCATCATGCAAATATTAATCAAAAGGATATATATACATATACTTTATGTTTGTTTATTTAAGATCAAATTGAGCAACACGTAATAGCTTGTTTCCAACATTTTTCTAGATCATTGCATGTGTTACACAAATATAACAACCATGCAATGTTGAACTGATCGGTTCGATAACTTAACGATTACTTCCTATATGTACAACAAAGGTTAATGAATTGATTCAGATATGTGCTAAACTTTACACCGTATCAAATGCACCTATCGTAATACTTATTTGTATATTACAGTCTAGAGCAATCATTGTGTTTGTTAAGATACATTTGAAAAATACAAAACAATCTGGGCTTTTTCATGCGTTGTGCACTCTTTCAACGTTGAAATAATTTTAATGGCAATGGTAAATACTGAATTAGTTTAAATATATAGTGTTACAATAGCTGTCGTTTTTAAAACGTCATAAATAATATTCAATATTTGTCAACACAGAAGCCTAACCACACCCATGTGTTGCGCTGTACTAATCGGTGCCGTAATTATGCTAATTAAAATGTTAAATTTAAGCTTAATATCTAATCCATTAACCGAATAATAAGAAAATGAGAAAACAAATTCACTCGCAGAGTTATGCAGCTATAATAGATATAAGAAGGTGTAATTTTATTGTTCAGATGAATGTCCATGATGTTAAAAGTATTATCTTGTATATAGCAATTTCATATATGTTTAACGCAGTCGTCGTGTAGATTTTCTAATGTTGGCACTCTGAAACGCAATGGATATCCATATGAGATGAAGTTTATGATACTCGATAGCATCTCATGTTGGATGTTGTTATCCTGAGCTTGTATATGTATGCTCGGGAAAGAACTTCACGAACTAAACACGGTTCATTCCTAAACTCAGAGCGTACACAAATTATTACTTATATCGAAACTGAAAAATGTTCATAACGTATTAATAAAACTAGTTACATGTTCATGACTATTATCAATATGCCTGCGCTAGTACATATACAATAAGTAAAAAAAATACTTTATGTGAAAATACTTTATTATTATTATTGACTATTTCTCAATCGTAACATAGTACCGAATGACTATTATAATACCGATAAATTACGTATGCCATTTGAGCATATGAATATAGAACCTATTTTCCCTACCGCGTATAAATGTAATTTCATTTTGGTTCCACTGGTTGCTTTGTGGTTTGGGGGGCCATATTCATAGTGCACGAAGAATCTTAGTACAAAGCTAACCGAAATTGTAAACAATATTTAATATAAACTCAACAAAACTTATAACGCTCCAAATGTATTGTATTTTGTTTAATATTTATAAGCATTTCAGCTGCGCAATGGAAAACACGAAATTCTTTCGTATATTTTATAATATTTTGGAGAGAACACATGCATGTATAACTCAAATTGCCATAGCTGTCATTTGAAGCTAAAATTCGTATAAATAAAGAAAAACAACACTTTTAATTTATTCCATTTGATGCGTTTAAAATTTAGTTGAGAGTATAGATTTTGCCTTAATATTTAAGAAAGATGTAAGTATTATTCAAGCACGTTTTAACTTAAGTGTTTCCTCAATTGTTTACTCCTAAAGTGTTACAGAAGAATCAGAATTTCTGAACTAAAGATAACAATAACGTAAGATCTGAAAATACAATCAGCGCCGTTGTTTGTTTACATTACAGTCCACGCAATGTGAATTAGTACCAGTTTAAACACGGCCAGTTTACTTTAGTGTAATCATTCCGATTTTAGTGCTTTCACGCCTAACTTATTTCCATAAACCGGATATGCATATTTGACATTTCAATGGTCCAATATTCATATTTGCTTATAATTCATATTTGCTTACATGTTGTGTTAATGTCTTAATTTGAACTTATTTTTGAAGCTGTTTTATTGACAAGTCATCTATTTTCTAATACACAAACGTGAATAAAAGTATGTCGATTGAACGACTCGCACACAAGGCACCTCCTTGTGTGATATAATATTCGGATACATGGGTATTCGGATATAACATTTGTACAAACTAGTGTATCAGAATATTAAAGAAGGAATGCTTTGTCGTTGTTAGGTTAACTTCAAACTAACATAATGTGGTACATGTGTCTGGAATGTTTCCACAATAATTATAAACTAATTAAATGTTTTAAATGTATTTACATGTTTAATGTACTCTTTGCATATACGTTAGTTTCACGACTGACTTTTAATATGATTGACATATATTGTTAAATAGTCTTATTTTATAATAATTACCAGTTAATGAAATCAGAAAATCGACGTAGTAATGTGCTTTATGTCCGTAGATAAAAGAGCGCCAGAGTTAACCCTCAGTAAAGCAGCAGTGATCAAAATGTACTGACAACAAGGAAACGAGGCCTTGGTGCACAATTACCTGCAGCACGAATACAACAACCAACCAAGCGAATAAATAGCCTGTCATCCATCTGTAACTAGGTAGAATGTTCTATGAATTCTGACAATTGAATTTAATTTATCTCCAATTGACCATACCGATCAATAATCAGAGATGAGTGATTTTAAAACCTGGTTAGTCAGGTGACAGTTTCCCACTCTTTTTCATGTGTGTGAGCAACCATTTTTGTCAATGAGCTGCATATTTTATTGTATCAGTTTACATAACTTCTGAAATTTTAGCAATACATGTAGTGTTCATATTGGGTATTATTTATGTATTACAAGTGATTTACAAATGTGAAGTCATCTGTTTGTAATTATTTTGTATTGAGCATTGTGTTTATTGGAACCTGTAGTCGGGAATAGTATAGAAGATATGTCAATCATTACTTTATTTATATTGTGCACCATGATTCAATTCTTGCAGATCTAACATACACGAGTCAGAGTATGTAGAGGCAGGGAGGCAGAGGGAGGCAGAACTACAGACTATGTGAAGTCCAAACCACATTTGTTATGTTGATATGTGTTGTAATGTGTATGTATATGAGAGGAAAAATGTAACTTGTGTATGTATTATATAGCTGTTTTGTTTTAGTGTTTTGTACATGATTATTAAATGTATGCCTGGTGACATGTTAGTATATATGTAAAGAGTTATTTAAGTGGACCACTATACACATTATCTTATTATTATATATGCGAAGATGAATTTAGGTATTGTAATGTGATTACCATAAGATTTTTTTCATATGTTTGAGTATTTTCTAATGATCATTAGTGATCCTTATACTTCATCGGTTTAGTCATCATATTTAATTATATTTCGATCAGATTTAGTTCTGGACTTGATACTGTAAAATATTAATATGTGTACGACTATAGCATGTTGAATATAGATAATACTATGAACTGAACTGCAGTTGTGTGATTTCTACTGATGCATTTAAATAGGAACTGAACCCAATACAGATAACAATATATCACACATTGAAAAAATGGTCACTTTGAGGTATTTTGCAACTGCCCGCGTTCAGCTGAATAAATTGCTACATTCATGCCATATGACTGCCTGCTGTATCTAGTGTCGTCGCAGAGGTTTATAGCATCTTAATTCGCCTGATAATGTTGCTTTCTACATCGAGTTTATACTGTCTGAACAAGAATTGACCAAGCTTGCGCAAGAGTTTTATAGAAAAGCACTGTTCAACGATTTATCGATTGAACTAAAATTAAAATCAATGCTCCTGCAGAGAATTGAGAATTGTATGTTAATCGCAAGGGTTACCGTAGGATCGATGTCTTGGTTGCATTTGATGTTAGTACTAAAACAACTTGTGTTAAAGTCAGTTAGTCGTCATAGTACTGTCATCAGTAACATTTGTGTATAATTCTTGTTTGACACAGTACACAACGACTAAATATATATGTTTATATGATACAAATTAATCATTACAATGTTATGTTCTAGGTCTTATATATCGTCTCTTAAGAGCCAGAATTTTCAATAAGTCTTCTTTGCACCTGTTCTGATAGCACATTTTGGCCTTCAAGGGACGATATATACATTACTATGGAATCAATACATATAAAGCAATCAGTTTTATTAATGCTTGTTTATGTTGAGAAATTCTTAAGTCTTCTTTAAAATATGTTTAAAGAATACCAAATATACATAAACACACACTGTAATTTTGCTTTTCCAAAATTGTTTCCTCTTTAAGCTTGTATCTGTAATTACCGTTAAAGCAACTGAATGAAGTCAGCAACGATGAAGCAAATCTACCAAATGGACAGTATCATATCCTAGCAGACAGTGGCTATCCATGTAGAAGATGGATTTATATGCCATACCTATTTCCCGAACATGGAGTACAAGATGTTCACATCATGTGTTTATTGGTAAAAACAAAAAAATATTTATTGTAACTCATACATGTACATGTGCCAATATGTCAAACAAATTATATAAAAAAAACATACTAGTTGCGTGTACATGTATAATATTTGTGGTTAACAATAATGTTGCAGACCCACATTTATTTATATAGACCCAGTATTTTGTAAGATATGAATAAAAAACAAAACAAATGGAAATCAATAAAGAAAAAATGCAAAATAATGTTTTACATTTCAAATATTTTGTATGTTATTGTTTCCAAGCATAATGTCAAATTTTGTTTGAAATAATAATACATGTATCAGCATGTATTACTGTCATTTCATTAATTTGAGCATGTATTTCGTCTTAATATGTTTGACAACTCTTTCAGTGTCAAAATATCGTTTTAAATAATATCAAGTGCATGCATGAATACTTGATATAGCATGCTCTAACAACAAACAATATTTTGAAGACCAAATAGGCAAGAGCCACAGTTTAACGAAGTATTGGTCAATAAAAAGAAGCGTTGTTATCCTTTACAATGGAACAAGGTTTACCAGTTAAGGTGTGAAAACAGGTTTAAAAATAGTGTAATATAGCACTTATGATCATATATTTATTGGCAGATGAAGAATAATTGTGTAATGGTTAACATAAGGCATAATAGACATGTTTATATAAATGGTTTCTGTCCCAAAAAAGATAATGCACTGTATATTTGTAAACATTATCAATACATCTGATATTGGAGTATATAATATATGCGTGCATGTATATACAAATTCACTTATTTCAAAAACAATATCATATGTTCAACTTAAACCATTGGACCAAGTCAGTTTATTAATGGGTTAAAATCTAAATGTTGTTCTTTTTTTCACATGTAAATTAATGTAAAGACTTTATTTCTGAGTTTTTGTTCTATGCGAAGTGCGGCATAACATTCATCGTATCCTACTTCGAGCCACTATGAAAAGCATACGAAGTTATCAACATGATTTGACATGAGGAAACTCAATAGGTCTATGATACAAAAATCTTCTGATTGCTAATACATACTTCCTAATGTTAACACAGATTTAAACATACCAACATGTGTGTGTAAATTCAGACACTGACCTAATTACTATAGCATGTTTGTGACATGTATGTTCTTATTTTAAGTTCTTATTTCATCTACGCAAGAGGTTCACCTGATTTTCATTTCTATTTATGTGTTAATGTGTTTCTGTTTGTCATTAAATTTTCAGATTTAAATACTTCAAGCAAATTTAAGGTCATGTATAAGACCAAACAATGGGGCAACAAAGATCATTAGTCTTTTACATTTGCGAAATAAGGTGCGTTTGCTAATTAATGTAAGCTTTGTGATCAGCAACAGCATATTACAATGTTATTTCTTTCCAATTCGCTTTCTGTACCACTGTATTTGCAGACTAAGATTGCTCGTCTGCGTTACCATGTTGTGGCATCCACATGTACAACAGTCTGTATCGTCGAATTACTGGAAAATACAACAGGCAATATATTAAATTGAACTATACGATAGATTATGTTACAAACATGTACATTAACATAAAACAAATAAACAGGGTAATAACGGTGGAATACCTACATTATGATTACGATTTGCACTTAAAATAATGAGTGTCATGAGTATGACATGTTTGTTGATGTTTACTAAAAATGATTGTCATCATTTTGAGAAAAATACTAAATGTCAAGATTTTTGTCACGAAAGTAATAGCACGTGTTATCATAGGCCTATATCAAATGAATTAAGAAAAATATTTTTTGAAAATAATTTGCATGTTTCTGCAATGAATTTAAATTGTTATCATAATTATTTATACATTGATAGTATTCATATGCATAACGATGTTGTCTTCCACAACTGTACCTTTATGTATTCGCAAGCTGATCCTGGAACTGAGTGATAATGGTTAAATTAAGGAAATAACAACAATGGACATATTCACATAGAAAATCGATATTAATACATATATGAAGTATATAGTAAATAAAATAAATTTATTTTCATGAAATAAGTCAGCACACTGATATGACATTATACTCTTTATAAGGTAAAAATATCTTACACTGAATCGAAAGATTGCATGATGTCGTCCCTAAAAGTGTCTTACATATTGTATCGTGGATGCGGAAGCTTAAAAAAATAGTCCATACTCCAAAGCAATTTCAGTTGTGTAATTTAAAATATAATGTATGACTGATTTCTGAGTATCCAGATGTGTGTTGTTGTTAAGGAATTTAGTAAATTTCCAAAAAATGTTTGTACAAATAAAAACAGACTGGCATACAGACATAAATTATGCATAAAAAAAATTATGACGCTCCATCTGCATTAACCCTGGACATTAACTAGGACAATAAAAAAATTAAACAGTTCAGTGATAATATGACTACAACAAAAAACGAATACCTTACATGTATATTATTTTAGTTTAGTTGAATTGACATTTCCAACATTGTTACGTCATGTATATAACATGTAATACTCTTGTAATGCTACAATAATGTTTGAATGAAGCTGACAAGGGGACTGCTTTTACCACTTTTATTGTGTTTTATGATGCTATTGATGGAGTTTAAACTTTATTGAATATTCTTGGTGTCTTTAACAGAATGACTACGTAACAACATACATTACTCTATGTAAAAAGGTACTTTAATCCAGGTTATCAGGGAATGCCAACACTATTGGCAGTAGTTTTATCAGTTACTGCTATTACAGTCTCAGTCATCACCGACAACTGTCTGGTGCGTGTTGTAGCTATCGTCATCTAAATATAATAATAAAAGGAATAACCGTTTATTAAGTACATTTGTTTCAAGTATTGTTTTAATATAATCATTGTACCATGAGAGCAAAGACCTTATAGATTACAGGGATATTCAGTCATGTTTTTGTCATGCAACAATGAAGAAATTGCTATTTTTTAATTATATGTCATAACCTGATGTAAATCCAAATTTTCAATACTGGGGTTAATATGCCACAGATAAAAACAGACAGATCGGTAATGACAATTGTTGGTTAATTTATCATGTGTTAGTACCATTACCTTCATAATAGGGATACAGGCGCCATGTTCACAAAAAAAGTTGTGCCTGATTTTCGGGTTTACGTTGATCTTGATACTGAATGTTCATTTCAAATTCAAAGCTGATGTTCATAAATATACCACACTTAGTTAAGCCTCAAACTTAGTTAACTTAAGTTAGCTTGAATTATATATATTTGAACCAAAACATGACGAGGTTTGAACATTAGAATCAGATTCAATGAAAGTCAAGTTGACTGGTTAGACGAAATCTTGCATCGCATAGAAGGCAAATCGAGCGCGACATGATAGTGGAGAGATCAGCATTAAAATGTATATAAGGACGTTTATTATATTTAAAAGGAACAATTAGTTGTTTGTCTTGAATATTCTTCTTTGATTTGGCTGTTCGTATGACACGTTGAAAATTCCTCTTCTTCGCATTAATTTATGTTTTCCATATCAGAGTGATGAATATGACAGTTTTAAATATCACTTTATGACGCTGATATAATATAGTACATTTTACTTACTACTGGTTAAGCGGTGTCGAAAATACGTTTGATGGGACAACACGATGCTCCCTTATAACAAATAATCATTTGCACTAATATGTGCCGATCGTGTTCGGTTTGGCACCATTGTTTACAACAGATATCGTCTTCGTCTTCTACTAGCACATTTGTAATGATACATCCCGGTACGAATTGTATCAGCTACTCGCTTTTATTTTTTGTGAACAAAATATAACAGTAGGTCTTGCGTTGCTGCACCATGTATAAAGTAAATTTAATTAGGATGTGCGTCAAACTTAACAGGCATACTTTTTTTCAAGAAGATACGTCATGTAACATTGAATAATCTAAGCGTGGATGCCATAATTTATGACATATTGTATTGATCATGATATGAATACGCTTGTTACTGAAAGAAACTTAAAAAACCCAAAATATGGAGGAGATATACGTGTTTAGATACGATGGCTTATAGTGGTTCATGAACGTAGTTTTTATGTTTATACTATAGCACATTAACAATATGTCTATTTACTTAAAAATCGCAAACTTCCCAACCTACCCTACGGCTTTCCTGAACCTTATGTCAGTCTATTTTATTTAATATTATATTGAACATTTTGATCATTCGTCAAGTCTGGAGTAGGACAACCCGAACTCAGCGATCGCTTTGTCTCTTGTGGCGACACAAACATACTGGTTTAATAAAATCTAGGCGTTTTGTGTGCAACATGTTTGATAACTTCTATCGCTGTGAAGTACCAATATTATATATATGTTTTGCACCTAGTGTACAAGATATCTTTGTCTATGTTCGTTTAATATTAAAATTATTCATTATTTGGTAATATGAACGATATTTTACTTGTGATACCAATAAACAACAAGATTGGAGTGGCAATTTTATAAATCAGGAAAGCATATATTAAAAGATAAATTTATATTTTCGTTATGTTACAAATATGAAATACAAAGATTTTAATCAAGTTTCATGAGGAACAACGATATGTACATTACAAATATTTAACTAAGAGTCAAAACCATAGAAGACATTCATCTACATTATATAAATCTCTGCAGTCTCTAACAAAGATTTATGTACATCAAAAACTGAAAGCATATTTAGTTATAATAAATGAATAGATGACTGTCTATTTATTGTATCGCAGGAAGAAACGAAAAGTATCAATTCAACATAGTTTAAGGTGTAAACAAAATTTAATAAAGAACCAATAATTATATCGCATGCTGTTTACTTCCGGTTTCTAATTTCGTCGACGATCTTCTTATTAATTTTAATATTTATTTCACAACTTAGTTATATTTTATTTATTTTGGAAACATAAAACAACGAAATGCACGCAATCGAACGTATACTCAGAAGATAAAAGTGAAATGCTATCCGAACCACAATTTTTAGAAACAAATGGAACCCGCTACAAGAAGGGCATGCGTACTGTCAACATGTTTACATCATTTGTGTTTCTCAATTGTTAACTACGTTACAGAAAAACAGATTGATAACTAAACGATTACCTCCTACAACAAGGTTGATAAACTGATTCAGGCTTGTTCTAAACTTTACAATATGTCGAATGTTCATGTCGTAATATTTATTTATATAGTAATGTCTAGAGCTATCAGAATTCAATGTTAATACATTTCTTGAAATACAAAGTATTGTAGATGTTTTGCCTGCGCTGTGCCCTTCTTCAGCTTCAAATAATGTTTAAGGTAAATTCTACATAATTGTGTAAATTAGGCTTAATACATGTATATAGTGTCAATAGTTGTAGTTGTCGTTCTTAACACGTCATTACGTATGTTCCAAATTTGTCAAAACAGAACGACATCCACGCGTTTCGCATATTAGATCTAATCGGTGCTGCAAGACTGCTAATTAAACTCATATATGTATAAACGTATTAGAAAGCAAGTCTAATCGCATACTTATGCAGCAAGCATATATATAAACGTGCATTGTTTTTCTCAGGTAATTGTGAACGATGTTGAAAGTATCAACTTGTATATAAAATAATGTTAACTTTGTTACGCAATCGTCGTGTAGATTTCCTTTATTTCGCGCTCTGAACGCAATGAATATCCATATGAGTTGGAATTGATGATACTTATTGGAATCTCAAGCGGGTTTTTGTTTTTCTGATCTTGTATATTTATGCTCGGGAGAGAATTGCACAAAATAAAAAAGGTTGATGCTTAAACTCAGAGCGTACACAAATTATTACTTCTATCGGTATAGATATATGTAATAATAAAACGTATTGTTCTATTTCACTACTATATTTAATATGCACGCTGAAGTACTTAACTATACAATAATTAAAATATATAATTTATGCTAAAATAGTTCATTAATATGGATTTTTTTCAATCGTTCCACATTGGCAAAGAATGAATATTATATCGACACATCACGTATACTATTTTCATATAAGAACATATGACTATGTAACCTATTTTTTTCTGCCGCTAATAATTGTACTTTTATTTGGATTTCTCCGGTTGATTTGTTGTTCTGTGACATATTGATGATTCACGAAGAATCTTAGTTAAACAAATTACTTAAGTTCTTAACTATCCTTAAATTAAGTATGTTTTCTTCATAGGCCTATCTAAAAACAACAAATATTTAAGAAAGTTTTATCTTAAGTTTATCCTTAATAACTTGGATTTACTCTTTAAGTGTTAAGGAAGAAATTGGCATACCATCACCGAACAAGACAATATCGTAGGATCTTGAGATATACTCAGCGCCGGTATTTGTTTACATTACATTTCATCCACTATCAGTCAGTAGCAGTTTGAACACGGTGAGTTTGAAAGAGCCTTGTAATCATTCCGTTTTAGTGCATTCACTCCTAACTTGTTTACATAAACCGGATACAAAAAGTTGACATTTCAACGGTCCAATATTTTTGCTCACCTGCCATGTTAACTGCTTAATATGGACTTTTTTATAGCTTATTTATATAGACAAGTTATTTATTTTCTAATACACCAATGTGAATACAATTATGCCATTTGAACGAAACACACACAAGGCACCTTCATGTGTGATATAAAATTCGGATACATCGGTATTCGGATATAAAATGTGTATAAACTAGGGTATCAGGAATATTAAAGAAGAAGTGGATTGCCGTCTTGTGGTTAACTTCGAACCAGCACAAGTTAGTACATGTGTCTCGAATGTTTCCACAATAATTATTAACTAATTAAATGTTTTAAATTAAAATATGTATTTGTTTATTTGCAGGTTTAATTTTGTCTTTGCATATATGTTAGCTTCATGTTTGAATTAAAATATGCTTGAGGAATATTGTGTCATAGTTATATATATACGTGCTTTATGTCCATAAATAAAATGTTTCCAGAGTTGACCCTCTTGAGACAAAGTAGCAGTTATCGAATGGTACCGATTCTTTCAACATAAAAATGCCCTGGATGCCAAATTACATGCACGAATACAAACGCCAACCAAGCGAAGAAATAGCCTGTCATACATCTGTAACCAGGTATGAATAATTCTGACATGGGTAGTATATTATCTCCCATTTACCAATTGTCTGATTTAAAAGCTTGTTTATTCAGGTGACAGTTCCCCACTTTTTTCAAATCCTTCATTCATTGGCAGCAGCGATCTTTTGTCATGTAGCTGCATATTTTTATTTAATCAGTTAATACTTTTACGGTTCGTGTTGCGTTTTATGTATGTATTACACGTGATTACAAATGAGAAATGCTCTGTAATTATTTTTTATTGAACTGTGTGTTCAATGGAACCTGCAGTCGAGATGGCATTGTTCTTTTATCTTTGGTATAAAAAGTATATTGATCATCAGTTTCGTTCTATTGTGCACCATGCTTCTATTGCTGCATTTCTAACGAACACGAGTCATAATTTGCAGATGCGGGGAGGCAGAGCGAGGCAGAACTACAGACATTGTGAAGTCCAACCAAATTTCGTATGTTGATATGTGTTGTAATGCGTATGTGTGTGAGAGGAAAAGTGTAACGTGTGTATGTATTATAGATGTTGTGATGTGTTAGTGTTTTATAAATGATTATTATATGTATAGCTGGTGAAATATTAGCATAGGTGTAAAGAGTTAAGAGCCAGTAGACACATTTTCTGATTATTATATATGCACAGACGATTAAGTATTTCAGGTATTTTAATGTGATTACCATATGATTTTCTATATTTATGTTACTGTGTATTTTCAGGGTTTGATCCGTAGTGGTTATTAGTGATCATTAGGCTTGAACCGTTAAGTCATCATATTTGATTTTATTGGGATACTATCGCATAGGCTCTAGACCTACATGACTGTAAACTATTATAATGTGTATGCTTATATTTTGTTATGAATATAAAGAATATTAAGAAGTGAACCGAAGTTGTGCGATTACTACTGATGTAAAGAAATATATACATGTACTGAACCCAATCTCAGAAAACACTATATTACACAAAAAAATAATTATTGATGACATTGAGGTATGTTGCAACTGGCCCTATTCAGCTGAATGATTGCGACGCTCATGCCATATCATAGCCTGCTGATGTTTATTACTCATCTTAGTACGCCAGATAAAATTGCTCTCTACATCAAGTTTATACTGTCTGAACAAGAATTGACCAAACAAGCGCAATAGTTTCATGGAAACGCTCAATTCAACGACTTATTGATGGTATTGATGGAATCAAAATTAGAATCACAGTTCCTGCAGGGAAATAAGGAAGTTATGTTAATCACAAGGAGTACCATAGCTTCAATATCAAGTTTGCAGTTGATGATAATACTGCAACAACGTGTGTTACTGGCTGTAAGTCGTAAAAGTACTGTAATAAATGACTTGTGTTTATAACTCTTGTTTCATACAGTGCAAAACGACTAAATAAAGATGTTTATATGATATAAATGTATGATTGCAATGTCATGTTCTAGCTCTTATATATCGTCCCTTAAGAGCCAGTATGTGCTATCAGTCTTCTTTGCACCTAATAGTATGCTGATAGCACCTTCTGGCTTTCAATGGACGATATAGAAAGTAGTATGAATCAAAACATATAAAGAAATAAGATTTTTTTTAATTCTTTGTAAAATGCTATTTCATGTTAACAACTTCTTAAGCCTTCTTTAAAATATTTGAAAGAAATACCAGATATGCATACACATCATTTTACGTTTCAAAAATTGTTTTCTATACAAGCTATTTTCTGCCATTACCGTTAAAGGACCTAGATGAAGTCAGCAACGATGCAGCAAATATACGAAATGGACAATATCATATCCTAGGAGAAAGTGGCTATCCGTGTAAAAGATGGATGTTGATGTCATCCTGAGATCCCCAACATGGAGCACAAGAATAGTCTGTTTTGTGGTATACACTAGCTTTCAACACCCACATAGTATCAGTATTTTGTAAGTTATGAATAAACACAGAATGAAAACTCAACATGTTTAAACCAATAATGAAACAAAAAGCAAAACTAACAAACACAATCTTTTCAAAATTATATCTTATATTTCAGATATTTTGTATTTTATTGTTTCCAAACATAATGTCAAATTTTTTTGAAATACTGATACATGTATATACATGTTTTACTGTCAGTTAATTAACGTGAGCATGTACTTCGTTTGACTATGTTTGACAACTATTTCAGTATCAAGATGTCGTGTTAAATAATATCAAGTGCATGCATGTCCACTTCGATATATCATGCTCTAACAACAGACAATATTTTGTCGGTCACACAGGCAAACAAGAGCCAAAGTTTAACGAGGTATTGGTCAGTTAAAAGGTAGCTTTGGTATACTTTGCATTTAAGAACATTATTTATTGGCAGATGAGGCAAAATTGTTTAATGGTTAGCATAAAGCATAAACTCTATACCAACATAATAAACACCTTTATATATAATATTGTTTTTTTCAACAATATATATATTAAAATTGATAGTTGTACCTGATATCAATAAATCTGATAACTGACATACAATATATTTGTACATGGAAAGAAGTTACAATGAATATATGCAGTTATTTCTAATAAAACATCATATGTTCAACATAAAGCATTAGACCAGCTTAGTCTAATAATGGATTAAACTCTACATATTGTTTTATTTACATGTAATTCATGTAAAGGAAACATAAGATACTTTAAGAGTTTTTGTTCCATGCGAAGTGCGGCATAACATATGCAAATTTGATCGAATTCCACTGCTAGCCACTATGAAAAGCAGACGAGGTTATCAACATCAATGGACATTATGGCACAATTTTATTCAAGATGCACCTTAAGTATATCTAAGATACAGAGTCATTTTGATCACTAATACATACGTCTGATTGTTAATAAAGATTCTACATTTAACTTGCCAACATGCGTGTGTAAAGTCAGACAACTACCTTATTACTATAGCGTGTTTTTGGCATGTATGTTCCTATTTCATTTTCCTGTTTCATTTAAGCATGAGGTACAGCTGATTTTCTTTTATATTTCTCTGTCCATGTGTTTCTGTTTGTTATTAGATTTTCACATTTTAATACTTTAAGCAAGTTTAAAGTGATGTATGAAACCAAACACTTGAAGATTGCATTTTTGCATTTTGAGAAATAAAGTTATAAACGTATTGAATTGCGTTTGCTAATTAATGTAAGCTTTTTTATCAGCAACACCATTTTACAAGTGTTATTCCTTTCCCAAATGCTTTATGTACCACTTTATTTGCAGTAAGCCGTTAAAAGTCTTTACTGTATTACCATATTGTGGTGTATTACCATATTGTGGAATTCATATGTACAGCGGACAGTCTGGATTGTAACATTTCAGAAAAATACAGCAGCAATATACATGCATGTACTCGTAAGCAGAACTAATGAACTTGGTAATAACGGTATTTATATTCCACCGTTATTACCCTGTAAATTAGTTTTATGTTATTTTACATTATTAATCAGTAATGTAACAATACAGATTGTAGTTCATTGGATGTTTTACCTGTTGATTAGGCCTACATCTACAATGCAAGTCGATGTTTTAAATATTTGTGAACACTGGGCCATGTATACCGGAAGTGGTCTTGGAGTAAACGGAAGTGGTATTGGAGCAACCGAAAGTGGTATTGGGTTTCGGACTTTATAAAAACGGAAGAGACCGAGAGAGACTCGCGAGCGACCGCAAGCGGCGTTGAAGCAACGCTGGAAGTGCCGCCACGGTCCTCCATCAGAAACCGCCCTTCAGTACTGCAACCAGATTTGCAAAGCCGGTGATCTATGAAGACATTGATAACCTCAATGCTTCTAAAATTAACATAAGTGCGAAATCAAACAGGAGATTACTACACAAGCAACACGCTTTATTTGATTCTTTTTGCGTTACCTTCGGGACAGAAATGTGTACGACAAAAATTTCATCGATAAAAAGGATTCTGACTTCTGTCCGTTAAGAAAGACAATTGACAGTAAAATGCAGGATATATTAGAGAAGGGAGTTGGTGCAGATGTGAAACAATCAGATCCAATTCCAAAAGACGCTGAAGAAAAATTGTGGAATTTGGGCGTTTTTGGAAAAGCCAATGCTAAACGGTTGGAATACACAGTATTCTTTTACGTGTGCAAATTCTTCGGTCTACGCGGACGCGACGAGCACCGCAACCTGATCTGCGAACAATTTGAAATTGGGGAAGATGAGATTGGGAAGTACGTTAGATTCCTCGGAAGGGATAACAAGACATATACAGGAGGACTCGGACATCGACATTTGCAACGAAAAGATATAAAACACTACTACACAGAACGTAAGCGAATTATTTCTTTGAATTTTTAGATTAATCCTACGGTATTTAGTTTAACTCGATTGCATCGCAAGCCTAAGGCTTATTGAGACACTCTCGAGTCCGTTGCCTGGGTAGAACCACTATTTGGTGTCTTTGGGGAAGATCTTGAGAACGCTCCCAGAGTGGGGACTTCCCGATCACTAGGCGGACACCATATCCACAGCGCCACCGCGACAGTTTTATTTTAATAGTCGTTACTATGGATGAAAGGTGAACCCGGTACGGTTCTTGAACCCGCGACCGTCGGAAAGCGGCGCTTTACCATCTAAGCTAACTGGGCGACTCGTTCTTAACAACGCACATTACATAACTAATACATTTTTACTTCATTTCTAAGAGCAAACTATAGGGAAAGGAATTTATGTTGAAAAGTTAATTTGGACCCATACTGAGTTTTTTTTCTTGTTGTTCTATTTTCAGGCCCCAGGTCGATAGCAGACCAATTCATAAGTTACTTGGATGCGCTTGGAAATTCTGGACCGTCCTGTCGCAGGCCACTTGCTTATGGTGGTCTTAGGTAAGGCAAGCATCCTGTGGGAATGAATACCGTTGGTAACTTCATGAAGGACATTGCTGCCCTGGGCGGTCTTAAGGGCAGGTTCACGAATCACAGCGGATAGCGTACGTGCGCCACAGAACTTTACAATAAAAGAATGGACGAGCAGGAGATCATGGCGCGCAACGGCCATCGCTCTACAGCCGGCGTTCGGAAGTACAAGCGGGCAGGAGAGACAGTTCTCAAGGAGGTTTATGCTAGATAAGATAATAAAACAGGAATCAGTATCAGTGGATTAAAGTAGTGCTCTAACGGACATCACAAGCAAGCTCGCTAACGCCTCCGGATCAGTGTCATTCACAGGCTGCACATTCAATTAAAAATTGTTTATAACTTGCTGAGTTCGACATTTTCACCCCGTTCACTGTTAAGAGGTTATTTGTGTTTTAATAAAAAATCAATACAGAACAGTTCTTTCAATTTTTCTGGTGCGCGATCCATATGTGAAAACTTACAGTGCAATAAGTAGCGTGCGTATAAATTACAACTAAAGTCCAATATGTTACTTATTGCATGGTAATCTTGCATATTAAGCTCCGCCCACCAGTCAGCGTTCTGATATCACAGTTATTGAATACCAAAAAACAAAGAAAACCTTCAGAAATATGGTATAAATGTTAATAATATGGTTACATTTAAATATAAGCAAAGCAAAACTCCAGGTTCGACAGCGGGAGAGAACTCTTATTAGCAGCCCGAGGTCTTTTATTTATGGCACGTGACCAATTTCCAAAAACAATACACAGGGCAACACAAAAACCCATAACAAACACAAAACACACATGAATAAACTGGGGTCACCGCCTTGGAACGGTCAATGCGCATCATTGTGGCGTTAACCGGTTTGTGTGCGCACGAACCTCACACTTGGCCCAGAATTATTCACAAAACATGTAAGTGTAAATACAAATTTACCTCATAGCATCGCAATGCAAATTAAACAGCAAACAAAGAGAACATTAATCAATTTAATTACCATTTAATTACTCAATGGCTAGATGCAAACCAGATCAGCAGAATTGCAACTTTCTGAGGCACGATGAAATGAAACAAAAAACAAGTATCAACTACATCTCGTCTTTTCATAAAAAGCTTTAAAGACATAGCATCATATAGTTCCATTTTCAGATCATTGTCATGCAAGTTTGAGGAAGAAGCAGTAATGTTGGGTGTTAAAAGCTAGATTACATAGCTTTGTTATATATGTTCATTGTAAACTGAATAAAACTTAATATATTATTCTTCATCTTCCTGCTAACCCAAATAATTACACTATTTGTAAAAGTCCTGGGTCCTGTAACATAATGATTTCGAATCATCGTTGTTGTTGTTTTCTTATAAGCACTTTTGGTAAAAGTGACGACCTGATGATGTAGGTACACTAATTTAAACTATGCACTTATCAAAGTTTGAAATGTTAGGCTACAGAATATCCTTAATATATTCCAACAAGTTGCATTTTATAATAATTTACATACAAGCTTTCTAAATTAATTCGTAAACTATCAGTCGTTGCTATGTTCTGTAAAAAAAAAAAAGCGAAATGTAGACTATCTGTCTACGAGCACATTTTATTGATACATCCCGGTACGAATTGTATCAGCCACTGTATTTCTCATTTCTTCTTTTTTGTAAATAAAATATAAAGGTGGGTATTCCGTTGCTGCACCATTTTTTAAATAAATTTAATATGTTGTGCGTAAAACTTAACAGGCATAATTTTACAAGTCGATATGTCACCTAACAGTGAATAAGCTACGGTCTATACACTTCGATGCCATTAGCTACGATATTTTTTATTAATTATGATAACTGGATATCTGCCAGATTAGATGAACTTGTTAAGGAAAGAAAACTGAAAATAACAAAAACATTTTCCAAATGATGTTAGTTGCTAAAAAATACTATCAACATAACATTATCACCACAACAACAAAACATAATTTAGATGTAATAATTTAATATATATGTATGAATAACATTTGTCACATGCACTTGCATATATGGGAAGAATTGTGCAATACTCATATTGAGTTACTATATCTCTGAATGGTGGATTTAAAACTTAATACTTTGCATCTGTTGATTTATGAACTCTTGAGAGTCATTCATAGCCGATGTTTAGTGTTGTAGAAGCAATACTAGTGGGTGATAACCCGTCGACATCAATATAATAGTACGAAATGTAAATTAATTCTAGCACATATGTGATTATTTTTTTTCTCTTCGGGCTTTTTTTTCTCCATTTTTGCTTACATCTGCACTTCATCAGTATACTTCAAAGGTTAATATATCTGAATTCCATATATGCAATCATTGTTAACCAGATCCTGTCACTTTGACACAACTGCAGTTAGTTAT
This sequence comes from Congeria kusceri, assembly GCA_027627225.1. Lineage (NCBI taxonomy): Eukaryota > Metazoa > Mollusca > Bivalvia > Myida > Dreissenidae > Congeria > Congeria kusceri. The sequence goes on from CM051029.1 coordinate 21,000,899, forward strand.
GGTTAGAAATGTATTCACATATTAGTTTTAAAAAAAACAAGACTGTGAACTGTTTTAAGTACTCGACAATTTCAAATTAACATATGCATTTTCTTTCACCAAGCCAGACTCACTGTCCGAAACGTTATTGTAGAGTTTATTGTTCATCGCGTGGGCTTCTTGTGTATCGCCTTGTGAGAGAACCGAAGATTCATGAAACGAACTTTAAGCGAGGGTTTCGTACAGATTGCTAGGCTGGGATTCTGAAAATAATGAACAACCATAATTTGAATTGCTTTAAAATGTTTTACCATTGCGTTGCAAATGACAACTGCCCGTTGGCTAATGGGTGAAACACTTGTTTAATCTCGTAATTTTTACATATAATATCATATTTACGACATAATACACGTAAGTACGAGTAACCTCTGTTATACTTATGCCATATTATCACGTAAGGATGACTTTTCGAATTATAACATGTCGTAATTAAGGCCGTATGCAATCGTTGAAATGTGTTTATCTCGTAAGTATGGCTAAATCATTCATAATTACGTCTTAGTCATTCGTTATTATGACCCGTATTAAATGTTGATGTTATACAATTTAACAATGTAATAACATGACTACACTATAAAATGCAAGTTTATAATCATAACTACGCTTAAAGGTTAATTATGCTTAATGGTGATCATGATCATACCGTTTTTGCAGGATTCATATTCGGAGTTCGCATTGGTAGCTTGGTTGCTCGCTCTGTAACAAACATTTATTTTATTTATAGTGTTGTGTTACAATAGTTCATGGACTACGTAATATACACAATACATAGTTCAACAAAATTAGTATACACAATATTAATACTAGGTGTCCACATATGGAAATATCACATGACCGATACATACTGTGTTCTAAATAAGTCATCGTAATGAGTTGCAGATCCAGGATTACCTGAACGATATTTTCCAGTAATATAAATAGAAAACACACTATATACATAGCCCTTAATATTACTCAAACAATAAAAAGTAGTATTGCTAAAACTAATTTTATGATAAGTCACTTAAGATTTTTTACAGTATTTCAAAAACGGACTTTTTCTTGTTGTATAGTCAAACACAAAACCAAACATATTAAAATGAGAAAAAAAATAAAGTGAGGGAACAATTCATACCAGATGTAGCTTGTGTCATCACAGTAATCACGGTGGTTTCTTCTGATTTTCCAATTGAATTTTATGCATACATTTTGAACTCATAAGTGGTACCAGCAACTAATCCATCAATGGTAATTCGACTGACTGTTGCAGAGACGTTTACGTACTGCCAAGTTTCATCGGCTGTTTTTTTGTAACCATTCACGAACCATTAGTCTTCACCTCCATCGAAACCCGGTTTCCATTCAACGGTTACAGAACTTTCAGATACCAAGTTGCCAACGACATGAAATTGATGTGGCATAGCTTGCTGCTTTGTTCAGTACAAGCACTGAATTTCAATACTGTCGTATCCATATTCCTTTGTGGAATATATGTTTATTCTTTCATAAAGTGATATTATTTTTCTTACATTCCTCAGGTTACCGTCAATGATAATTTCTATGTGTGCCAAACATTTGGTATTGCTATGATTAAAATTAACTGGTTGCTAGATAAGGTGAGAAATAAATACTATTGTTAAGATACATTTAGTCATAAACTCATTTATCTCTATTTTTGAAGTGAATAAATAATGAAATATTAAATTTATAAACATTCAATTTGCTCGAATGACACATTCCTCAAGTTCAGTAGAGCCTAGGTCATTGTAAACACGTACCGAATAGTTTGTAAAATCTTCACTTTGTAGTTCAGATATTGACAGGTTTGTCTGTAGTCTGTCTTTTTGGATTTGAAATTTAGACGTAGTTTTTAGTGTAATCAAGTCGGTGCTTTCTTTCTTTTCTTCCTCCAAACATATGCCGATATGTCACTGGGATGAGGATTCGCCACAATGTTGAACACGAGGTTAACGGAATCATTTGATATTCTAAACACAGTGGTAATCGGTGGAGAAAATGGGGAAGTTCTCGGTGCACCTTCAGTTACAACAAGAATAATACAAATAATGCAAAATAAATATGTGTATCGAGCTTTAAATATAAACAAAGCGAAACTCCAGTTGCGACAGTAGGAGAGAACTCTTATTTAAAACTACAAGTCTGTGACACTGAGAAAAAATTATCAATACATTTTACAATCAATTTCACTAACACATTATCATGATATCCATTTCTCTCACTTGTTCAACTGCATTATGGATGTTCTTTCCTTTACATTGGTATACACCCATACCAAATTCGCATCGAGCATTTACAACACGCTTATTGTGTTACTATGCGATTCTCTCAGTAAACGTTCTCCACCTCGAGTAATATTTACGAGTGCCAGTTTAGCTATGGGATCACTGTCAGCTTCACAAAATAAGATCACAGTCTGACCTTCGTTGAGGGTAATACTAGATGCAAAGTTTAACCCGCCGGCATAAATCTACGTATGTTCGCAGGATCTACAACATAAATAGCATGATGTTGCACAGTAGTTTATATGGTTATTAACGGCACTGATGTCGTATGTTAGATTTCTATTTATCTGAATACGATAATAATTCAATATATAAACCACTATTCACTGACATTGCACATCCACATAAAACGATGTTTCGTCGTATGACTCCTCAATACTACATCCTGTGGGTTCCATTGTGTTGTTAACTCTGCATGTATAATATCCTTCGTCAAAGAGCTGAACATTTGTCAACAAAAAGTTTCGCTCGGATCAAATCGTGGATGTATTAGAGTAAAACCACGTGAATCTCATCTCTGCTTCATTACCAGGTACGTAAGGGCACGTGACAGACAACATTATGTTCAATAAAACTGTTGAGTTGCCAATAGACTGAGCAACAGCTGGAAGTAAAAAGCAGAGTGTAGATGAAGTCAAAATAGTTTAAGCCAAAATATTAACATTTTGGAGCATGTTTATTATAAAAGTATAAGTTTTGATAATGGATTCATATACACAATGCTCAACTTCAATATAATACAAGAAATACAAACTCTACCTAGAACATCTAGCTGAAAACTGGATTTATTTGTTCCCTTGATATGTCTATCAAATGTTGTAATCATTTCATTATGCACGTGTACTCGCCACTGTGATGTCTGCTGACACTGCTGATAAATAAACCATCGCCAATTCCGATTGCATCAGGTGTCCATGCATAGGTTGAAACCGGTTTACTGTTCGCCGAACATGTGACGCTGACGGAATGACCTTGGATCACCTTCAAGTGGTAGGTTCGGACATCCTTCTCACACCTTTCAAAGGTAAATGTATGCGTCTCAGGGTCAACTGAAAACAAATGATAGCATCTTTATTAGATACACACATTGCTTATAATAATGCACATGGTCTTTAAAAAGAAATATACCTACATCGAACAATGTCTTTTTTACTCAGTTCATACACAAATTGTCTAAGTATATTTCACATTCTAAGACGGCATGCGAATAGACAAAGACAGTAATAAATAATCGTGAACAGTTGCAATTGTAATTGCTTAAACGCGCACTAGTAAAACAGCAACATACACAACATTCCTGTATAATATAGTGCATCAAAACCACAACTTTTAAGATATCGTTTTTACTCGCATGTTTACGTTTACGTTTTGTTAGTATGTTTTTATTTGCGAGTAATACCATGCTTTGTTCATTGTACCGTTAATACAGAGAACGTTATCTTCAAGTTGATTCTTTAACTTTTACCAATAAAGCTGACTTCATATTTTCAAGTTTGGCAATGAACAGGTGTCATATTAAATTAAAGTCAGTAAAACGCCCGTGTATTGCGGAACGATAGGCAGCGATTAGATAAACTTTAGTTGTCATTCATACAATTTACAATGACACATTGCAATCGTTTTAGAATCGAAATTGTGCTTTTCTATGGTAATTTGGTGTCCACCCACGTTTAGAATTAAAGGTGCGTGCATTGTGTGTATACAAATCAAAACTGAGCCCTGTACGTTCTCGCATGGTCTTCTGAGTAATTAAACAACTTTCTAACCTGCCTACTACCAATGCCAACCACTTTTACATCGGTAAATATGACACAAGGGAAAACTCTTGTAAAACGGTAAACAAACTGAATTGTATTCACATCTTCAATCAGGTCAAGTTTACTTGATGAACAACTTTTTAATAGTATTTTTATACGTAACGCTACAAATATTCCTGGAATTAATCTACTTAAACTTGGTTTTGTCAACGAAAAGTGATTGGTAATAATAAACATATGACGATAGTAATATTGGATTATTTAAGAATTGAAACGCTCTTTTCGGCGCTTCATCGATGTATGAAGGTCAGTTTTTTGGTCTAATCTAATCTAATTTGCATAAAGCCGAATGTGCAAATTAGATACAAATAAAACTGACCTCCATACATCGATGAAGTGCCGAAAAGAGCGTTTCAATTCTAATAATTACAATTATAATTACAATTGTGTGTATACCTTACATTTTTACCTTAAAAGAGTAAATTAATTTGGGATTTATGTTTTGCAATTCGCGCATTAATACATTGAATTATGATTCGTAGGTTCCGCCCCTTGCACTGCAGTAGCGTTGTGTAAATGTCGCATCGCAGCGGTATCTTAAATAATCAGTAGCTCTAGTGATACAATTTACCTTTGATTTACCTTTGTTTTGACTGACATTTCGTAAGAGCAATTTTGAACATGGTGCTTTTTATCCATAATGTACATGTAGCAACAGACGGAAATATTGAAACGCGTTCCAGTTTAGATTTACAACAGAAGGCTAAACGAGTCGAAAGTTGTTTTCACATAGTTGCAATTTTGTAAACGCCCATATACGTGTGTGTTGTAACCATAGTTTAGGCGTAAAATATATTTAAATAATTAATGTTTATTTTTACATTTGAAACGCAATGTTTCATATGTATGTTTTATTTCTTTCTTAAAACGACCCGTTAGGCCCTCGATGTTTATTCGATGTTTGCACCCATTATGGCATGCATTTTAAAACTGTGTGTTGAGCAAATATTTCAACACTACATATTTTTGCACTTCGTGTTGAAACGTTCTGTGTAAGAAATTCGGCAAAATATAACTTACAGTGTGGATACACAGTTAAGACCAGAAAAAGGTAAACGACTTTTATTATTTTACTACTGATCAAAATATTAAATCCATTGAAGTGTGTGTCATCGGCAGAAAATATCTACTGTACAGTAGATCTATACCTATGCTTTTCATCACCTGTGTGACACAAATTAAAAAGGTCAATTGTTATGCATGTTTTTTGCATCGAACTATAAACATGACAGTTTTAGTTGTTTAAGTCAACGCTACTAGTAAATGACAATTCTTTCATTTTTAACTTTTGCTTCAGCTTCTGATGAAACTCCAGGCCCCAAGTGATATAATTAGTAACGATTCACCACAATAAAGATTCGCCACATATCGATTCGCCACAGTTTAATGACGATTCGCCAGAGGGTGATAACGATTCGCCACTGTGTGTCATAACGATTCGCCACAAACTGAATTTACAAGATATACTGTGCCCTGTCGTGCAATGCAAATGGATAAATGTTGGGGAAAATGAACGGCTGAATTTTGTGCAAATCTTCCTTGACTTATGCTTAATTGACCAACGTTAGCCTACTTCACGGAGTGTTTAGAGCTTCGCAGCTGGCGAGTCATTTGCGTACTTGGAAATGGGATTTTTACAATGATAAATGGTGTTTCATATTCCTATGCATGCTAGCCAATCAGAGCTTTATACCTGTATTGCTACAACTGATAAGCACCGCCCACTGTAACTGACCACTTTGATACTCCTGTGTTAGAGTAGTCTTAGTAAATAAACCATAGAATCAACATTTCTCTTGTTATACACCAAACCATCATAAAACATGGTGTCAGAAGTGGAATTCTACAAAATGGATTAAAAGTTAAATCAGTGTTAATATCTGGATAAACAGTAAATGTGACACATTTTTGGGGGATATAATTTTGATAAATATCCATTTTAAAACGATGGATACACAGTCTAACCCAAAAATGGACTGGGATTCCAAGTACTTGCCAAGTGCATTCAAGCGATTTAAAGAACATTGTCAGTTCATGTTCGGAGGACCCTTAGAGAAGAAGTCTGAGGAAGCCAAGTGCAACTACCGAAAGGGAACCACATTTACTCCAGATACAAATTTAAATCACGAATCCAACACGACGGCGAATCATTTGAAGATTTTGTTACAGAACTCAAATGTTTAATAAGGACTGTGGTTATCCGGATGTGATAACGGAAGAGATGATCCGGGACCACATTGTGTTCGGCATTCATTCCGCCAAAATCAGAGAGAAGCTGATCAACGAGGGATCAAACCTGACACTTGACAAGTGCATGGACATTTGTCGTACACATGAGGTGAGCCAATCGCAGCTCAAGGACATAAGCGGCCATGCCCAATCCGTCAACGCTCTGAGGCAACCTATGCAATCTACACGACAGCAGGCTCGTTCAGGCAGACCATTTACAGTGACCGCCTCAGCACCACCAGGACACATCAGACCATGCAACAATTGTGGAACCAGCCATTCCAGAGACTTAGTGTGCCCCTCACAAGGAAAAACTTGTTTGTACTGTTTCAGACTAAATCATTTTGCTAAAGTGTTTAAGAAATAACTGCAGGACACCCGCAGGAATGTCAATGAGGTAAACACTACCGATCTTGATTTCAACTCACACTTTGATGAAACTTACTACATAAACACAGTACAGCATGATGAAATTACAAATCAAGCGTTTGTTAAATTAACAATTTGCAACACTTCAATCCAAATGAAAATTGACACAGGTGCACAGGTTAACGTCCTGCCAAGGTTCATATTTAACTCGTTAGGTAAAACTGGTCCACTGCGTTCAACACAGAAACGCTTGACTGCATACAGTAATCAACCACTTAAGGTAGATGGTTTCATTAACCTGCCTTGTACACATAAGAGTCAAACAGTCAATGAGGATTTCTATGTTGTTGATACAAGTTCAAGCCCCATTCTAGGACTACAAACATGTCTGAAACTTAACTTGATTGAGTTAGTTTTTGCTACTAGCTGCAACACATTCCTGACTAAGGAAGAAGTTATCAGTAGATACACAGACGTATTTACAGGGGTAGGTAAACTACAAGGTGAATGCGAAATTCACTTGCGTGACAATGTCACACCAGTTGTACACCCTCCACGAAAAGTTCCTGTCACAATAAGAGACAAACTTAAGGCAGAACTAGACATAATGGAACAAAATGGCATCATATGCAAAGTCACAACACCCACCGAATGGGTAAACAGCTTGGTCACGGTTGAGAAACCTAACGGTTCATTAAGGGTATGCCTCGACCCGAAGGATCTAAATAACGCTATCAAGAGACCGCACTACCCAAACAAAACATTAGATGACATATTGCAAGAGTTGACAAATGCGACAGTTTTCTCAAAACTTGACGCTCGTAGCGGTTACTGGTCTATACAATTGACAGAAAAATCCTCTTACCTGACAACTTTCAACAGTTGCTTTGCTAGATACAGACTCCTCAGGTTACCATATGGGTTATGTAACGCAAATGACCTGTTCAGTGCAAAAATGGGGCAATGTTTAGAGAACCTCCCTGGTGTACAGACTATTGTTAATGACGTAATTGTGTATGGAAAGGACAGGACTGAACATGACGCAAATCTCCTCAGACTTATGGAGAGATGCCGAGTAATGGGCATTAGGTTAAACCCAGACAAGACACAAATCGGTAAAACTGAAATCCCTTTCTTTGGTCACTTAATCACAGCCCAAGGCTTAAAAATAGACCCAGCAAAGGTCAAGGCCATAGAGCAAATGTCAGCCTCCACCTCTAAGGCAGAATTGCAGACCATATTAGGCATGGTTACGTACTTACAGAGGTTTGCACCCTAACACTCTGAAATCACTGCACCCTTACGACAGCTCCTATCTAAGGACGTTGAATTTAGCTGAGATAAACCCCAAGAGGAAGCCTTTCAGAAGATTAAAGGCATCATCTGTCAGAGCCCTGGTCAGGTACTCGCTTATTTTGATCCAAATAAAGAAATTACACTCCAGGTAGATGCTTCAAAGTTTGGGCTAGGAGCCGTACTTCTACAAGATGGGAAACCAGTGTGTTTTGCCGCAAAATCATTAACCCCAGCAGAGGTCACTTATGCACAAATCACAAAGGAATTATATGCAATTCTATTTGCATGCACAAAATTCCACCAATATGTTTATGGTAAACATATTACATGTCAGACAGACCACAAACCACTCCAAGCCATATGGAAAAAAGGCCTGCACTCTGCACCCCCTCGCTTGCAGCGCATTCTGTTGAACCTGAAAAAGTATGACATAGATTTGGTCTTTGTCCCAGGAAACGAAATTCCCTTAGCAGACACCTTGTCACGCAATTTCCTTCCAGACACATACCCGGAAATTGCAGATGGTCTAGATTCACAAGTTCATCTTGTCATGTCAAATTTGCCAATTAGTGATCAAAAGATGGAACTTGTACGGACAGCTTCCAGTTCAGACACTCAATTACATCTTCTTTCGAAAGTTATCCTTGATGGATGGCCTAATGACCGGTCAGATTGCCCTAAACAATTGCTTAATTTTTGGAATTACAGAGATGAATTGACTGTGATTGATGGAATTATCCTGAAAGGCTCTAGAATATTAATCCCCAGATAAATCAGACCTCTCATGCTCGAGAGACTTCACGAATCACACCTAGGTGTCGAGAAATGCACAGAGCGTGCAAGACAAATAATGTTTTGGCCCAGTATGACAGTAGACATAAAGACAAAAGTACTGGAATGTCCAATTTGCATAGAGCATAGGTGCTCAAATGCAAAAGAGCCCCTGCAACCTAGTAAAGTACCTGACAGACAATGGCATATTTGTGCCACAGATTTATTTCACTTGGACAATAAGGACTATATGCTGTTATTTGACGCCTATAGCAAATACTTTGAAGTAGGTACACTTCAGAACACAAACTCAAGCACTGTCATTGACAAACTGAAAAGCTTTTTCAGCCGACATAGTATTCCGGCAATTGTATTCTCAGACTATGGCCCCTGCTACAGTGCAAAAAGTTTTGCACAGTTTGCAAAACAGTATGACTTCCAGCATATGACCTCCTCCCCAGGTCATGCATCGGGTAATGGGTTGGCTGAGGTCACCGTCAAAACAATCAAATTATTATTCACAAAATCCAAACAGGCTGGGAAAGACCCCTACTTGTTCTCCTGGAATATCGTAATTCACCCCTGCGGTGCGGGAAGTCCCTAGCACAACTCTTAATGAGCAGACAGCTGAGGTCTACACTGCCATTAACCTCCCAGCAACTTGCCTCTCGGGTACCGGATACAAAGATCATTAAAGATAAAATGCACCAGTCAAAGCAAAGGTCAAAAGTGTATTTTGACAAATCAGCAAAGCCTCTCAAGCCTTTACACATTGGAGAAGGTGTACGGATTAAGAATGATAAATGCTGGTTACCTGCTATTGTGCAGCAGAAAGTCAATGACAGATGATACATTGTTAAAACACAGGATGGTGGACTATACAGACGTTACCGACAACACCTGCTAAAATCAAATGAAGCTCCCTTTGAAGAAACTGACTTACATTTTCAGTTTACTTCAAAAAAAAAACAACACATGTAATAAACAGACCAATTACACCACCTGTAATCACGCCTGCAACAACAGTCTCGCCTACCCCAATCATGACCCCAGGTTAGTCATGTCAGAGCAATGATAACAAAGCAGTATCGAGTTCTAGTACCACAGTACCGCAGACACCTAAACAAACATCACCAGGCAGAAACCAATCGCTCATGTCAGAACATGACACATATAGAACACGATCAGGTCGATATGTTAAACAAAATCAGAGACTTACATTTTAATACACTGTATTAATGAATGTGTTCTCTGTTGTTATGTGCATACTTAAAAATTCAACTGTGAACATTATTGAACTTTAAAATCAATTAATGCGTGATTAATTGGCATTGTTCATTTATTGTGTGATTGTCAATGCTTCAACTTTATGATGTACATGTATTTTGTTTTGGTTAAAAAAGGGAGATGTTTCATATTCCTATGCATGCTAGCCAATCAGAGCTTAATACCTGTATTGCTACAACTGATAAGCACCGCCCACTGTAACTGACCACTTTGATACTCCTGCGTTAGAGTAGTCTTAGTAAATAAACCATAGAATCAACATCTCTCTTGTTATACACCAAACCATCATAAAACAAATGGGACATTCAGCTCCCAGAGGTTGATGCATTTTTCGAGGTGTTCTTGTGGTATTATTTTGCAAGCTCCACGGGATGACTGCATGCCATGCTCGCTTGGTTTTCCGGTGGCTTCCTTGTCAAAACACTGTGAGACGTTTGTTCAACTGGATGTCTGTTATTTGACTGAAACCTGTGTTTCTAAACCGTTCTTTGCCCTAATCTGTAAAATTGTGCATTTTTGTGTTTGTGTTTGCTAAATTTCTTTTTTTTCCCCTTTTGATAAATGTAAAATTAATTATAAATAATAAATATTTTTATCCCAAGAGTACTTTTGTATGTGTGTGTTGAATTTTTCTCGATGTTTTTTTTTCTTTCATGCATAACGCTCATCAAATAGGCAAAAAGAAACAAACAACATACAATTTACATTGTTTATACTTATTATTAATTAATTCATTAATTTATTATTAATTCTTTCTTTGACAATTCCTGTATAAATGTGAATAAATCTGTTAATCTCTATTTCTATTTGTGTGTGTGTGTTTTTTTATGACATGGCATGTAAACAACAATAAAAAGTAGTCCCTCATGAATATTAATTAAGGCAACCAGCTTCATTGAAAAATAAATGCCTGTCACATGATGCATTTCAGCCAATGAGAACACTGTAAAATGATGAGACCAAAGGAAATTGTAATTATTTTGATATATATTAAAAAAGACAAAAATAACATATATGTGCAACTGTCAATAAGTTGATACATTGTTACAAAACAAAAACTTCCTAAATTATGCCTGGGCTTCTTTCGAGACCTTTTTCTTGCGACACAACAGGCATGAGCATATTGTATCACTATAAATTGCATTTGTGTTTTCACAAGGAAGATTAACGGCGATGGCTGTGAGTTCGATACTCACATAAAGTTTCCAGTTTCAAACAGTTAATTATTGTTAGCGAAAATCGTTTAATGCATGCTATTATTTCAAGTTTATTCAATTAAGACGCTTTACTATTGCATATTTTAATGACATAATACAATTTATATTACTAAGGAGATCACTTTTGACTAGGTGCATATATTAAGTGGCTCGTATATGAATGGAAATTGCCAGTACCATTCTTAAAAAAATCGTGTAGTACACACCATCATTGTACAAGATTTTTACAATCAATACCACTTACACAATATATTTGCTGTTACGCTCCTAGAACTAGTAGAGTTTCTCTTTTCCTTCCCAGTCGGGTCGAGAGTATTGCAAGCAATACACTGAATGATGATGTTGTCCATGATAGAAGTACTCCAGTTAGCACCCTTTGCAGACATAGTACCATTCGATGTCCATACAAAACGACCAGGAGGATTCGAAGGTGCATTTCATCTTAAACTGACCTCACGACCTCTCAAAACGCTTATTGTGGGACTGGTAATTTGTTTCTCACCCATTACTCGATCATAGAGAGAAAGTCCTGTAACACGATCTGCAATAGATGACAAATATATTAAATAGATTTAAGTCAATTATTATATATCATTATGTATATTTTAAACCATGTAATAAAAACGTGTTTACAGAATACCTAATTGAAATAAGATTAACCATAATATAATTAGTTTGTATACTGCATTGATGTGTATAATGAATGTATAAAGGAGATAACATTATTGCCACTACAGACAAACACAAATGTATTTTGCCTTTTTAAGATAAATAAAAGTTCAAGTGTATAAGATGCAGTGACTCTTCCAGTAACGACCTGCTGTGCGAAAGTTACGTTCATGTCATTGACCACTTCAAGTGTACAAATACCATTACCGCTAGATTGCACACTTTGAATTATGAGCTGTGTTCCGTTTAATTGCTCTCCCCCTTGCAGTGTCCATGTATAACGTGAGGGTGGAGGGCTACTGCTGCTAATACAGGTCATTGTCAATGTTTCATTTATAACACTCCGGATGTTCGTCGAAGTTACTGCAAATGTCCCGAGTTTACAAACTGGGAGAGACGGGGGATCTGCGGCCCTGCAACATGGATTTAGCATATTATTGTTGCATATACAACGTCAGCGCCTAATAATGCGTACTGTTGTTCGTTAAGAACCAAACAACACTCACAACAAACAGACTCAAACAGAAAGTACCAAACAAAGCACACGAAAATTCTCAGAATAATATAATTTACAGTTACATTGTAAAATTGTGCATGTACTCGTTAAAACACACTCTATCACGTACTGTAGAGAATACAAAGTTGATGTCCGTATGGAGAATACCTATCTAATGAGGCGTAGAAAATGCGTGACGGGCCTAGAACATAATGATGCACTTACATTATGCTTTATTCACGAAAACAAATAATTATCTTATGTCTGTATCACTCAGATCAAAAGGCGTTAAACAATGACTAACACTCTGAGTTGCTGATATCTGTATCGTATAAGAAAGAAACGTGTTTAAACAAGAATATATTGTTGTTGTTTTTTCTAAATTGGCAATTACGTAAATTAGAATAAGGTACTTACACAATATGTTTACAAATAAATTGGTTACGTTAAAATGTGTTTTCGGAGATCCGTTCTTTGGTGTAAGACTACTTGTCTCACTGCACGTGCCTCCGTCAGTATTATTACCTTGTTCCCATTTTAGTGTTATCATCGGATTGCTAATAACTGAGCTGTTATATCGGGTCCATGATATACTCAGTGTTGGGTCTCCAGAAGATTTACATTTTAAAGACACAAAACTGTTTTGTATCACATAAATCGTGCCACTTACAATTACTGTATCTTTCAATATTGTCGGCTTAGACGGATATGCTAAAATAAATATATAACAATTGATTGTCAATTGCCACAATCAAATTTTAACATTATAAGGATCTGAAGACATCGTATAACAGGTCACGTTCAAATGACCTATCGAACAATAAAATATCAGCCCTGCTGCGGCCAATGAAATTGCCTTTTGCACTGCAACGTCTGGCCACGGCTTTTGAAAAGTGATGCATTTCCAGCTAATTCTCGGGAATAAATCATGTACAGTTACTTTTCACGCGGACAACAATTGACATAGTGGGATTTTAGGCAAGTAAACATCCAAAGTTCACATTAATTTCAAGCATAGTATGTGTGGTTTATATATGAAGTTATACCACAGCAGTTTGAAGGCAACAGTTTGATTGGATGTTGAAAAGGACATCTGAACATGACCCCTTATGCGAAGTCATCAGATCCAGTCAGCGGATAATATAGTAGCGTCAGACTGGAGACGATTTTAATGAGATTGTCAGTTGCAAAATGTTTAAAATTATATTATTCTTTACGACATTGCCACGTATCGACTACACTTCATACATGTAGTGTTATATTTGAAGAAATACTATGTTCAATTGAAGATTAGTGTACATAACTATATAAAATGGCAGGCGTTTCATTTTTGTAACGTTTGAGAATGTATTCGTATATTATTATTGTATGTGGTATAAAAGATGTGTTAGTAAACGATATAAACTTAGGTATATATAAACACAGTTAATTATGATTAAGTTTATTTTTGCAGATCAGATTAGGCAACACCAATACCAATAAGCAATACATACTTTATATGTAACGAACTTACTTAGCACATCGATAAGCAGAGCCCTGTTGGATGTGATGTTCACATATCCGTTTGAAGCATTGTAGTAAATTCTGGCACCATGATATACAAGTGTAGGCGTAAGTGTAAGACTGCTTGTCGTCACATCTGCTACTGTTACACTGCTGCTATTCCTAGTAAGGTCTACATCATCCGTGTAGTTTAAAGGAGTTATGTTATCCAGGTACCAAGTTAGGTATCCAGGTAGTGCTGGTGCCAAGGTAACATAGTCCACTGGAACTAATATGATAATAAGGTAGATCAAAAGTGGCTTCCAATTGTAATGCAATCGATAAATGACCACATTTTGATGAAGCATTTTGCCGTAAATAGTGCAAATTAAATATTACTGGAAGCAAAATATTTATTTAAAAAAATGTTTGTCTGCGTACATTATACTGTTCTATGACACCCGACCCATCCACGTAAAGAGAAAAGCCCGATCATGATATCAGTACCGTTCATACAGTTTGTTTCCGAACAAACAAGACCTGACGCCAAACAAACTAAGTATGTTCATATTGATTTCATTAAATCAGTCCATAGTATATCCATGCTCATCATTTGTATAAGTTTGTATTTACAAATTGACCAACACGTATACAATGGTATCGGTTTTCGTTTGGTGAAGTGCACAGTATAAATAATGTGCACCCAGCAGCAATATATGTACATGCAAAGAATACAAACACATATTATAAACTATCATAATATATGTCGCATCTAAATAATCATGCATGCATACAGTTAGTATCAAATATCATTCATGTTAATTCATTAAATGACTGTCTTATAAAACAATGTCCATAAATTAATGATCAGTTCTGTCAATTAAATACTATAGTATATTGATATTTATTTATTTTCTTCAGTACATGCACGACACATTTCAAATCAAATTGAAGCCAATTCCATCCTGTTTGTGTGTTGAGTACGAACAGTGATACATGTGATACATTTCATAGTGTCATCATAATTCTTTACCTAGTTCGTTATGTTAGTCTGATAATGACTTTATAAGACGGCCTTTGTACGTATATGACATTACTCCAGTATTTGTTCCTCAATAGAAAGACCGACTTGCGATGTCATT
Organism: Congeria kusceri; assembly: GCA_027627225.1. Taxonomy (NCBI): domain Eukaryota; kingdom Metazoa; phylum Mollusca; class Bivalvia; order Myida; family Dreissenidae; genus Congeria; species Congeria kusceri. The sequence goes on from CM051029.1 coordinate 21,015,995, forward strand.
ATTTGATTTACATACCAAACGACGCCAAGAATGCATCTTAACTGAATTTAAAAAACGGTGCCAAACACATGGCACGTGCCAAAATGATGTATTATTATACATAGATAGAATTGAACACACTTATATAATGCAAGTAATGTTTTCAAAAACAGTATATGAATTGCGAGTTGTGTTGATTTGTTGTTCTGTGCCATATTTATGATTCACGAATAATGTTAGTTAAAATTTAACTTAAGTTGTTAACAATCCTTAATGATCTGTGTTTCCTTAATGGCTAAGAATAAAAAAAAAATAAGAATTGTTTAACTTAATTTTATCCTCAATTACTTGAATTTACTCCTGAAGAGTTAAAGAAGTTTTTAGTGCGTTCACGCCTAACTTATTTACATAAACCGGAAACGAATAGTTAACATTTCAACGGTCCAATATTTGCTTACATGCTATGATAACTGCTTAATATGGACTTATTTTTTAAGCTTATTTAAATAGACAAATTATGTTTTTTCTAACCAATGTGAATAAAAGTATGTCACTAGAACGACACACACATAAGGCACCTCCATGTGTGATATAAATTCGGATACATCGGTATTTGGATATTAAATGTGTACAAACTAGTGAATCAGGAATATTTAAGAAGGAGTGCTTAGCCGTTTTGCGGAACCAGCACAATTTGGTACACGTGTCTGGCATGTTTCCACAATAACTATTAACTAATTAAATTTAAATAGGTAATATTTGTATTTACTGGTTTAAATTTGAATGTTCTCTTTGTATATACTTTAGTTCTATGGATGGCTTGAAATGTGCTTGTCATATGTACAATTACCTGCAGCACGAATACAACAGGCAACCAAGCGAAGAAATAGCCTGTCATCCATCTGTAACCAGGTAGATATTTCTAATAATTCTGACAATTACATTTAATTTATCTCCAATTGACCATACCGACCAATAGTCAGAGATGAGTGATTTTAAAACCTGTTTAGTCAGGTGACAGTTTTCCACTCTATTTCAATTCTTCATTCATTGTGTTCTGGGCAGTCAGTGTGTGAGCCGCCATTTTTGTCATAGAGCTGTAAATTTGTATTTTCATCATTGTATATTACTTCTGAAAGGTTAGTAAGACTTGTAATATTTATATTGTGTATTATTTATATATTACAAGTGATTTAAAAATTAGACATGCTCTGTCTGTAATTATTTTGTATTGAACTTTGTGTTCACTGGAACCTGTAGTCGAGATGGCTTGGCTCTTTTATCTTTGGTATAGAAAGTAAGTTAATCATCACTTGCTTTCTATTGTGCAGCTCTTATATACACAAGTCAGAGTGTATAGAGGCATCGAGTCAGTGGAAGGCATAACTACATACTATGTAAAGTCCAAAGCACATTTGGTATGTTAATATATCACACACAAAAAGGTCACCTTGAGGTACAGGGTGTCTCATCATATATGTTACCATTATAAACACATATGTTTCGTTTAAGGAGTGAATGTGCTTAAATGAAAACAATAACAGCTTCGTACATATAATTAAATTTTATTTAGTGCGAGTATTGTGCCACATATTTTGCATGTTTTTAAAATAATCAAGTATGATTATTACAATACATGTTCCACATGACATACCGTTTGTGCAATTACGACGTCACAGCGTTTTTTAATGTTGTTGATCACAGCCTGAAGAGTTTCAATGTTTATTTGCCTAATTTCCCGCCTATAGTTCAATTTAAGTTCATGCGCAGAACTTGAAGAGGGCTTGTACACTTTGTCCTTTAAAAAATCCCCACAAATAAAAAACCAGCGGACTCAAATCTTGCGAGTGTGGTGGACAATGGTAAGTCGTCTTTAAAGAAATGACCCCGTCTTCAAATGTCTTTTTGCAGCCAATTAAGGACAACTGCAGAAGTGTGCGGTGTTGCACCATCTTGTTAAAACCACATCTTAGAAATACGTATTACTTTTTTCCGTAGTGCTTGAATACATGTGCGTTTGAGAACATTGAGGTACCGTTCACTGTTAATGGTTTCAACCGTACCTTCATCATCTTCAAAGAAAAATGGTCCAATTATGCCTTGGGAGCTAAGTGCGGCCCGAACAAATATTTTTCACTATGTAAAGATTTTTTAAGATGATAATCTCACTTTTCATATCCCCAATGACGACCATTTTTCTTGTTCATTGCATTATTTAAATAAAAATGGGCTTCGTCAAAAAACTACACCAAGACAATAATACCGGGATTCTCTTTTACCCAATGAGCAAAATGCAATCGACTCTCAATGTCATTGTCTTTGAGATGCTGCATAACAGACAGCGTATATGGAGTTAATTTTAAATCCAGGCGTAACATTCTATGTACGATTGAACGACTTTGTGATGTCACCCAGTAATTTTCTTACAGACATCTGTTGAGTTTCTGAAATCGCACACTGAACGTCGGCAATGTTTTCTACGTCCATCTGCTACTGATCCCCGCTTTTCAAACCGGTCCACAAGTCGTTTTATTTTCATTTTTGGTAACCTCTTCTTATTAGGAAGCCTCTTTGCCATTTCTCGGATGAATGTTGTTAGGGTAGAAGTTGCATAATAGAGTTTAACAATTTCACTCTCAAAACTGCATGACGACGCCATCCTGAATAACAATTAACGTCAAATGACGTCCTTTTCTACTATACAATGTCAAATATTTTCCCGTACTATTTGCAGTAAGAAAACTCTGATACAAGCCTGTTAGCATGATGTGTACAATTTTCTTTTAATAAATGATGAAATAACAGTTATTTAAAATGGTAACAGATATTATGAGACACCCTCTATGTTACAACTGGCCGCAGTCAACTGAATAAATTAATGCCATATCACTGCCTGCTGTATCTAGTATATAGTGCCGTTGCAGAGGTTTATTTCTCATCTCAGTTCGCCTGATAATGTTGCTCTCTACATCAAGTTTATAATGTCTGAACAAGAAATGACCAAGCAAGTGCAAGAGGTTTTCTAGAAAAGCTCAGTTCAACGAGTTATTGATGATATAGATTGAACTAAAATTAGAATCAATGCTCCTGTAGAGAATGGAGAGGTGTATGTTAATCGCAAGGGGTACCATACTATCAATGTCTGGGTCGCATTTGTTCATAGTGCTGCAACAACGTGTTTTAAAGGCAGTAAGTTGTCACAGTACTGTCATCAATAAAATATGTTTATAACTATTGTTTCACACAGTACAAAACGACTCAATATATATGTTCATATGACATGAATTAATCATTGCAATGTTATGTTCTAGGTCTTATGTATTGTCCCTTAAGAACCAGAATTTTCTATCAGTCTTCTTCGCACCTGTGCTGATAGCACCTTTTGGCTGTCAAGGGACGATATATAAATTACTATGGAAACAATACATATAAAGAAATTAGTTTTTTTTAATTCTTGTTCATGTTGAGAAATTCTTAAGTCTTCTTTAAAACATTTTAAAAGAATACCAAATATACATAAACATACACTGTAATTTTGCTTTTCCAAAGTTGGTATTTGTCAAAAAAAATGCACTGAATGAAGTCAGCAACGATGCAGCCAATGAACAAAATGGACAGTACCATATCCTAGAAAACTGTGACTATCGAAGAAGAAGAAGGAATTTGATGCCATACCTATATCCCTAACATGGAGTACAAAATGTTTACATCATGTATATATTGGTAACAAGGAAATCAGGTATTGTAAGACAAACATGTAACAGCATGTAAATCAACATTCTGTATATTTTATTACTATATTTGTTTCAATGTATAATATTTCTTGTGTTTACTATAGCTTTGAATACCCAAATATTATCAGTATTTTGTAAGTAATGAATAAACATAGAATGACAACTGAACATGTTTAAACGAATAATGAAAAACAAAGCTAAACTAACATACAGAATCTTTTTAAAATTATATTTTATATTTCAGATATTTTGTATTTTATTGTTTCCAAAACATAAAGTCAAATTTTGTTTGAAATAATGATACATATATCAACATGTTTTATTGTCAGGTAATTATATTGAGCGTGTATTATGTTTTAATATGTTTGACAACTGCATGTCAAGATATCGTTTTAAATAATATCAAATGCATGCATGAAAACTTCGATGTATTAGGCTCTTACAGCATACTATATGTTGAAGGTCACATATGCAAATAAGAGCCAAAGTTTAACGAAGCGTTGGTCAGTTAAAAAGAATAGTTGGTATCCTGCACAACGGAATACGGTTGAAACCACAAAAGGTATATCTGTTACATTGTGAAAACAGGTTTTTAAATGGTGTATTTATGCACTTATGGACATATATATATTGGCAGATGTAGAAAAATTGTATAATGGTTAGAATTAAACATAAGGTTTATACCAACATAATGAACATTTATATCTAAAGTTGTTTTTTTTTTCAAAAATATATAATATAAGTTATATTTTACACGGCATCAATAAATCTGATGTAGTGATATACAATATATGCGTACATTGAAAGAAGTATATACACAACTCACTTATTAATATTCCTAATAAAATATCATATGTTCAACTTAAATTATAAGGATAACTTAGTCTAATAATGGGTTAAAACTCTAAAGTTGCTTTATTTACATGTAAATTCATGTACAGAAACAAAATATACTTTATTAAAGGCTTTTTGTTCCATGGGAAGTGCGGCATAACATATGCAAATTTTATCTCATTCCACTACTAGCCACTATGAAAAGCAGACTAAATTATCAACATAAATGGACATTACCAACACAATTTCATTCAAAATGCAACTCAAATAGGTCGAAGATACAGAGATTTATGATTGCTAATACATACTTCTAACTGTTAATATAGATATAAACATACCAACACGTGTGTGTCGATTCAGACAATAACCGTATTACTATAGCGTGTTTGTACATGTATGTTCCTATTTCATGTTGCTTTTTCATCTAAACATGAAGTACACCAGATTTTTTCTATTCATGTGTCAATGTGTTTCTGCTTGTTATTAAAATTTCAGATTTAAATACTTTAAGGAAATTTATAGTGATTACTAAGTGCAAACAATGTGGCAATAAAGATGATTAAAGTCCTTTGCATTTTGAGAAATAAGACACGTTTGCTAAATAATGTAAGCTTTGTGATCAGCAACATTTTACGATGTTATTCCTTTCCAAATTGCTTTATGTACTACTTTATTTCCAGTCTAAGTTATTTCGTCTTAACTGCGTTACCATGTTGTTGCATTCACATGTACTTCAGACAGTCTGTATCGTCGAATTACTGGAAAACACAACATGCAATATACATGCATCTGAACAGAACTATACGATAGACATTACATGTTTGTTACATTAAAGTAAAACAAATATACATGGTAATAACTGTGGAATACCTACATTATGATTACGGTTTGCACTTAAAAATGAGTGTCATGAGTTTGCTGATGTTTTACTAGAAAGGATTGTCATCATTTTGAGAAAAATACTATATGTCAACATTGTTTATAATGTTACTAAAGTAATCACACGTTTTGTCATAGGCATATATCAAATAAATTATTAAAAGTATTTTTTGAAACTATGTTTCCAGTTTATGCAATGATTTTAAATTGTTATCATAATTATTTATACATCGATAGTATTCATGTGCATAAAGATGTTGTTAAACTTTGAGTCCTGTCTTCCACAATGGTAATTCTATATATTGGCAATCTGATCCTGGAACTGACTGTTACTGGCTAACTAAATGAAAATAACAACAATGTACATATATCTATTTTACATATAACATATATCAATAGTAATACATATATAAAAATATATTAAATAAACCCGAAGATTTACTTCTTTCAAAAGAAATTATAGGTGTATTTATTTAATAAATTACATGTATTTGCATGAAATAAGTTGGCACACTGATATGACATGATACTCTTTATAATGTAAAAATATTATAAAGAGTATCATGTTCACTGAATTGAAAGATTGCATGATGTCGTTACTAAATGTGTCTGACATATTTTTATCGTGGATGCTGAAGTTTTAACAATTAAACCATACCAATTTCAGTTGTGTAATTTGTAGTATAACGTTTGACGGAGTCCTTCCTATCCAGATTTGTGTTTTTGTTAAGAAATTTATTAAATTTCCAAAAAATGCTTGTACAAATAAAAACAGACTAGCATACCAAGAATTATGCCGCTCGGTTTGGCACCATTATGTACACCTATCGTCTTCGAAACACGTGCGCAGGCCATTCAAAACATTTCCGGTGTAATAAAGATTTAACTTAAGTTAAACTGATATTTTAACATTTACGTAGTTATGATTCCCTTAAGTTGTTTTAAGAATGAAACATATAAAGAAAATTTTGTTTTGGTTTAAAACTTAATATTTTTCGTATATACAGATCCTGGTCAATGTATCTTTAATGCTTTTAAAACATAAACTACGTTTGCTGGAAGGACTTACTGCATTTTTTACAATTCAGTCTTAAAATAAAGTAGAAATCATTTGTAGTATTGTCAATAAAGTAATATGAATAAAAAAATATACTCAACATAATGGCATTGAAATTAAAAATGTCGACTTTATACCAGTAGCCAATGTATATTAACAATTAGCATCACGGTAAAGCATATTTACATGTAAAAATGTACAATGATAATAATATTCAAACCATGCAAAGACAATAATCGCAAGCAATACAGTGTACAACCATACGTATAAGACATAAAAAAGCATCACATGTACAAATACAAATGTGTAGATTTGACTTAAGATTTCTGCTCTCACTCTGTGTGTACTGTTAGTGTACTAACTGGAGCGTAGGTTTTTGCAAGATTTAAAAGATTCCAGCATGCAAGTAGTCGAAGAGATAAAAGCGCAACCTCATTGTATAAATGTTAAATAATATGGTTACATTCAATAATTACACTATTTGTTGAAGTCATGGGTCCTGTAACATAATGTTTTCGAATCATCGTTGTTCTTGTTTTCTTATTAGCAGTTTGGTAAAAATGACGACCTGACGATGTAGGTATACGAATTTATAATATACATTCATCATAGTTTGAAATGTTAGGCTACAAAATATCCTTAATCTATGCAAACAAGTTGCATTTTATAATAAGTAACATATAAAGCGATTTAAACTAATGGTTAAGTATCAGTCGTTGCTATGTTCTGTCCAAAAAGAGCGAAAAGTAGACTATCTGTCTACGAGCACATTTTATTGATACATCCCGGTACGAATTGTATCAGCAACTGTATTTCTTTGTTTTTGGTAAACAAAATAAAAAGGTAGGTCTTGCGTTGCTGCACCATTTATAAACTACATGTAATTATGTTGCGCGTTAAACTTAACAGGCATAATTTTACAAGTCGATCGGTTATTAATTATGATAACTGGAAATCTGCCAGATTAAATTTGGATGCGCTTGTTAAGGAAAAAAACTGAAAATAACAAAAAACATTTTCCAAATGATGTTAGTTGCTCAAAAAAATCTTCAACATAACATTATCTCTCCAGCAACAATAATAATTTAGATGTAATACTTGAATATATATTGATGAATAACATTTGTCACATGTACTGGCATATACAATGTATGGGAAGACATAAACAATATTCATGTTGAGTTACTATATTTATGAATGGTGGACATATGGACATTCCTGGCTTGTAAAACTTAATTCTTTGCATCTGTTGATTTATGAGCTTTCGAGAAACATGTTTATTGTTATAGTAGCAATACTAGTGGGTGATAACCCGTCGACATCAATAGAACAATACGAAATACAAATTAATTCTAGCACATATGTGAATTGTTTTATTTCTCTTCGTGTTTTTTTTTTTAATTTTTGCTTTCATCTGCACTTCATCAGTATACTTCAATGGTTAATATATCGGAAGTCCATATACCTAATCATTGTTAACAAGATCCTGACACTTTTACTCAAACTGCAGTTAGTTATGGTTATAAATTTATTCACAAATTAATTTTCCAATAACAAGATGGTAAACTGTTTTAAGTATTCGACAATTTCAAATTAACATATGCATTTTCTTCTTTCACCAAGCCAGATTCACTTTCCGCAACGCTTTTTGTCGCGTTTATTGTTCATCGTGTGGGCTTCTTGTGTGTTGCCTTGTGACAGAACCAAATATTCATGAAACGAAGTTTCAGCGGGGGTTTCGTACTGATTGCCAGGCTGGGATTCTGAAAATAATGAACAACCATAATTTGAATTGCTTTTAAATATTTACCATTCAGGTGTATATCGCAAGTGCCAGTTGGCAAATGGGTGAAGCACTTGTTTTATCACGTAAATATTACATATCACACATATTTCTCACATGCTTTACCTTGTTTTCGATGTAATCCAACCATTACAAATATGTTTATCTTACACATGTGTAAGATAACATTTAGAGCGTTTTCATTGGCAACATATTCTTTGACTGACCAATCGCATGACGTTATTTTGGTGAAATGACGTCGATTACATGAAATGACGTCACGTCAGTAAACAACTTTGGGAATTTATATACTTTTATTTCGTTTAAAAGCATGCGATAAAAAAAGACCTGCCACTCATTGTCATTTCAGACCATATTTTATTAAACACTACCAGGGAATTCGTTAGTAAGCTCGCCTAAGGTCCGCTTACTTAAAAAAATTCCTGAACTCGTTTTATAAAATATGTTATTACATGACAACTCGTGTCAGATCCTATATTTACAACATATTAGCTCATTAATTCGTTACACTTAATTACGAGTAACCTCTGTTATACTTATGCCATATTATATTATATGATATATTATCACGTAAGGATGACTTTTCGATTTATAACATGTCGTAATTAGGGCCGTATGCAATCAATGAAATGTGTTTATCTCGTAAGTATGGCTAAATCATTCGTAATTATGTCTTAGTCACTCGTCATTATGACCCATATTAAATGTTGATTTAATACAATTTAACAATGTAATAACATGTCTGCAATAGAATGCAGGTTTTAATAATAACTAACGGCCACCGGAAAAAAATTTGCGAAACTGAAATTTCGCAAACCTACGTACCCTTTTTCTTTCAAATATTACTATTTTACATAAAGTATGCGTTAAAGCGATTAATTGTGATCAATAATTGATGTTTTTCACATGAAAATTGCATTTCTTTTATCATGAAATTTATGTGCAAATTGGCTTTCCCATGGGATTTTTTAATTTTCCCACTGGATTTTCATTTTCCCATGGGATTTTCATTTTTCCCATATCTTGTGTGGAAAAAAAAAATCCCGTGGGATATTTATTTCTTCAAATATGCTTTTTCTGCATATATACGCATATTAAGTGTTGTTAAACGGTTTGCACTAAATCTCGTTTGAAATTATGATTAGAACAAAATCCCACTTTTTAAATGGGATAAAAATCCAGTGGGAAAAAAATATATTTTATTTAATAACTACAAGAAATATATTGGGCTAGTTAAAACATTGTATTGTTTAATATTTCTGAGTATTTTTATAAGCGTTTTCCTAATTTTTAAATTTTTTAATTTCCCACTGGATTGTTTTTCCACTTCTGAAAGTGGAAAAAATCCCACTTTTGAAAATGGGAAATTTTTCCCACTTTTAAAATGGGATTATTTTATTAAGTAAGAAAATGTGTTCTAACTTTTTATCCACGTAATGTATTACTAACTGAGGTATACTATTCAGTGTTTAAATTATTATAACTCCATTTCTTAAACGCATGATAAGAAGAGTAGAACCTGTGATACCGCGGTCGAGCGCAGACAACTGCGCTTGACCGATACTGTACATTTTGTTTCAACTAGTTATAATATTAAAGTGTTAATACAATTATTGCATATTAAGCTTAATTCGAACGTCAATTCATTTTTGTTATCTATCAATCAAGCATAAAGTGTGGTTAGTTTAATATTCAAACAGTTAAGCTTCTTTCGTGAAGCCAGATAAAACGTTGAAATTTGGTACACACGTAAAATAATGAAATGTACGAGTAATTAAATTACCGTATGTCATGTACTTATTGTTTTTCTATTATATATTTAATAATTTATAAGTACAAATGTTTCAAGTAACTTGAGATCTATGGTAACATTTCCCAAGTTTGAAGACGTATATACGAAATACGTGTATGTGAATACAGAAGCAAGATTTTGATTTTTTTATCAAATGCTGCTAAAATAGAATTGTAAAGGAAATTGTAAACGTTAAACAGCGTACATAAAATACATTTCTTGATCATTAGTTACAGCATATTTCAAATAGCTATAATTTTATTAATCAAAAATATGCAAAAAAGCTGAACCGTTTTGAAACTATATATGCCCACAATTCCCTTCTGATCGTCATAGAATTAAATACTGCATGTTTAATTTCACGCGTATATCAGAAACCATCAGCACTTTTCAGTGGATGTGATACCGCATTTTAGCTTAATACGTAAAACCATAAATAGTGCAACTTACCACTGGAGCTGCGGGGACCTCCGGTACATTGAAAACGTCTCTTGCCGCACAATTTGTGTACTGCCACCTGTTCGAGCCTTGATGTCCGGACCTGAGCAGACAATCGCGGGAACCTCAAGCGCTCTATTGGATGTAGCCCGGCGCCTCCTTTTCCGATAAGTAAGCAATGGCGCAACGCTACCTTACTAACAATGTATATTCGTATTGATATATAGGCAAAATGTCTCCTGGCGTACAATTTATCTACGCCAAACGGTTTAAGCATCGATGCACTGATCTAAACAGAAAGCCGCGGGAACCTAAAGCGCTCCTACCGGAAGTGGTCCGACTACGCTAGGCCGCACCGTTCCCGAGAAACGCATTAATATAATTTATATAGTCAGAACGTCTACTGGCGCCAGTGCGGCGAAACGCTACTTCCGGTTTTCATGTATTCGTTTAAATGTATTGTAAAGCTCGAAAACATTACCGTTATGCCGGAACTGGGCAGTCAGCCGCGGGAGCTTCTATAGCTCCTACTGGAAGTGGTTCGATTCCTCTCCACCGCATTGTTCCCCAGAAAGGCGCTATGTTAGAAGCGGTGTAAAGCTGTCTTCCTTACCGTGTATATTCATTCGTTGTAACATGTAGGCAAAAGCATCCTTACGCACAATTTCTCTACGCCCAACGGTTTGAGCCTTGATGCAAGACCTGAATAGGCAGCAGCCGAAACCACAAGTCACATGTTATATAATTCTGGTGAATAATATAATTTAGTCTAACAGATATGACATCTATTTATTAAAGGGGCTGGCGTACCTGGGCGAATGCAGCCATAGTGATGTGCAATTACTTATTTTTGACGATAAAGATATTTCAATAAAGAAACCGCAGTGCTCGAGTTGGCTGTTCACGAGCGCCCGCACGGCCTAATCGGCCTGATTCTGCTAGATCATCTTCTGGAAGAAAAGGTCGCATAGCCTAACTTCCGCTCCCGGAAGGTCCTCTGCATTCCTCGCAGTCAAGCGACGGACGCGTTCTATACCAGTTAAAGCTGCATCGTAGGCTTGGCGCGCTCTGCCCAGGGGATCAATGTCGTTAGTCCTCGGCACGGAAGATATTGTGCGAGTCAGATTGAAACCGGGCAGACTCCAACATATTGCGGTAGACCGAATGACCGTGTTGGCCGGCAGTAAGCCTCCTGTCCCGTAGAACTTACAATAGCAAACTGGCCGTAGCGGGACCGGAAGGCTACCCATACGCCGTACACTGCCATTTATAGTTTAATGTCTGTTGAACAATCGGATATTAGACGCATGGACAAAAGTAAAGTGATAACGCAAAAATCATCATCATCATCATCATCATCATCATCATCATTGCCAACGAAAATATCATCAACATGACCATTTCATATATGCTATTTTCATTCTCTGATTAATTTCAAAATCCAATTAATCCACAACAATAAAAGTAAATACATACAAAAGTTACATTATGAGCGCTGCTCAGTAGTAAACCCAAATCTCATTATAGTAAGAATATTTGTTAAGTTCATGTTTATAGACATCCAGTCTTTGCTATCTGTACAAAGTCTACTATTACTACAACTACTACTACTAATATAACTACAACTACTACTACTACTACTACTACTACTACTACTACTACTACTACAACCACTACTACTACAAATACTACTACTACTACTACTAGTACTACTACTACTACTACTACTACTACTTCTACAACCACTACTACTACTTCTACTATACTACTACTACTACTACTACTACTACTACTACTACTACTACTACTGCTACTGCTACCACGACGACGACGAAGACGCCGACGGCGGCGGCTGCGACTGCTACTGCGCTGCTATTGCTACTCCTACTACTGCTACTACTACTACTGCTACTACTACTACTACTACTACTGCTACTACTACTACTACTACTACTGCTACTACTACTACTACTACTACTGCTACTACTACTACTACTGCTACTGCTACTGCTACTACTACAACTACTACTACTAATACAACTACTTCTACTAATAATAAAAATCATCATCATCATCATAAATATTTAATATTGTGTTTACATTTATTCCTCCTCCTCCTCCTCCTCCTCATCATCATCACCACCACTACCACGATCATCATCATCATTATCATCATCATATTTATCATATTCATCATATTCATCATATTTATAAAAAAAAATTGTAACAGTAAATAATTTTAAATTAAAATGTCAGTATTTTTAACATATATAAGTTCATCGTTTTTATAGACAATTTAATACATTTATTCCTTTGCGGAATAATAATATTGCTTTGTTTGTCCACGGATTTTAAGTAAACTGATTGGATTAAGCAACCATGTGCTATTATTCACCACAGAAATATTAACCCAAAATTGGTCAACTCGTTCCTTGATTGACACGTATCTACTGGTCAATGCGGACAGAATACACTGTCTAAGGTTGTAATATTTTATATTAACGACAAGTCAATTATCTACATTACCTATATACTCGATAATGTTTGATACTTACGAGGACGTATTCTAATGATATTTATACTAACAAGATAACTTTTTAATATTTGTCAATATTCACCTTTAAGATCAACCCCCCTCCTCCTCCGCCTTTAAGATCAACCCTCCTCCTCCTCCTTATCATCATCATCATCATCATCATCATCATCATCATCATCACTACAATGATCATGATCAGCAGAAACAGCAGCAACAGCAGCAATACAGAATTAATATTTATTATTCATTCACATATGAATTTAGAAATCCAATAAAGTTACAAAAAATAAAAGCTGAAAGAAAAATCTAAAGTTACATGGTAAGCGCTGCAAAAAAGTACAAACCTAAATTATCAGGTATATATAGAATTTGTACTAAGTTCATGTTCCTTGATTTCGCGTCTTTATTCATGAAATTGTGTTATAAGCACTGCACAAGTCAATTCTTATAAATTAATATGAGTTTTTTTATAATAGAAAAGTACGTTTGTGTGCGAATACATCGCTTTTACAGACAAAGCATGTGTTTAATATAAGCCTTCATTTGCGGAATAACGAAGTTGCTTTTAAATGCAATTTGAACAATTAATTGTGATATATAAACTTTCTCAGATTGTATAATTTCTAATAAACTACAAGACAGTTATCTACAAAGGCCTTATACCAGATGATGTTGGATAGAAATGACAACGTTTATTTAATGATATGGATTCTAACCATACAAATTTTTAATACTTTGTTTTTATTATATGCTTTTCAGTGAATTATAGTATTGTAATGGTTATATAAACTTTGATATTTTTACTGTTGAAACAGTGAAAATATACGAATTTTCACTGTGGTAAAAATTTAACATAAAGCGCACTATCAGTCGCATCGATCTGCCAGTAGTGGTTTACCATCCTTGGCAAATGTATCTACATTTACAGTATTTACATACATTTGTTTACAGAAAACACATCATAATATTCCAAAAAAAAAAATTTTTAAACAACAACTCAAATGGCATATAATTATTATTATTGTTATTATTATTATTATTATTATTATTATTATTATTATTATTATTATTATACTATCATTATTATTGTTATTATTATTATGAAATGTTAATAGTTCACACATATCCAAGACTAATTAACTAAAAAATTTAATTAATTAATTAGCGCACTCGACCACTCGTGAAATAAAATACGACCTAATACCATCTCTATATCTTCATATGAAAATGTTGAGTTGCAAGAACCAAGACATTTTATTTTTCACGATTTTAAAAGTATGACCCTAAGCGGTATCCAACTAAAACAACAGTCCCCACTATTATCTTGAGCTACAACAACAACAACAACAACAGCAGCTGCTGCGCTACCCGTCTACTACTACTTCTACTAGTATGTGCAGTTTGGAAGGGAAAATTGTCCTTATTTACTTAATAAAGCTTAATAACAAATATGCGAACAGTACATAGTAAAAAAAAATATACGACAATATAATTCATTTATTTGCAGAAAAGCATCTTACTATTTGCGGGAAGTATATTTGCTTAAGAATTAAATTTAGACACATGAATTAAAGTATTGTTTGATGTGAAAGATAACAAACTTTCCGCCCTTGACCAATCACAACTCGGTCAATAACTTTAAATAAATTAGATGGAGTTTATTAACATGTGTGCATGAATATTTAAAATAAAAAAATAAAAAATCACATTATTTAATTTTCCAACGCTTGACAATGAGTTGATACTAGAAACAGTTATTAAAAAATATCAACCCAATCAACATAAAAATATTAATTATGCGAGTAATTACCGTTCAAATTACAACTAAACTAAAAGTAAAATTGTAGTGGTGGGAATGGTGATGATGATAGAACTTTCATAATGGCTATCTTCTCCCTCTTAGAATGTATATAAAATGCACATCAATAAATAACACTGCATACATGTGAATCAAGGGTTATGTCTCTAGAACTTTGCTCTGTCGACACAATTGCCTCTGCCTATAGTACGCATCGTGCTTTTTTGTAGGTGTATTAGTTACTGCACAGATATACATGTACAACCACACGTGAATTATCAATTATTTTTAATATAAGCCTTTCTGAACCTTGCACTGACCAGTAAAATATTGAATGCGGATATACAATATGTTCACTTGTTCAATACTACTGATATCATTTTCAGGGAAACTACAATTGCGAGCTTGGACGGATTGTGTATTTGTCCAGGACTGCAATGAGCAGGCAAACGATTTGCAATAATAACAAGGAGAATGGACGTATCTTACCACCGTTCATTGGAAACACAGAACATAGTTTTAAGTAAACGTGTTCTTTACAAACTACTTTGGTGGATATAAACACCTTCAATCTAAACATAACAGTTTCTGCTTAATGGTTTTGCCCAGCTGTAATCGTAGTTTTGGAAACGTGATGAATGGACTGCCCAATACGCTGGCACTGTTAGTACAAGATGTAATTAGAGGAGCGTCATGCACATGCAAAACACGTAAAAACTAATAATATCGGGTACTCACGTAAAGTATGGACAAGTAAACTTGTTTTGTTTGTTGTCGTTTTCGCGGATCCATATGTTGGTTGCATAACACTTGTGGTACTGCATGTGACCACGTCTGTGTTTTCACGTTCTTCCCATTTGATATCGATGTGGAGTGAATCACTGTGCTGTTTGATAGGGTCATTGAAATACTCGGCATTGCGTTTCCAGAAGAGGTACATTGTAGTAATACAGTACTGTGTTGCAACACAGAAATAGCTTCCTTTACAATTACCGTCTTGTACAGAATAGCTGGCCTTGATGGATTGACTGCAAACACGAAACACGAAAACATATAAATAAAACAAGAAGTTTGGAATACAATGCATTATACATTTTTGTTATTAAAACAATATTTATCATAATGATTAATCTCATACTTCTTTGAGGTAAATAAGGTTGACACCTAACTCTGACACCAATGCCAATAAACAACGAAGTCGATTTTTTAAGACATATGTTGGCTGTTCTTCGAGGTCATGTACAAAGATTGTTGGCAACATTTTGTCAATGCAACAGACGCAATAGAGATCACATGAAAGATAAACATTTACTGAAATTCAAGCAAACATTTTAATATATGAAATCTAACTACTGTGTATTATGGGAATAAATAACCTTGTGTAATTGAACATATTGAATGGCAGTGGGATCATTAATGCATTGTATATTGTAGTAATTTACAGCAAAGGTTTATCAATGCATTTGTGAGGTTAGTTAATGTATACATATAATGTTATTGTCTTACATCATTTCTTTATTTACTGCAAGTTTGCACTTTACAGTGCAAAGTTTTTAAGAAATAATAAACACTAAAGCGGTACAGAACATGCACATCAACATGTATAGAAATAACTTCCCAGACGGAGCGGTTGAATAGATTCAACATTGTGTTGATTCTGAAATTACCGGGGCAGTGAAGATTTTAGAATCTCTTATAAGAAGAACAACAAACCCGCCCACATAGTAGCTGATTCAATGATATCTATAGATGTAGTTGACTTCGGGCATTTTTGTAATTCCCTAATATATGAAAATGTTATCCTTAAACTCTGTAGTTTTTCGTCTTGTAAAAGTGATTTGCATTTACAATCATTAAAAAAAATAATATGGAACTCTCCACATGGCTGTTATGTTCATTGATTTTTTTTCCAAAAACAAATATTTATGAACACAATGCACATACATCATGAGTGCATTAAACATATGAAACAATATTTGAAACTATGTGACGAAATGTTAATTTTCTAAGCCATTGGGACGTCAATATGCTCCGTACGTTTGACAGTAAGTATATGAACTAAGATGCAAAGCAGCATCGTTTATATATTTTGTCATTGTGTGTAATCAGTACAAAATTGACTTTTCCTTGGTACGATATTATGCTGTGTACACCTGTTATGCAAAAGCATAATGTAGCGTTGTCCACAAACTTGTATATTATATATTACTTTAAATGTAAAGAGTGATTACTACCATGCTTACTGAAAACAAAACCTACTTAACACGTTGATAGACAGCGCCCTTTCGGATACGATTGTCCCGTATCCGTTTGAGACATTGCATTATATTCTGGCTCCGTGGTACTCAGTGATTGGCGTAATTGTAAGACTGCTGGTCGTCACATCTGCCACAGTTACACTGCTGCTATTCCCATTAAGATCCACATCATCAGTGTAGTCAGAAGGAGTTCTGTTATCCAGGTACCAGATGATCATTGGTGCTGAACGTCTCACGGATGAAACACAGCGGATGTAGCTGATTGCCAAGAAGGGAAACACGGAAATTATCGGTTGTGGAGGGGTCAATGATACATATTTTACTGGAACTAAAACATTGCGAATACTTATGAAGATTGCAATTAACCTTTCATGCGTGGACATCGTTTCAAATGACACAGATAATATATACACGTATTTAATAGTGTAACACGTCAGCTACACAGCTATGTTCAATGGTAGAAAACAATGTTACAGCGGGAACACCTTTCTTAATAGGGCAATTTGGTAATTAGTGTTAGATTTGATCATTTGTTAATATCTGTCCGATCAAAATTAAAACACTGTTTGTAAAAGGCTTACTTTTATTCATCAGTGTTAAAGTTAAATCGAGAAACTATTCTTTTGTCTTTGTTTTGAAAGCCTTTAAAACATTTTTTTAAACGGTACAATACAAATATCTGAACGGTGAAAATCGAAGCTTTTGAGACGAGTCACATTTTTATTAAACTCTGTGCACTGACCAATTTTGCCGGACTCCTTAAATATTGGTGTTTCTTAATTGGGAAAACAATTGCGAAAATTAGTAACAACACTTGTAGGCAACATGAATCCCAAGATGCCTGTTTGTGAAATTTCGCTTCATAGGAAAATCAGGCAATAAAGTTCAAGCACGCATTCACTTCATAGCGACACTGTATAAACATGTTTAGTTTAGTAACACCTATTAATGAGGTAACCCATATATCTTGTAAGCGGTCGAACGATTTATTCCATGTGATCGCCTACGACTTTGTTTACTAACCACTCACCATTGGATGTGATGAGATTCAGAGACGATTGGCTTGTATCATTGATGAAACACGTACATGCTCCGATGGATGATGTTAAAAAGTTGAGAACGTTCAAATAAATTTCCGATATCACATTTGCATAGGTATTGGCTTCCATTTCGTACAATAAAATTTTTTCGAACAGACGCCATCCCGAGTACATAATCAACTACCCGCTCACCATTGTGTTGATACTGTTTTCGATTAAATACAGATATATTGCAAACTTGACATGTGAGGTTTACGTTCGTTCCAATATCGACTAGACTTGTTTCGGACGACAGAGATACGCTACAGGAATTGACATCTGAAGTATAAAAACATTTTGGACATGTTAAATGGCGTTAACGTTTGTTTCATATCTGAAGGAATTTTTATGATTATGATTATCTGTTGTGGTTGTATTACAGTGTTCTCTTGAATATTACAATTCGTTTAAAATCAAACATTGTTAGAATATAACCTAATACATGTCAGTTTAAGCGGTAACACCTACAACACGCGACATTCAGACAATTGTGTAAAATAACCTTTGCCATGATGAACACTTACAATCGTATTTGTGACCATAACAATCCATAGCGCAAGTTGAGTATCTGTAATTATAAGACCTGCTTTCAGATAATAATTGTTTGTAATATTTTGCTGCGACCGCATGTCTACAATTGTTTGATGTAGTTACGATACGGTGCCGCAACCACTTGTGTTCCTTCTGTGAAAATAACTTATATCGTCTTCCTCCTGTCATTGACCACTCAAACCACTAAGCATATAGTGTGCGCATATGTGTATGTTTGTGCGTCGGTGAAACGAACTAAATTTATTGCAAACACGATATATAGTTATATGCCTTGCTTGTAATTTCAGCATAACCGAGAATCATTTGCATGCACTTTTTTCGGATGCAGGACACAGAATAAAGCAATGTGACAATAAAGACATTTGTGAAGGCTAACCTTCAGTTCAGGAGTCCTCTTGAATGGCCCAAATAGTGCATTGGTTTATGTCTTAGTCATATCCCTCAAATATGTGTACTGAACTTCAAATGTCCAGCATTCACATAAACGTACATCCATAAATATTAATTCAATGACTGTTACTTAAGACGATTTCAGGTGTAGGCAAAAATAATAATTTTACATCATCTATTTTTCCATTTAGCAACAAAACGCATGATATATTCGATGCAATCACACAAACGGCAATATTCACGTAGTTTTGTGAAACACATTTTGGTGTTTTATTGTTATTTTCTCCTCCTGTGAACATGTCCCTGTTCAACGTCATTTGAAACCAAAATGTAACTAAAATAAAGCCACAATATCTTTAGCTTTTATGTAAGATGTTTAACGCAATTTAATACAAACAGAATTATATATTTGTATAGTATAATATATACATGTTAATACCATACTGCCTTAAACACAGTGTTGTGCATGAAATAATTGTTTTCAATTCGCGTGTAGCATACTCATGTAGAAATGGCATACATGATATAACAATTAAACTTATATATATTTGTATGTATATCTCAGATTAATATCGTATCACCAGTGATGAGTATGTGTTTTGACTGGGCAGCTAAATTAATAAATTGGGAAAATTTAACTGCCCGATCTATATATGCACAGGTAATAAATGAACATAGTCACAAATAAGGCAGATAATTCATAAACTGCAGCTATAAGAAGAATATGCAGATAGTGTTCCCTTACATTGGTTTAATATCAAAATGGTATAATACAGACATACATGACGCTTTGCATATTCTCGTTTGCACACAACCATTAACGATATTGGTTCATAATTTTCGACAATCAATATTTTTTAGGATTGATATCCAAAGTATAATGTTACACCGATCTGAATACCTACTGCAAATAGACCGATACCGAACTAAATATAACCGTTATGTATGAATATTCATATTCAAAACTTCCTCTTTGCTAATTGATCAGTACAAGCGCCAGAGCTACGATATAATATGTTGGTGTTATTGTTATTCATTTGTTGTTGAATTATTAGTTTCTGGGTTTGTGCCAATCTATTATGAAGCAAGTATGTCACTAAACGTCGCACTAATTACTCTATTGTCTTGCTGTGTGCACCGTGTTTTGATTGCGATGCGATAACAGCCTGAGGAATTCAGGTGGTTTGCAATCAAAAGCGTATTGCATGTCGATTTGTGCATACTTATCGGATATTCATAACACAGAATAACACGAATACCACACTGCAATAAGCAAAACGTACAATGTATTGACTGCAAATGCTGACATACAGTCAGCATGTTTAAATATTCACTACTTTGTCAAATTGTTCATCACAATAAATGGTGCTCGTCAGCATCTCTTTAAGTCCTTTTATAACGCCAAGAACGTCCCATGGTTTGACTGGATGATAATTAAATAAACGATATTGTTAACAGAGCGTTTGGAACGTTTAAACCGTTTTAGTTCTGTTTTTACCAATATATTCTTAAATTTGCCTGCATGATAAAATTAAAATGCACTCCAATGAACAGATGTGTTGTTATAACTTAAAGGTGTGAAACACTTGACCAATAAGGTGTTTCATTCCAAACAAATCAAGACAAGACAAGAGAATTTATTCAGAATTTTACTTAGTACATCATCTAAACACATCATTTGTATATATATATATATATATATATATATATATATATATATATATATATATATATATATATATATATATATATATATATATATATATATATATATTAATATATGAACATACAAAACTAAGTTTTTGAAAAAAAGACAATGAAACGGTTATGACATTTCAACAGTTTTACATTAAAGTTCAACATTGTGCTACTTTTACATAGGAGACCCACTCTGAGTGTGTAACACAGTATTGTACAAAAGGTCTATTGCAGTAAAATTGGTTGATATATTTTAGACAGAAAACGTTCGTTTCAAGGAGTATGTTTGTGTGGCGAATCGACCAAATTGAATTCTAAGTGGTAGGACTGACAAGCTTAGTTTTGTAATATACCATCTTAGGGTTTGATGAACAATATCTAGACAACATTGATAGTTTAAAGCAGGTTTAAGTACGCGATACATGTCAAGCACAGAAATATTATCAACTGTCAATTACTAGTCTTGGATATAGATATAAATAATTCTACATGTATATTGACATCCAAATAAAATAAACATCAACAGAATTAGCGTCAACAAAAACATAAGAGAAAACGTATATCATGGACCTTTTTCATATTAACACAATTAAAACCCCCATTCTGACTATATTGAAGAACTGTAAATAAACTTTGTGTTTATATCTTTATCCGTATTTTAAAACTTTTTTGAACCAGTCTTTAGTACACTAGAATTATAAACGTGTAATTCGCCATTAATAATAAGAATAGAGAAATGGTTAATATGCAAACTATGATAACTATGAATATACTAATTGATGACAAAACAGGATTTTTCAAACAATTCGTTCGTATAATAACAAATATATAAACTTTTAAAGCATATTTGTAGGTAAACAAAGTAGTTGCACTGTTCAGGAAATATAAAACTTAAACAGTAATTATAGAAACAAACGCCATGTGTATTCAGGCCTTATCATGTTTATTCAATAAAAATCTATACTATGGACGTCATTGGTGTAATTTACACTGTCCATTATGATTGCTTTCAACTATGCTTGACAGGCTCTTCGCAAAGGCTTAAACGATACCATTTTAAACTTAGAAGAAAGCAATACAAAACTAAACAATCATTAAACGATTAAAAATATTATGTAGATAATTTAATGAAGTAAA
The DNA here is from genome assembly GCA_027627225.1 of Congeria kusceri. NCBI lineage: Eukaryota > Metazoa > Mollusca > Bivalvia > Myida > Dreissenidae > Congeria > Congeria kusceri. The sequence continues at coordinate 21,037,960 of CM051029.1, forward strand.
ATATATGTTATATATTGTTATTGATCATAAATGTTAAATTTTAAAGTTATTCAGAAACAACATGATCAAGATAGAAACTTGCAATCACCAATCATTGTTTCATGTATTTTAAACTGACAGAGTAAAATCATTACGAAAAGTAAATGGAAACATCAACAACGACTAATATAAAACATATCAATCGAGTATGCTACAACGATTGTTTTCTGTTATTCCCTTAGTTGTAGATGTTTCAAAAGTATGTCTAAAATCGTCTCTTTTATTAGATCAGTTTATCGCAAGCACAGTGTCCGTTATGCTTACAAACCACGATGACCAGGACTATAAACTGCTATAACTGCTCCAAGGACACCGAGGACAATTGCAACAATCTGCGCTGTAGAAAGCCCTGTAGAAAGCCCTGTGTGTAAGATTGAACAGATGAAAAAAACTATAACGTCATTTTTATAATAATCGGTAAACATCATTGATATCTCACTTTTTTCACAAAGGACCTGCGTTATTTCACACTTTCATGTGCCACAGTTTTATAGTGTTCATTGTTTTCAGAACAACTGTTTTTAAATTTGTCTTCGGCGATACAGAGTCAATTCGTTGCATGCAGTCTTTGCCCTAAATCGCCGTTGCCTGTGACTGTCTTCTTATACATTTAAGATATGCATATGCAACAAGTAACAAGACACAAACTGTGCCTATTGTTATGGGTGCACTTATCCACAGTATATTTGTATTAATATGTTCTGGTGGTCCGGTAAGGTATGTTTGTGTTGTTATATTACCCATGGAATTAGAGCTTAGTGAAGGTGTTGAACCTGAAAAAGTATGAATGATTTATATATGTATTACAGTGGCAAAGCATGCACTATATGCACTGCAAATGTCATTGTATTGTGAGCGATAACTCTAGTATGTATTTATTTCGTGGCATTCTTTTCGTGTTAATTGTTATAACTCTAGATACACCAATCGTCCAATGTAAACATGATGTAAATAATTCGTTTGTAGCTATTAATTCACGGACTACAATATAATATGCAATGAAACATACAAATAAAAATATATAACTGCAGTAATGATTTACGAATGTCGATCAAATTAACATTGGCACTTTCTTAATTGGGCCTATAATTTAAATATTATCATAGTAGCAACATATTATGAAATTTAGTCACTTTGATTGAGAAATAAAAGTGTGTGATATGCTGGTGATGTATTTCTATACACATTTCTTTCGTGTAAACTCTTGACCTGATTATTTGTCATCAATAACTTATTTATGCACCTTACATCGAATCCTTAATACAGTAAAACAGGCATTAAATATTGTTAGGATGAAAATAAGATTTGAAGCTTAACTATGCATTCCAACCTTCATATAGCTGCACTCAACAAACTGGTCCACATCGTAACGTGCTAACCATTTAAACATTATTATATGAAAATTGGTTTTCTCATTACTAATAAAAAAATCGAAAAAGTTCTTGATAAGAGAACGAATTGTAACCGATAACATATCATTTGTGTAAAAACCACAAGCGAGATGCGACATAAATATATTGGAAATAACAGCGCCTCATACTAAATTAATTATATAATACATGAACATTAGTTAGAATAGTTGATATTTAATCAATTTAATATCGCATCAATTGTTTTAAAATAACTACACAACAAAAAAGCAGGAGCGGCCACATATAGGGAGAGAGGTATTTAAACGCTCAGCAAAGAATGAATACATTGATAGTATATGTAGATAGTATATATGTGAAATCGAAACATCAACGGTTAAAATATATTGTGTTAAATTATCATACGATCATATCGTACGATCACTAGAAACAATAATAGATTGTGTGCAATTATCATACGATAGCACGATCAATAGAAACAGCCGTATGGTATATTAATAAGACCTTTAAAATGTATTACAACTCCGAAATATGCATGTAGCTATTATTTTTGGAAGGTAAGTCTTTAATAACCATCATATCACCAAAAGTACTGAATATGCCAACTTAATTTCAAGAACTCTGAATAAAATATAATTATCCAAAAACAGTATAGCTATATTTTATAAACCTGTGATAGCAAATCACGCGTTGTTTAAATAAATATGTCGACGCTGCACAGACTACTATTGACGAGCACAGCTCGCCCTAATAATTAATCTGGTGATCGAACAATATACAATGTTCGTAGCATACCATTGTTCTTAGATGCCGTCGTTGTTGTGGTCGCTTCTGAAATTATACAAAAAAATATAATTACCTTCCGTTTGCTCGTTCTATCATATAGTGATACATACAAAAGAGACGTAATACAATATAATTATTTCATAACAATACCTGTAACAAATAATGTCACAACATTACTATCAACCTCTGTGCCTTCGACTGTAACTTTGCACTGCCATTTATCGCCATTGTTAGACAAGGTCTGGGCTTTAAGCGTGCATATATACGTTGACCCACTGCATTCACAATGTGAAAAGTTACTCGGTATCGGGTTAGGGTCGAACATACAAGTCCCGCCTGACTCTGCGGATGACAGAATTACTGAAAACGCCTTATTCTGAGGCTGATAATTCCAATTTCCGAGGGTTCCGCTTGTGTGCGTGCAAGTCAACTTCACTGCTTCATTCACGGTCACATTGGTTGAATTTGCAGCCAATACTGGTGTTTGTGTAGCTTGAGAAAACAATTAAATTCAATTATTACTCGACTAATCGTAAATATCAAAAGCATCTGCATGCGTTATTACATGCATGCAAAATAAGTGAAAAATATATATAACGTATACGATAATGCTGAACTATGTAGCATCCAATAATGAAGTTCGAGATATGTGTAAGTCATGTCATAAATACATGTATTTTTATTAACCGAATGTTAATATAGATTTCAGGTTACTTATTAAAGAAGTCTCAAAATTTCCTTTTTAAAGGATATATTCACAGAATGGCTAATGGACAATTTCCACCATTAGTGTCAACGATTCTAAAACGAAACATATTCACTATATATAAAGGAGCATAATAACACTCCTGATACATCAATTTATTATGCCACTAGTGCACATTAACGTTGAAGACGATGACCCAATATTTTTACGCGTTATTATACCACTGATCGATAACATTAATTAACTCCTCCCACTGTCTGTAATATCATGTCACTGACTGATAACAATTTTTAGCTCCGCCTATATTAATGATTATCATGATACTGTGGCATGTGCAATGATTCTTTAGTTCCTTCCACTTCTCGAAACTACTTTTTGTAGGCGTCGAATGTCGCTTACGTCGTTAAAATGTAAACAAATTATAGATCTATACAATCATAACATTTTAATTTAAAAAAATTATAATTTACTGGAACAAACCATTCAAACATTATTCAATTAACAATAATTAAGTTATTACGACAAATAAGCGTTATGCACAAACATGCAATTTACAACATAGAAGACATGTCAATATCTAAAAATTCTTTAAAAGCTGGTATTTTTAAAAGCTGAAACAGTTACAATCAGAAATCACAAAAATTGAAATTCATGAAAGAGCTGGATGACATTTTGTGCCTGTTTATTTTATCTTTATGAAAAAAAAAACATACACAATTGCATAGGTTCAGGAAACCATTGTTGTAAGTTACAGTACAGTGTAGGTCTTACAAAGAAATTAGCTACTAAAATCATGTTTTATGTCACTTTAATACAAATGCAATGTTTTAGGAAAATGCTATTAAGAACACTTTTTTTAAATAGACAATTGAACAGTCATCAAACGACATCAAACAATCTAGCAAGGTAACAATTTAACAATCATTTTACTTGAAATGATAGGTAAAAGTAAAAAACAACAACACGGTCTAAGAGATTATGGTCAATTTAACAAAACTGAACTCATACTTTTCATCAGAAATTCGAAAAACATACTCAGTACTAGCAAATCTAAGTTGATTCACAACAAATCAATTTAATCCGAAATGAAATGTAAAAGTTACAGTAAAACATGTGTTTTAAATTACTTCAGTCCAACATGAAAAAGGGAAATGAATGAGAAAAATAAGATAAGGGAAATGAAGCACAATAAATAGAAAAACATGGAATTGAAAAAATATATATGATGGTCAACAAGAAATTCTTCAATTTACAGTAAAACAACTAGTTATAAACTGTTTGGAACTCATAGACAAGATAATCTCCATATTGATACAGTAACACACGTCCACTGTCGCATCAATAATTGTACCCAGTACTTTTGAAACAACTTTCACATGTCAATTATTTGCTTTCACAGGCTGTCAACCTGGAAATATTAAAGAAATTCAGAAACCTATTGAAAATAACTCACAATAACATGAACAAAACAACATATGTGTGTAAATGATTTAATTAATTCTATAAATATTTAAATATTTGGCTCTAAAATTGTTAATTGAATAAGCAAGTCAAGTCCAAGGATAATGTGCACTCAAGTCTCAAGCTGGTAGCGCTGTTACTAGGACATTCACAAATTGCTGAATCTACCAGGAAGCACATGATACAGACTCTTCGTGGTACCCGTCGTTGTCCCGCACATATTTTGTGGCTCAAGACACCATTCAAGGCCACATCACAATCACAGGAAGCTGCATCTCTGAATCTTGTAGTTGCGTTCCCCACCCACTTTGAGATCACATGTGGGGAGATAGTTTTTCAGAGGAATCGTCAACATCTTAACTTTGAAAGCATTATGCACTGATGGAAATGTTGATTAACGACTCATTTGCTAATAAATCTACTGTTTTTTTTATTTTTAAATCCGCTGTTTTTTGTGGGTTTTTTTAAAGTCGTTGACATCAACTGCAGTGTACTTCTTTTGTGTGTTAATAGATAAAATGAGGTAAATGTATTTATATTGTGTTCACTGTCACAATGAGCAACAATTTATCGCTTCATTTTTTGTGTATTGATTAAATGTGTGTTAAAATGTTATTGTTGTTGATTTTATCTTGAACTATTTTTCATTTGTCACTATGCATCGACGCGTGTAGACGTTGTACTGTAAATTGCTAAATGTTTGCGATTATGTGTTTATTTTATTGTTTATTATGAAAACAACATTGGCAAAAAAGTGGCATAATAAATAGAGTACATCGTTGGTAACTTTTGATATCATGTGATATCAGACTCGTCCGATATGGCTAAGAAAAGTATCGGCAAGCCTCGCCTTTTCATGCGCCATATCGGACTCGTCATGGTATCAAAAGTCACCAACCACATATTTTCTATATTCTCAAAATAACATGTCGTTTATAAATAAACTTCAATTGAAATGGCAAAACATATCAAGCGTATGTGACCTTTTGCGTCGATAGTATTCAAAACACGTGTATCACTTACATAGCTTTAACATTTTACATCCAAATAAACATGTATTTTTAATGCCTTTTACTCCAATGGGATATATGGGTTTGTTAGTCCATATGCTTAAGTAATTGAACCTAAGACATTTTAAGATACTTTTTAAATACAAAAGTCCGTAATGTCCCTTTAACATTACATCGGGTCGCTTGTTGCATAATTTATAAATATAAATATAAAAATAAATAACGCACAGTTTAATCCAATAAAGCACATTTACGGGTATTAAACTATTGTATCTCCGCTATATATTATATGTATTTCATACCTGTGGATTTTACAGTTGAAAATATTATTACTATCGTCCATCCGCTTATTAACCACATTCTTAAAACATTCATCGGGTAAACAAGACTAATCCCGTCAACGAAACCTCAAACTCACAAAGAAACATACTAGTGTCTATAACCTGAAAAGCTGTTAATACGTAAACACGATGCTTGAATCGTGTATATATATATGTTAGCATAATGAAATGTGATATTAAGTTTGTTTAGTAACTGTAAATGCTTGTACATAGAGAATAACAGGTAACTGCCTGGTCTTGTATAATATATTAGGTGAGGCTTAGAATAATACGCCCAGCCGTTATTTAATTCGTGCCGAACCTGATATATTACACAGGAACAGGCAGTAACCTGTTTTTGTATATATCATACCACGGTTTTCTATAAATAACACCAAACAAACTGATTTTTTAAATTTAAAAACCTAAGAGCAGCGCTGATTTTGCTAAAACGGCTTTAATACGTTCACGTACATGTAGTTACTGATTTCGAAAAGTTGACTGGATAACATCATATTATTTACAATTCGTAATGTTAAATGGGCTATTTTCACTACGAATACATAGAATACACACACCTTTGTGCATATTATATTGAAAACGCATACTGAAATGGATTATTACGATCAATTTTATAGGAGAACTCACGTTACCGAATTGTCGAGTGACTCAATTTTGGAGTTGTGTATTAAAATTAACATTTTCAAGTTCGTTTCAAAATTGACTATAGTGTGTTAAATTTTTGGTAAAATTGTTTGTGACTCAACATTAACTGTTTCTGTGTAGTAAATTGTAGTGTGTTTAATTGAAATGTATTGAAATAATTGTGTATGGATGACTTATTGTTCTTTTGATGACGTCATTACAGTAACAAAGTGCGCTTTTATGTAAATTTTTAAAAAATAACGTGTTTGTGATTTAATACCGATTAAAAATAATAATTATATACATCGTTGGTATCAAATTGTTTGTTTGTTTGTTTTTAAATCTGATTTATGTTTACTTTAACTCTTGACTTTTGAGTAGATTCAGAGTAATTTGACGTAAAATTCAATCAGTGACTGATATAAACGCTAGAGACCTGATATAAAAATATATATCAGGCACCTTTGTATCAGGCCGATTTTAGCAATGTGGTATGATACATTGGGTTAAAAGATGCTTAACCCTATAACACCATTTACAAATATTGTTTTTCCATGTTAAATACGAAAATAATAGTGCGGTTTAAATCACAACACTCAAGGACTCATATGCGTACCTAGTAAATAAAAAAAAATTGTTTTACTAAAATGAAATAAGCAATAGTGCAAAAGTGCAAGTTTGTTTTATTGTTATGCGTAAACTACGGCTTACGTGTGCCGCACAAACACAACCAATATACTTACGTTAGATAGACCACGTTATTAGACCTTCAGAAAACAAAGTTTAGGCGGAAGAGAATACGAGAAACAAGATGTCTCTCTATTCGTCCGTCTTTTCTTCCGTCAGTCTGCATGTCATTAGAAACAAGTGTCTCTGCATTTTTATCTAAAACACAAATTAACTGAAATTTTTCATCGTTAGTTGTACGTACTCCAAAGAGTTTCCATTTGATTGTTTGTCAGTTTTGTTAATTTGCTAATATTTACACAATCAATTTCCACGCTTCTCCCGCCCAAAGTAGATGAACCTTTAAAGAAATAGTCAATAGAAAAACTGAGGTTATGCATACTTTCACAGCATTTTGAGTCTTCTCTTTAACTTTAATTGTACTATAAGTATCATACTGTTGACATCATTTTGTGCACGCATTCTCCAAAAGTAGCTACTAAAATTTTATAAATATGATAAGTAACTTAAATATATCTCTTTAAACTGCAAACGGATTTTATTTTAATGATTTTTCATGCACAATGCTATGGATTACAGTGTTTTATTGTTGCAAACACATTAATGACATATATTTTGTTTACTTTTTTACACGCTTCTTCTCTAAAAACACATTGCCGAAAAAAAAATATCATCATATTGTTCTTATTTCTTTTCTTTTTGTTCTTGTTCTTCGTGTCCTTGTTCTGTATCCTTGTTTTTCTTCTTCTTCTTCTACTTCTTCTTTTTCTTCATTTTATTCTTCTTTTTCTTCTTCGTCGTCGTCGTCCTCTACTTCCTCCTCCTCTTCCTCCTTCTCACCTCATAATCATTATCATCACCATCGTTGTTGTTGTTGCTGTTGTTGTTCCTTGAATGTTTAATATAAAATACTCTATTAAACTAAATGTTAGTTCTCTTTATGGGGTTGGAAAGGCAAAGTCATGCCGCAAATAAGCAACGATTGCTTAATGCGTGGCACGGTTCTGTATATACCTTGAAAATAAACGCATAAATGCGTTAGCTCACATATTTGCGACGCCGCACATACGTGGCGTTACAATGCCAGGTGTATATCCTCGACCTGACAAAAAATGAAGAGATCATACTTGTATTAAATCTCCAGGATATAGCTTCTTCCCATCGAGTCCATGAGACATTGGTCACGATGATTGTTTGCTTGTATGGAGTATCCCTCGATCGCACGATTCACACTTAGCTGCTTTTGAGAACTTTGACTTACACAACGTTATTGCATTAAAGATTTAGAAAGCCGAGTTGAAAACATTAAATAAAGCAATTGGCGTATCTAATGCATTACAACTAACACTCGACTAAATGATGTGAAATTATAACTGTATTATTATCGAGTATACTCTGATTGAACTCTACAACAATACGCCACTTGGAGTGATGACATGTTGTTAATGATACAGTTCATTATTTGTGTGATCTTCAGTTGGATTTCAAACAGCGGTACGTATGTAGAAATCATAAAGCAGGCATTTCCCCCTAAGCACAAGTAGGAAGTGGCGGTTTTGAATATCCTGTACCTATGCGTATGTCGAATGCTAATTTTTGTGATAATGAATGTGATTCTAACATAAAATATTTGGAAAATTCGAAAGGTTAGGATGATTTAACGGTTTAAATATTAGGTAAAACAATAAATTTCTTTATAAAAAAAGCCAATCGGCGTTAAATTAACAGTGAGATGTCATTTGTTACTCGAAACATAATACAAGCGGGACAAGATGATCGGTTACGTGACTTCTCAGAACCCGGCTTTTTTGGTCCCCACTAAGGAGACTTCTCGGACTATAGATTTTTCGGAAACATAAGAAAACTTATCGGACTCAAAATTATTTGAGATAAACACAAACATTATTAATATGTGTACCGTAAATAAACCAATCAGACCTTCCATATTTTCACCGGTGATATATGAATAACCTAAATGCTAGTAATTTACGTTACTATAATTGTTACATGAATTTGTTCTGCAAATTTAACAAATTAGCATTGTCAGCAAATAATTGCGGAAATGAATTAAATGTATTATATATCAGACGAGGGTACATAGTTATGTTAATAATATACTATACGTATCATTAGTTTTGCGAATGTAGTGTATTCATGCTACTCAAATTAAGTAAAAGTAACTTAAACAACATTTCGACGTATTACGAGACTTTTTTCAGCACATTTTATTCATAGAAAGATGTTAAATATTTTTAGAGATTGAATAACATCTACTGGAGAAGTTGATAGAAAGGTGCAATTATATAATTCTCAATAAAACGCAACCGCAGTTCAAATATAAATTGACATTCACAGTCAGTTTAAAATTGTTGGGTCTATGATTCTCCGGATTTTTATTGATGAATGTATATTAGCATAGCTATACCGCGCTCTGTTTTTAGAATGATGCACCCGTTCTCTGGAGTGTGTTAAATACGCTAGAATAGACCATTTCATACCGATCTTCGCCGAATATCTACGTATGGTTCCGAAACGTTTCAGAGCAGAATAATTCGCAGATATCGGTCAGCCAATGGGATCATTGTAATTTGCTATTTATAGAGTGCCGCAAACAAAATAGTTATTTATTATTATAAAATTATTATTAGAAACAAAATAATTCTTTCCTTATGTGAATGAATATTACATTATGTTCATGACATACAACTGTTCATTATTAAGTTTGCATTCCCTAAAACTAGAAAAATATGCCTAATTATATTGGCATTTAGTTCTTCCGCTGCATAAAATTATCGCAAGAAATCTAGGTCAAAAGTGATCTCAGTCAACTACGCCGAATTATGAGTTAAATTGCGAAAGGACAAACTATTGTAAGTAGTGGGTAAAGCACCGTTCACAGTCACGTGGTCACTGATGATTGGTTAATTGGGTCATGCGGCCAACCGATCCGAATGGTAGACATTCAATCCTAACCTATTCATCTCACTTTTTCACATGATGCCTAGAGGACGATTACTCCGCCCACTGATCATGTGATTACGCGGTCGAAAAACCTCGACAAGCTGATAACACATTGGCTGATATTATTAAAGCACAGTAATTATTCGTGCATTTTGAACCATTTAGTCGGTTATATTATAATCGTACTGACAACAATTGTCTAAGAAATATAATTTGTAGTGTAAACTGGCATAAAATATTCATTCTGAACAATCTCGCTTTTCCCCATTAGCCTCAGTCACACATTGCCGATTTTGGCTCCCGATAGCGTCCCGACAGCGTTACGATACAAATTATAAAAAAGTCGTGAATGTCGGGACGCTGTCGGGACGCTTTCTGGAGGTGTCGGAACGCTGTCGGTACGCGGTCCTAAGAATCGGGAATTATCGGGACATGTTCGGCGTGATCGGCCAAGCACTCCCGACAGTTAAGGTTTTCCCTTAACATTCGGGAGACTCAGCCGGCTATATCGGTTAAAATTCGGGACAGTGTCGGGACGTTGTCGGGACAATGCCTTTTGGAATGGGATTGATAATGCATTATAAATATTATAGACATATCACGTCTGGAGTATTGCGGCAGTCACACAGTCACGATTATGGCTCCCGACAGCGTCCCGATAGCGCAAAGATACAAATAATCAAACAGTTGGGAATGTCGGAACGCTGTCTGAAGCTGTCGGGACAGATCGAATATGGTCACGACAGCGTCACGACAGCGTCACGACAGCGTCTCGACAGAGTCTTGATTTCCCGAATGTGATCCGACAGAGTCCTGACAGTGTCCCGATAGCTCCCGACAGCATCCCATTATTCCCGACTGTTTTTATTATTTGTATCTCAGCGCTGTCTGGACGCTGTCAGGAGCCCTAATCGGGAAGCATTACTGGTGGTCGCTCAAAGGTCTGTCGATGAATGACAAACGCACACAGACACGCACAACACACACGATATATACATCACACGTATATGTTTATGAAATATCATTCCCGTTCCACGGGATATTAGCCCGACAACGTCCCAACACCGTCCCGTCTTCATCCCGAATTTGATCCGATATAGCCGAAGATATCGTGACAGAGTCCCGACTATACACATTCGGCTGAGTCTCCCTAATATTAAGGGAAAACCTTAATTGTTGGGAGTGCTTGGCCGATCACGCTGAACGTGTCCCGATGATTCCCGATTATCAGGTCAGCGTTCCGAAAGCGTCCTCACAGCTTATTTATTATTTGTATCGTAGCGCTGACGAGACGCAGTCGGGAGCCATAATGTGTGACTGAGGCTTTAGTTCGGTTGATCCTGTCAATAATCCTGTCCGTAAGATGGCTGCTGATCGGTACCAATCGGACATTTTCCGATCGAAACCAAAGGTTTATTATCGATTCGATCTTATCTGTATGATATATTTCCAGACCCTCTGCCTCTTAATAATAGATAATATATGCACATTGCGACATCTCGTGTGCCCGTATTGGTATTTTCCTTGTTAAATCATCCCGATACGAATTGTTCACTTTATTGTTTTAACACTTTCAAATTGTATTGTAGTTCAGGAGAGTCATCATTTAAAAAGTTATCCTTAAAATGACTACGTTCACATTTATCATCAATATCATCATCTACTTCATCATCATCATCTTCACCACCATCTTCACCACCAACATCATTATCATCATTTTTAATCAAAATAATGTAGTTTTAGGTACTATATATTTATGCATATATAAATGTGGATGCCAATAATTAGTTTAGCCTTTCTAAACTTAATATTTGTTTCAGAACACATTATTTACAGACGATGCACATATCGGTCCCCAATTAAAAAAAAAAAATACGTTCCGCAGTACATTAAAATTAGTTTGACATATTTAATATTTCTGTCAATTATTAAAAAAATATTATATAAGCTGATAAGAATCTATAGAAAATACTACCTGCTCTTCATATTAGTTTCTATGATACTTTTAACCACTAAACATTAACATATCGTCATCAATAAATATCATTATATTTACAGTCAGGTATTGTACGAAAACTATATTCTTGCGTGTCATCCTCCAAAAAAAGATAATATTGATAAACCTATTTTAAAATAGTACATTTTATTTCAGTTTTCGCATGTTTAAACGAAAAATATTTACGATGTGATAACAAATATGCAAGAACGCAAGAGTGACTTTTTGTAGTTTTATATATCTATTAACACACTAATGTTGTAAGACTTTAACCGAAGCGCTTTATTGCAAGTTTAATTAAAATTAATAACAGTGGCCAAATATCATTCGACGTATGGAGTGCAGATATTGCATGTTATCAACAAAACGTTGTGCTTAAGATAACTGTACATGTGTTCCAGACAGAGTTACACTACACATGAAAGTGTCAGTGATAAGATATGCAATTTAGACTACAGATTAAATTCTTTCACAGATGTTAATTAATAATATATATTTACGGAATGAAGATCATTATCATTTGGTTTCGTAACTACTAAATTGTTAGAAGAAATTTTATGATCACCATGTAAAACGGATTACAATTTGCTATATGCGTTAAAACACCTTTAAATATTAAATGCATTAGTCATCGGAAATGTCTTTTTATGGTTTTTACTCCTACCCACATTTTACGAATGCTATATTTTTATTACAGATATGTCAAGGTTTAAAAAAAAAATTATATTACGATAATGTGTAATATTAATACCCACGACACATGTAAGCAGGAACAATACTTTTTTAATGCATTATTTGCAACTACCGAGTTTATGACAAATAACAAATTCAAAACACTCACTGTCAGTTTTTCGCTCTACTGGCCAAATGCCAGCGAACTTATGCCATGGCGATTCGTCCGTAGTGCGTGCGTCAGAACCCACTGATTGGATTTCACTATGTTAGGAGCTTATAAAAACGCACAATACGGAATACGCAATTTTAATTACGTAGTGTAATCGACCGGGTTCTGATTCTATAAATAGAGCACTCAGGCGATATTTTCGGGTTCCCGATCTTCGTTAACTTCTAAGTAAAGATCAGGTATCAACAAAATCTTGGATGGTGAACACCGTCTTATTTAGGATGACACACCTACGTTGTGTTCGGTAGGCAACTTTAACGAGCTCAAACAGTACTTATGTTCTTGTTATTGTAATGACACTTAGTATTTCATTTAATTCTTGTTAAGTCTTTTTATTGGTATGTTAAGCATAACAGTCACCAGTGTCTCTTGTAATTTGTTCAAAGTACACCAACATTAACTTGATGTGTATTTCGGATATTCTGATCATTGCTATAGAATTAGTTCAGTGTGTGCTAAAACAAACGGTTTACATGTAACATCTGAAGTAATTGTGTATTTCATTAGATATTAACTGGTCATTTAAATTGTAAAATAATGTTCCTTTTTCTTAATAAATATACATGTTTGTACATGCACTTTAAAATGTCATAAACCATCATACAGTGTACTCTCGTTTCTATACACATCTTCATACTTATCACGGTATATACTAATATGAATTATTTAAATGTAATGGTTCAATAAATGATAAATTTTAAATGATGGAACAGCATCTTTGCCTTCGACATTCAAATTATATTTACACATGTTTGAGTTATGTTTTTATATGTTGTATAAGATGTTCTTATTTCTGCTATGTTTCATTTAGCTTCACAATGTAATTTTCATATTTAACAACTTACTCTAAGAACATTTTATAGTAGAACGATATTTGACATTTTAAATATAATAATAAATCTACTAGATAAAAGCACTCAACAGTACAATAGCAGTAACACACAGATAAACAGGGAATTATTTGTCATTTAGTTTCACCAACATAGGGTAATTGTCATTTTACCTTAGGATAGCAATCATTATTTGTGATTAACCACATGCTATTTACTTGAAAAGGAAGTAAATAGTGTAGTTCCGAGTATCCGAAGTATATGCATAGACATTCAGACAGGTTATTCAGTGTGTATCACTGAAATATAACTGAAAGATCTATACATACTTACATGAAAAGCAAAGTTTGGTTGCAATGACAACAACGACAAATACAAGTGTGTAAACCATCTTTTACTATGTGCCAATGTGTAGTGATTTAAATGCTTGTCATTTGAGTATTTTAAAACTAGTATATATATTTGTGAACGTTGTGTTCAGAGCACCCGGATTTATTTTGCACTGAATCACCTGACATTATGTATTCCAGTTGATTTGTAGGGTAGAGTGGTATGCTCCATTGATAATATACACTTACATGTATGTTGTCATCGCCTGACCATCAAAAGCATGTGAATCCGGAGGAGACCGTTAACTGCTTTTGTTTGTTGACATTTTCTACGCTGGCTTTTGTTGCAAACACGCTGGCTTTTGTTGCATCTACTATCGCTATAAAAGGAATTTCTGTTGGCAGTTATTCATTTGTAACTTAATTAATTAAATTTTAAAACCGACAAGTTTTCTTGCAATTAATGATCAATGTTTTTATATTAATCGGAAAGTGAAAATTCCGCAGTATTACGTGTTCGTTAAAAATTGAATTTCACACTAATTTAGCTCTATGCACCACAAAATGATAGGCTGATGGCCTGCATACATGCTAGAAAATGTGTGTTAATATATAAAAAAACAATCGCTTGCGACAGTGGGAGCAAATCGTCCCTACTAGCTTTACTCGTAAATTTAAATACACGTACAGTCTATGTTGCGTCCGAGATCGTTGATTCCATGTAAAAATATTGCTGAAAGTTATTTTGCTACACCCTTGCCGTTTAATTCTTCTGTAATAAGACTTTCGTCCAATACTTTTTTTTCTGGATAGTAAAAACGTCTGGTTGCAAATTGAAAGCAAACGATTTGAAACATTAAAAAACTCCCCAGCATTAGAATATCTTGTATATCAAATATCCAAAATGTCTTATTCATGTTGTAGTTACATAGAAGTGTATTTAATTTAAAACTTTTAAAGTTAGGCATTGTCCTCAATGCTTGTCCTGGCAATGCTTTTACATATATTACAATATTCATCTAGCAAATTTTGTCCTTCCTGTAAACCTTGTTCAGTTTTAGAAAATATTACAATGTAATCAATGTCAAGCAGCAATATCAACACCTCTGAAATTAGTCACATGCTGGACTCCTTAAATATAAGTAAAGTTATCTTCGGTACAAATATCATCATATTCATCCTTTGATTTCACATTATCGCCCCGGGAATTGTGGAATCATTTTCCTTTAATTATTTAAAATAGTCTTCAGTCGATAACATGTTGTGGAAACATTGAAGACTTTGGCATAACGGAGATGAACTTGCATGTGTGGACGGCAAACTTCAATTGTTGTCTTTATTTCGTCCATTTAAACATCTTTCAAATAGCACACAATATAATAATATATATGACATTTTCTTGTTTGAATTTAGCATTTAAATCCCTATCTAGCATCATTTTGACCTTTTATACTTTCAACTAAATCCTAAATTCAAGTAAATAGTTGATATAATTTTTAGACTAACTAACTCCTGTGACAAATATCAGTTCATTAAACACGATGAAATTGAAAAACACTATTAAAGTTTATTTCAATATGCTCTCTATATGAGTATACAAAGCATACAAGTAGATCTTATATGTATATTTATCAATCAGCAGTGTGACATTAAGTGATACCTGTCCGGTTAACACAGTGGTTGACACCCTTGCTCATATCGTGGTGAATAAACATTTGATAAAATTCACAGAGTTCCACAATTCCACGCAATAAATATTGTTGTTTTTTTTAATTTTATACTTTTACACATATTTTATATATGCTTTGCCCGTAAACTAGATAGCACCTATATTCATATGAGTATTATGACCTTTGTGCTATTTCTTGTGGATCATTTTATATTAAACACAGACACTGATATTTGTTCTAAGTTTAACAATAAATGTTTTAACAACAGCAAACATTCATCAGTACTTTCAACAAAACCTACATGTAGATACATTCTGAATTGGTAACCAATCGAAAGTAGGGTTGAGAAAGTAATTTTATGTCATGTTTTTTTAAGATAAAGTCTGGCATAGCTCCAGCTTATGTGAAATAATATTTTACCCCAGCAAGTGACGTACATAATAATCCTACACGATTTCGGATGACAGCTAACCCTACAGTGGGCAATACAGATGACTCTTTTAAAGACTCTTTACGTGTTGTCATTCCTAAAGTTAAAGGGTTTGGTAAAAAGCATTTGCTTATCATGGATGTTCACTGTGGAACATTCTGCCACAAACTGTTTGGGAAAAATCAAAGCTTTCTTTTTTAAGGTTCAGGTAAAGTATCACTTATTGACTACTGTTAAATTCAGATTACATATTTTTACTTCAATATTTCTGATGTGCATGTCTTATCAAATTTGTAATATGAGAATAAGTATTGCACTACTTCATTTAATATCATTTAAGTTTTATTAAATTAGTATTATGTTTAGTGTGATATTTAATTACGTGATATATACAAAGTAATTGATTGTAGTTATGCCATAACTTTAATCTTCCATTTCCATTCAGTATGTGAGTTACATTTCCTTTGTTCGTGGTATATCTTCCTATAACATACCAGATTGTATGTAAAGGACCACAATGAAAATAAGATATTATTTTATATCTGTTTGTGTTATCCTTTGCAATATTATGTTGATGAAATGGCTTTATATTAGGGATGGCATCGAATACCAAAATCGGTATTCGAATAAATTCGAATTTTCACTCAATCGAATATTCGATTATTCGCAAAGATTCTCATAATAAATAGTGTCAGCTTGGTGATCTAGAAACGTATTGTTACTATTTTGTATAAGGTTTTAACACCAATTACTTAGTAACATCTTCATTAACATATTGCCAGAGTTTAAAGCTTATATTCATACATTTGTATTGTTTGTATAACTAATAGTATGTTTTCTTTATCTGTCATGTATACACTTTGTGCAGAAATAAATATTTATATCTGCATGTGTAGACATGTATATCTAAAGACAATTGTATGCGTTATGATACCCCACTTTTTCTCTGTTTGTATTCTTCATCTGTGTTTGCCTATTTACAAAAAGAAGTGCAAGGTTCTACTATGTGTGAATAAAGTTATCGCTAAGCCATGTTTCTGTAAAACAGCATTTTGCTCAAATAAATATTTCAACACAACTAACTTAAGTGTGTTTAACATTTCCCCATAAGTCCTTGCGCATTTAGCAAACGAAACTTGATATCCTCACTGCATTATTTGCTGTCTTATTTTTTCAGCTGATCTTGTCTGTAATTTGCTGGTTGTTGGTGATGTTTACTCTGCTTCCATTTACCAACATCATCGGGCATCACTAAAACGAATACAACATCAGAATTGAACTTTTCATAAGCAGTTGGCTCTGTAATCTAGTTTAACTACCCTTGTTAACTATGACATAGAATCGTATTATACTATATGTAGTACAATGTAAATTGCAACTACGCCATTAAATAAATCAAAATCACAGTACAATGCCCAATGCCCACCAACACCAGCATCTGTGCGTGCCTCAGTTTCAACCTCAGGGACGTTTTTATATCTATAATATGAATTTAGACAATGCCTAAGTCGGGAAAACCAAACAAAAAATAGACTATATAATAAAGTATCAAAATAAAATCAAGAACGCTATTTGTAAAGGTTTTTGTTAACTGTAATTTTAAGAATTAGAAATTGGTATTTCAAGTATTTATTCAATTTATTGGGGCCGTTTTCTTAAACAATACGAATTACGTGATTCTTAATGTTAATGGCATAATTTTACATATACAAAATAAATATAAAAAAGTATCTGGGCACAATGGTACAATGTTTTTTGCAATTGTTATTTTTATTAAGATAAAGTTTATAAATAGACTGTGCGAATTGAGACGTGATCATGTTCTAGATTAATGGTTTCGCCCGCAAATAGGTAAAACATATAAACGCACGGTAATTGCAATGAAATTATAACTCACTGCACTGGTACAGTGAATGTTTGTTTGTATATATTCTATGCTGTCGCTATGATTTAATGGCTCTGGCGGTAAAGCGCGGCGCGCTATGTTCTATATTGTGCAAACCCTGTCAATAACGGAACCTGCAAGACCTGACATCTATTTGTCAGTCCCGTAAGCATATAATAAATGTATTTCACACCTTTTTAACTGACATTCCCGCTTTATATTGAGCATCTCGCGAGAAGATATGCTCTTAATACAATTACCACGCTGTCCTTAATAAGTTTGTATAAAATCTCGCAAACGTATGAAATTTGACTTAGCGGAGCGTGCCGAAACTGGATAGTAATGATAGACAGTGACTTCAAAGCTAAAAGAGACTGGATGCATTACATTTAATAATGTCAAATAAAATTAATAGTTTGCTTTTTAACAACAGTATTTGAAATGATATACATGTACATGGCACAATACAAAGAAAATAGTTATTTCAACAAAGACAATACACACTAACCATCAATATAAATATTTTATTACGCGTCATTTAACGAACATGATTGAAACTGTTATTAAATAAATCATAACGTTAATGTGAATTCAAACAAAGAAAATCGCAGTAGATTTATTAAAAATAATTGTATTATTGTGATGATTATTTGGTAAATGAATACTGGAAAATGTTATTTATTTAACATACATATCGATGTATATACGTTGTGTTTATTAAACTAACTAAAATAAAAGTAAATTAATGTAAAATAATGTAATTGTCAAATCCTTTACTATACATAGTTTTTCTTAAAACGCGGTCATATGAAAACCTGTTTATCCGACAACCTGTCTTATTCGACATTTTCAATCGGAATCACTGAGTGTCGTTATTGACAGTTTTATCTGTATGTCAGCTAGATGTTAGCGTAACCCAGCTGAAAAAAAAACCTAAAGCCTCAATGGGGATCGAACCCAGGACCTCATGGTTCCAAGGCAAACGCTCTCTCGCGTCGCAATAAAAGCTACCTCTTGTAGCAAGGCAGTATAGACATCCCTTTTACGTCACCCTACTACATACTCTCCCTCCATTTTTTGAAATTCTTTCATGAATTTCCTTCTGCCTTGACACCTCAGGGATGTCGTACAGACATATTAACACCGCGGGTTATTTTCGTTGGGCACCAATTTTAACCCAGCTGAAAAAATCCCATTGCCTCAATAACGGATCGAACCCATGAGCTCCTGGTTCCAGGACAAACGCTCTACCGCGTCGCTATAAAAGTTACCTGTTATAGCAAGGCAATATAAGTGTCCCTTATACGTCACCCTACTACATTAGCAGAAAGAACACTGGATCATTCAAATAATTAGTATCTTTTTCATAGTCATATGAAGACAAAGCATTCAGTCGTGGTGCAAATCCACACACCAGCTACAATTTGCTTAATATAATTTGTGCAAATTATAAATACATAATTATATGCAAACTTAACGAGGCAAATATTTATTCATTAAACGCATGCATTGGAAAATAATTTTTTTATAAGTACAGAAATTATCTTACACAAAGCCAAGAAACACAAGACAAAATCATAAACAAGCTATCAAAGATTAGTAGTAAGTGTGTAAATTGTTACACCGAAAAAATGAAGTCCTACTCTTATAATACATGTTCAAATTTTAGATATCAGTAAAAACTCCTCAATGTTCTTATTATAGCATAGATCTCAACCTTTTATTTAAATATGAAAATGTGAAATATGAGGTAGCACAAGCTTTATTGCTAAACACATGTTCTTGTTGTGGTTATACAAACAGTGTATTTTTTCTTGTCGTATTTTTATATAATAACTTTAGTTAGTAAAGTGAAATAATCAATTTAGATTCTAGTGCTTATATTTAACACTATGTTATGCATAAAATTTGTATAATACATGTACTGGAATCAGACATGCATGCATATATTATAATAATTGATTTTAAAATAAAACTTTATTTCTTATCGAACATCTACATAATTAATATTTACAAAGAGCACTGATATGAAACCTAGAGCTGTGTAGACTACTGCTTGGATCTAGAACCTGAACCCAATCAAGAACCTGTAGATATTGCATAAGCTAGCATAATATCAATACTCAAGTCTATTTCCAAAATATCTCTGTACTTATATTACATTTGCTTTATACACTTTTGTTTCATATTTAGTATAATGATGCATCACACTTGTATAGTGATCATTATTTGAATTACATCGGTATATAAATGGTTATATACATAACAATAGTATTATTGCTGTAAAATGCACATGTAATCTAAATTCTATAAAAATAGAAGATGTTTGGTGTTGCCTGGTGTTGTTTCTTGGCTGGTTTTTCACAAATCAGCTAAGGAAAATCTTAAATACACATTTAATTTAGTGAAATTTTCAGATTCAATTATATATAGGACATTTTATTAGTTGTATTAAAAAGCGATAATAATAAGACCCAACAAGTCTGTTTACTTACTCGTAATCACTGGAATAAATTATATTAATGCAAATTGTTCCATACATGATAGGACCAGAGAGATATGGAATTCCATTTTTTTAGGAAATTTCACAACTCAAATGAGCTTTGTTGCCCCATGAGTGTACTTGTTTCCATTATGGGCTAGCTCTTCCGAGATGTGGGTTAGAATGTGGTGCTGAGGTCTTCTTTTTCGCTTTGAATCAATCATACAGGGCAAATACCCTGGCAAATATTTAATACATGCATTTCTAAAAATAGCTTTAAAAAAAAAATAGCAACACGATAAGTTGAATGATCGTGCACATAATGTTGAAAAACATATTATGGATAAACGTAATTTTTTTCCAGAAAAAGTACTTTATTTACTCGTGATTATAACTTGATGATAAGCACATGTCTGTTTTTAGAGGAAAAAATAACAATGTTTATGTTTTAATAAATGTACATAAGAAACAAGTTGAGCTGTGACCACAATAATTAATTAACATTTTCTGTATTTCTAATATACATCTAAATACAATGATGTGAAGATTACATGTACCTTACCCTGAATATACTTACTCACGGTACATGAATGATAAAGTGCTGTTCTAGTATGTTCCACATTCATAATTCAATGAAGCATTGGACAGAGTCAAAGACAACCTTCCAGTAAATTTAATTCTTAGAACGAAGACCCTCGACTTTGTAACAGTCAGTAAAATTGGAAGTGTCACTGTGTGCCAGTAGCGTGTAGCGAACTAAGCGATGACTTCTGGACCATCCAAATTCCAATCCTTTTTGTTTCGAAATGGCAAATTCCAGCTTGACACAATCAACCTTTCATATCAGACTTGCTTCAGAAGTTCAGTAATAATCCACACCCTGCTACATTTCAATTAAACAAATCCAGTGCTACAAAGCATTACCAGTGTTATTTTCAAAAGTAATACGCACGATTTTTTTGTTTATATTTAACCTTTTTTCATCATAGCAAAATCGTATACAAGGAAAACAACTGTGCTGTATTTAATTTTAAATACAAGTGTGCTTAATTAAATGGCAATTCGACATTAAAGAGAATGCGTGATAATGTATTTTAAAATGTAATTATTATCCTAATTTGTTACAATTTTTTATGTTAAACCGAAGCGGCGGCCATAATTGCGATCGTAACGGCAGCTCTTTACGGCAGACCTTACGAATTTGAAACAACTATGTGGTTGCGAAAGGACAGTGTAATGATTTCTTATGTAAAAAAATAGTTCTTAAAAAACAAAGTAAAATCTTATAGACGACGCTTTATTCCTGATTCACGTCATTCCCGCGCTATTTTGGAACACATATTATGAGTTCATTAGGTAATGGAAATGAAAAAAACAACAGCAATAACAAGTAATGTCTTCTAAAAAGACAATCGGCGTTGAAAATAATATATAGATTTTTTGCCCTAAACACGCGGACCAAGATGGTCAGTTACGTGACTTTTCGGATCCCAGATTTGTTGGTCCCCACTAAGGAAACTTCTCTTAATTTGAGATATTGATATATGTACCGTGAATAGACCGATCATATACCGCCCATGTTTTCACCAGTGATACATGAATAACATAAATACTAGTTTTACGTAAACATAATTGCTACATGAATTTGTCAGGCAAATATAACAAATGAACATTGTCAGAAAATAGTTGCGGGAATGAATGAAAATTATTATATATCAGACAAGTGTACATAGTTGTGCTAAATAATATACTGTACGTATCATACGTATTGCAAATAGTGTATTCATGCTACGAGACTACTTTCATCACATTTTATTTATAGAAAGATGTTAAACATTTTAAAGGATTGAAATACAATCTACTGGAAAAGTTGATTGACAGGTGCAATATTATAAATATGTATAATTTTTAATAACACGCAACCGCAATTCAAATTTAAATTAACATGCACAGTAAGATTATAAATATTAATTCCTTATTTATTGAAATTCTCGGGTTTATGATTCTCCGGACGCCAATTGATGCGTGTGTATTTACACAGCTATACCGCAATGATTCACTCATTTTCTGGAGCGTGTTTAACTTGCTAGAATTAATTCACCCGGACCGAAGTCAGTTACAACCTACACTGTTGCCTGTTGAGCACCGCTTGGCTAGTGGTTGACAACTGGACGTCGATGCTTAGCGGGCGGTATTTGATTATTCGATATCAGTTTTGTCAGTTACAAGATTTTTGTCCCATTGTTTGAAAAACAGTTACCTATATATATGACATTGGGATATATATTTTATGTATGTCTTGCGAAAATTTAAGAACATTAATTTCTTCTTGTTATTTTGTTGATTATTTAATTCAGTTATAATTACTACAGTATTATCCTCTGGCATCCTGTCTATATGTCCTGCAGCACATTTTGATGTTGAGGTAAACTATCGGATACATTATTCATGTCCGGTAAAACCCACTTGTCAAGGCCCTTCCCCTTCTTTGAAAATGGCATGCTAACACTTTAAATTATAAATATTGCGTCTCCTGTTAAGTGAAAGAATGATTTTAAAAAAACGCATTCATTATTTTAATGTGATTTGGTGACGAAAGCAAGTCGGCGAGCGGTCGTGGAATGGTTAACGACTAGTCGCCGACTTGTCATCTGCGGCAAGTCGTAGAGCAGTTGGCGATCGATTGCCGACCGAATATAGACCAACGAGAACCTTCTTACGACCTTTTTGGGTGGCAAAAGGTCTTCAATGCAATATCGAAGACCATTTGCGATTAAATCGGGTCTTCAGACTAGTCAGCCAGTATCAAAAACCAGTCGCCGACCCCAAAAACCTGTTAAAGACATTTAAAAGCCCATCAGCAACCACTGGTTGTCGGTGGTCGGGAGTTGGTCTTTAGTTGGTGGCAGGCTTTGTGTGGTCGACACTTAAGTTACTCTAACATTACGTTATCCTTTCAATGTAAACGTTGTCAAATAGAAACAAATACATGTACTTTACTGAACGATGTTAATATCCCAAATTGGCATTATTGGCATTAGGTCGGTGCAACCGAATTACAAGTACATGTTCATTAGTCCTAAGGCATGTAGAAATTGATAGGAATTAACATTTTGCCCACAGTGGAAGCCGCCATTAATTTCGTGTGCCTGATGCGTGCGGGCGGGAACCAGACTATGGACTCTGTAGAAATATATAAGGCAAATCGTCATTAATAATTTTTACAATTTGCTAAACCAGTATGTGCGATAAACGGTCCATCATGGACGTCTTGTTTTTTTATTTTCAAGTTAGATTGTGTTCATAATATACGCAATATATTATAGTGTCTATTGTTTCAGGTGTCAGTTCCTGCAATGTGTCTCTTACGTCGGAAAGAAGTCTTGTCGATATAGGGACGAACATAACACTCACGTGTCACGTTTGCAATATATCTAAATCTAGTCGAATAACCTATACACGCAATGGTGGGCGTATTGGAGAATTTGTACTTGGACACACTACTGTTAGTGACACTGTATCTGGTCATCTACACGCACATTTCTATGGCGAAGTGATATCCGAACTGTTTTTGACTATTATAAACTTCTCAAATGTGCACATCGGACAATATACCTGCATGATCAATGGTACAATCAACTCGTCACTATATTTAACTTCCACAGGCAAGTACTTACATATTTATCTCGTTAAAGAAATGACTTTGCACATGGAAGACATATGTTTGTGAATTTGGTCGTCAGGTATTTGCATATCAGTTTACAATACAACATTCTACACAGTTATAGAGCAACCAATACATGTGTATGCGTATTGTTGTTATGAAGTGTATGTCTGCGGGGCATTATTTACGTGATGATTTTGCTTAGATGGCATAGATTTTATCGTTGGACGTTTCAAAAAATTATATATTTTCGATTGTTGCTGTTTTTCTAAAAGCATATGTGCGTTGTCAAACGAGGATAATGCGCATTCAATAAATAATTGAAACTTGTATATTTTGTGTTTGCCTTTTATTAGCTCCAGTGCAATATGTAAAATTGACGCCAGACGCACCAACAGTATCTGTCTTGCCCAACGTGAAAATCAGTTACATTGGCTGTGAATCATCAGTGGGACGTCCAACGCCCCTCATCACCTGGTACTTTGATAACATAACTCATTCTGACTACACGGATGATGTGAACCTTACTGGTAACAGCATCAGCAATACAGCGTCAGATGTGACGACAAGCAATCTTACAATTACGCCAACAACTGCATATCACAGGACCAGAATATACTGCAATGCTTCAAACGGATACGGGCAAGTCATATCCAACAGGACTCTGGAAATCGATGTGTTGAGTACGTGTAAGGAAATCCACTGTAAATGTTGCTCACAAAGATCTAATTGAAATATATTTGACCTTTACATACTTTATAGTATACTTGCTTTACTTAAGTTTGCCGTCTAGCTCAAGAAAAGCTCCGCATCGCATGCCTCAATAAAATGAGTTTTTCACCGCCGACTGTGTCTACGAACACGGAGTGATATCATTTTAACAAAAAAACATCATATCATCAAGTATGTCATCAGCATAAAAAGAACGCGTGAAATTATCAAATGATAATCAGGCATTTGTATGTAACATACTAAATACATTATAAATTAACATTGTTGTTTATAAATACACAACTACCAGTGTATATGTTTTATCGTTTTGTATACTATTTGTAATGTGTAATTTGTTTGACTGTATTTGTGATTCTAGGCTACCCAACTAAACCGACAATTATGTACAGTACTGTTGTTGTAACAGCAAGCATTTCTGTAATACAAAGCAGAAATGTGTCACTAGAATGCAACTCTTCTGGAAATCCAACGCCAACCATTTCATGGACCTTATCTAACGACTCCGTGATTAATAACACGGCAATTGCATTAAACTTCGAAAAGAGTGACAACGCAGAACAGGTCACCTGCAGTGCCTCAAGTATAATTACTCCAACACATGGATCTAGGAACACCACTGTAAATTCAACAGTGCTACGTGTGAATATTTTATGTAAGTACCTTTTATGTTATGATCATAGCCTATGTTCATGAATCCATGGTTGATTCCCAAGTACTGAATAAGCTGATTTGCATCGATAGTTTTTGTCACACTACTGCCAATCAAAATGTGTAATTTCATCACATCGGAGAACGAAATCACTGAAGTGACATAATTATGCCTTATGTCGTTTTAATTCTACTATTGTTATACAATAAAGAGAATAACTACACAACGGCATGAATGATTTGTACATGGTTGACATGAAGATGTTCGATTACAAGTACATAATAAAATTGCTTTTCTGTTTGTGGTTTTCTGTTGTACAACATACGAACATTTACTGCGTTTGACATTTCTGCAAAGATAAAGATTATTGTCATAGGCGGGTTGTTGGGAATCGCAAGGTACAAGCGGGATATTCCTTTTAACAAAATAAATGGGGACATTGTTCTACGTTTCTTGTGCGTATAAACATTGATATAGAAGGAAGTGTAATGGCCATTCAAATATTTTTTTTCGAATTAAGGTACAGTTACAATAAATGTTTTGAATACATATTATGAACTAATTTGTTCGGAAAATTGTCGGCAGAAAATGTCTTCAACAATACATGTGACGTATAGTAACAAAGACGCTCTTGACTGCAGATCCTCCATCTTCACCGTCCTGTCAGATCGGAACATTTTCGATACAACCAAACATCATACGGACTGTTATTAATGAACCGTTTGAAATGACGTGTACCAGCAGTAGCAATCCTCCACCCACACGATATACATGGACACTGCCAGGTGGAGAGCAACATAACGGAACACAGCTCATTATTCAAGGTGTGCAGTCTAGCGATAATGGTGTATACACGCTTGAAGTCACCAATACAATGAACGCAACTTTCGCACAGCAGGTCGTTACTGGAAATGTCACTGCGTCTTACACAATTGAAATATTATGTGAGTTCCTTTGTTAATAATTGTATCTCCTTTACACATTTTTTTACACATCAATGTATTATACAAACTGGTTAAATTAAGGGATATCTTATTTCAGTTAGTGATTGAGAAAATAAGATTGTATTACCTCACACGAGGTTAAACGATTGGAATAAGTATCAACCATATAAGTATTCGCATAATCGCTATATAATGTAATTGTTACCTACTGCAGATCCTGTGACAGGACTTTCTCTCTATCACCGAGATATGAACGATCAACAAATTACCAGTCCCACCATAAACGTTTTAAGAGGTCGTGAGTTCAGTTTAAGATGCAATGCTCTTTCGATTCCTCCTGCTAGTTATGTATGGACATCAAATGGTACTATGTCTGCAACAGGTGGTAATTGGAGTACTTCTATCATGGACGACACCATTATTCAGTGTATTGCTAGCAATACTCTCGACCCGACCGGGAAGACAACGCAAAACACTTCCAGTTCAATCAGCCTTACAGCAAATGTATTGTGTAAGCATACTTACTTGTATGAATTGTGTTCAATAATAACATGTTTATTTCCGTCAAGTACGATAGATATGCATATACGAGCGACTCAATTAAATAAAAAAAGAAATAATAGCATACCTTGAAGATAATTGCTAACAATAATACGATGTAAACACAAATGCTTTGAAACTGGAAACTTCATGTGAGTATCGAACTGACGACATAGGCGCCATTGATATATCGCCACAAGGATGCTTAGGGAAAATACAAAATGCAAAGTTTTGTAATACAATATACTCGCGACTTTTGCGTCAACACGTAAACAAATAAAGGGCATTTAAACAAGTACCTCTTATAATAGTTATTTTTAGGACTTCTTAATTACGATCCGTAAACATATTGCCTCTTGTCTTTTTTCTATTACCAATCGCTTTTCAAAGACAAATCTGTTTAATGCAGAAGGATATTCATTCTAGGAAAATGAGTAGCCGCGATGGCGCTACTTTTATTAGGTCATAGTTTATTGTCTAAAAACCCATCGAAAGGATTATAGATGCGTATGAATTAATTCATGAGGGCAATGAACAGGTGATTTAAGTCTTCTTTTCTACTGCAAACGCGACGTTAAAGGAGCGAAACGATGTTCCGAAAAAAACTTTTTCAGAAGATCAAAAGTTGATAATAAGGGGATAATAAGGGGATAATCCATTTACTGAAAATAAATGAATGTTTACAACTTCCAACGTTCTTATGATCGATTAGTATGGTTTGTATTTCCTAGATTTACCTGTATCGATTTATCCATTTTAACAATAATTCTGACTTCCATTTAAAGGGACTTTACACACAAATATTAAAATCAAAGTTGTTCCATCAAGAGAACGTGACGTCATGTAATACGGTATCCTGATTCCGCCAATTAAATTTCGCTGTGTTCCAGGACGTCGACGATGCGACAACGCGACATTTGATATTTTTATTGTCTGCAGATTTCGCCCTTTTAATCAAAGCGCTGAAGCACAGCAGATGTTCGCTATTGCGTAACATTGGGCATACCTCACTCTATTCAATGTTTAAAGCAACACAAGTTTAAATTAAACAAAACATATTCGAAAGATTTAATTAGGTTGTGTCTAAACGAAAATGTGTTTGCAGTTTTGAATATTAAAGATCAATAATAAAAGTCAATGACTGTTACAACTTTCGTTTGTACTAGTAGTGTTTGATGTTAGTGCACTGTTCAATATCATAGCGTCCGGTGGATCTTATCGACTCGCCTCAATAACTTAGTGCAAAGGGCACTTAAGACCCGTAATGCTGTGTTTTACAGAATTTTTTGCGAATATATTGAAAATACATTAATATTAAAATTGTGTGTTAGAACCAGTAAATAAAATAAAATTGTTTGAAATCTCCTTAATGACCACATCAAAACTTAAAATGAAAACTCCGACGTGTTATTATGGACAATCTGGGCAGTTAGAGAGGTATGCTATATCAATTGCCACCGTAAATACAGTGGCTATAAATTTATAAATGTTTTATTGGTAAAACATGATAGTTGCGCTAATAGCTCCTTCAGTGTTGTTATGTGAAGAAAATAAAACTCACTGAATTTGAATTCTGGTTATGAAGCCAGAAGCAGCAATCAGGACGTGTTATACATAATAATATGTTCTTGCCAAAAAGTCAAAAATTAAACGAAAATATTCGTAAAACTTCATTAAGTTGAATCCTATATTCCGTGTTTTACTGTAATATTTGTGTCAACATTATAAATATAACTTGAACAGAGACATTGCTTGGCGATTTTTAATCTTCAAAATGCGGCGTTAAAATATATATTGCCACGTAATAAAATCAGATTTTAAAATGTATATCGCCATTGTGTAGTTAGGTGTGTTGTTGTCTCTCAATAATGCCGTGTTTTAATTGTATCTGTTGTCAAATGTGTAGCTGATGAATTGAGTTCTATTGTAAAACGTTCGCCCTAATTAAAACTTTAACAAATGTGAAAACTAGACAGCCTATTACAGCAACTAAAAATACGATGTACGAATATAGGGCCTGTCAAAACAACTTTCAATTGAAAATGAACAATTTGTTGGGCAAGAAACCTGATGAGCCAAATTCTTTGTCCGGTGTACAATATCATGAATGCAACGACAGTGCTACAAGCTTTTCAACCGTATTAGCAAAGGTATTGCGCAATAATGGTAATGTTTTAAAACTCGTAAAGGAAGTAAAATGTATTTTTTTCTATTAATGAAGCGTCTGGTGTAGCAAACCCTTATATTCTGTGAAACAATTATAACATAAATAAAATTGGGAAACAACTTCCTGTCTCTCTTACGGTTCGAACCCCGACCGCAAGAGTGAGAGTCTAAGGCGTTAACCACCCTACATCTATTGCTAGTACCTATACTGCGAAATTATCAACAATCTGTGAATTCCATTTTGTTCTTCATTATTATTATTAATACGACCAAGTGAATAATACAATAAGTCACGAAATATTGTAATAAAATAATTAATCATGCCCCACACAACAAATAACCTCGACATGAGTCGGCGATAAAAAGACGAAAAGGTTAGGATTAGAATGTCTATATGTCTTCTCGGCTCGCTTCGTGACCCGTTTTGTTAGTTGAATTCATGATAAATTTAAAATATATACATTTTTAAAAACGACACACATAAACACCCTTAACTGGCATCGACAATAAGCGATATTAATATGTAAGCTTTATAATATGTCCATTATTCTATTTGGATCGTGAGCCAATTAAACCATTTATTAATTCCTTCGAACGCTGCATAGCAGACTACTTACTTCCGCGATTTTTAGTCTCAAAATTTGATCCTTCAATAAAAACTGTGAATTACCCGACTTGTTTGTGTTTGTTCTAAACATTATTATTATGTTCTAATCACATTCTTTATCAAAACGGTGGATGTTTTTGAGAAACGTTAATGATATTCAAAATGGCACTTTTTACTTTCGCGCAATAATAAATGAGTTAAATCATAGTGATTCCAACCGTCCGATTTTAGAAGCGGTACCTATAGTTTTTCTGCGAACAAGTAACATAATATCGTCTAAATATCTCATCGTCGCATCGTCGCGGTCTAGCGATTATTATCGCCCAAATGTGGCATCGTCGTATCGTCTTGGTCATGTACAAAACGATATTTATCGCCCAAATGTCGCATCGTCGCACCGTGTGTTAGAACACGACCATATGGAAGAATAACCGCCACGAGAAACTCGATATCCAGCTTACAGCGGTATATAGAAATATATAGAGAAAACTATTTAACTAGTCATAACTTTATCATCGCTTAAATGAATCCTTAGGTGCAAATAGTTTGATTAAATTCAATCTTTTATGTTTTCATTGGCATATTTTTTAATATTTTAAAATTAAAATATTTTGTCTTTTTAAGTTTAAAATAGGTCACCGTCTCAATTTACTATTTTTTCTACTGAAAATCGGCATTTTTTACATAGTTTTTACACTTAATGTTTGAATGTTTTGCTTCGCTGTTCAAAAAGTATTATCCCAAAATCTTAGGTGCAAATGGTTTCACAAAATACAGTATGTCTTTTACACAATATGGGAATTTCTTTTTGGTTTCCGTCAAACTTCGGGATTTTCCGCGATGTTTGTCCGAGGATGACCAGATCAACTGATAATATATGTGTTCGTTTCGGGGATATTGGTTTTACGGTGTGATAAAATAGGGCCATATAAGTGGAAACTAAGGGTTACCCTTACAGAGTATTTGATATGTGGTTCCTTACCAGTAATATATAAAGATAATAACTCCAACATTAAATTTTTTAGAAATATAAACCTTTTTAATAAGTATTTATTGTACTTTCAGACAAAATGTTCTCATTGTTAAATAAAGAATATAGTTATTTAAAAAAAAAAAAAAAAAAAAATTAAAATATATATATATATATCAACTGATATATATATAAATTATTCGAATTTGTATACGTTATTTTTTACATGTCTTAAACAAAATTAATGTCAAAAAACATAACATTCATAAATCCAATGGAACTAGCTAATATATTCGAAATGTATACGTAAAGAGTCATGTGATGTAATAATGTATTTTATGAACCTTTTTATTTTGAACGTTGTTTATTGCATGTGTTTAGATGTTGGTGCTTGTTTTTTTGTTCTTAGAAATTGAACAAATAGCAAATTATAGTCAAACAATAAACCTACGGGTGATAAGCCAACTTTTACAAAAGGAACAGATAATTTACTAAATGTGAGTGGAAAACTCTAGATTGCTATGCAAAATGGACTATGTTTATTTCTTTTTGTCTATTTAAACTTTTCTATTTATTTCCTCCCCCCCCCCCCCTTAATTTTCTAAACGGATATTTGTTAGAATTTCAAATAATAAGCATAATGGCCATTTTTAAAGATTTAGAGTGCACAGATTTAAAATATGCGCGTGTACCTGTTACTGCATATAAACTATTTACTTCTATTAACTTCTTCAGCTGTTGACCCACTTCCGCGGTCAACGGAAAAGAGTTTATGACGGTATCATAAAGAAGATCTGATTACCCCGACTGTGATCAAGGATAATCTCGTCCGTTATGGATAGATTATACTTATTAATCAAACTACAAAGTTACTTTATTAATAAATTGAATGTTTATGATGCGATCAAAATTAATTTGGTTGTTTAAAGGGGATATAAACTGAAATCACTGAAGAAACGTTTTTTATCAAATCTGAACAATATACAGGAACAATATACAACTGTTAATATAACACAACATTACATGTACCTCTCGAAATGTCAAACAGGTAAATTAGGAAATTCGCATATCTAGAAGTTTTTAAGTATTGTACGAAAACATTATTGTTTTATTGAAACCATATTATTTTCATAATAGGGTTTCTTCCAATTAAATTATAACATATTTTGAAGATAAATACGAAGCAAGTCATTATAAAGTTCTATTGGTCTGCCTTGACTTTTGTTCTGAGTATGAAACGCCATTTATATACAGTTAAGAAAAAAAACGTATTCATATGATCATCATGCTGAAGTATGATTCCTTTATTTAATTAAGTAACGTTCTAATCAATTGATTAATGCACATATGTATTATTTTTATTCTCAAAAATCTAGAAATCAATATAATTTTATCCAAAAAAAAACAACGATTCCTGCGTCTTTAAATTGCTCTTATCTGTTGTCCTAGGGGCTATATTTTATGACCCATATCGATTGAAAGAAATAAAACACCGGAAAACGACGCCGGGTTTCGGCAATGATCGGCTGCAATAGCCGAAGCGGCTAAGCTGATTATATTGGATTTTTAATAGCGCACCAGAGTGGCGGTTATTCTTCCATATGGATTTGATGATGGGAAGATTGGGCGATAATTATAGTTGTGTACTATTTCCTAGAAACGAGAAATTTAGATGATAATTAGCATCCAAATTTCGATTTTTTTTTGTGCGAGATCTGCAGAAAATAAAAGTTAAAATGTCGGATCGTCGCTGATAAGCACAGGGCGACATTTAACTGTCGGAATCGAGATTCTATAATATAAGGGTATAAATACAATGCGGTGTGTTTACCGATTTACAAGAGCGTTTACTTGTATTATACCTCACTTTTGTTTACAATGATGAATGCCCATTACTTGAGAAAGACATATTTTGACTGCCAAAACATGTTCAATGTTTTTGACAACCTTTTTGACACGTGACCAGGCGAAAGTGATTTTCAGGTCATGTGACCGCGCTGACATGTTGAATGTCATTAAGAGCAAATGACTGCTTCAGGTTTATTAGCCAAAGTCATGAAAAGATTGCCTCCCTTGTCGTAACATCATATAGTCCAGACGTCACTATTCTATATGTGAACACCCGATTTTCTTCAGTTCAAAATTAACTGTCAGAAAGAAAGTTTGCAAGTATTCCTGAAAATGAAAAAGATTCAGGCATTCTTCAATCTGTTGGTAGAATTAAACATGTGTTTACATTTTTTTATTTACCTTATTTTGTTCGGTATAATAATATCAATATTAAATGGCATTCGCCTCGGTTGATATTCTACCCTCGGGTTGACAATATCAATATCAATGTCAAATACGCTGCCATATGATATTTATATATTGTCATATGTACCGATGTCCCGCTCTTGAGCAATTAACCGATATGAAAGTGGTAAGCATGGGCAGTGAGCATTTAGTTTGATTTGAGATTAAGATTGAGTTCGTAAATGGCAACTAATCTCCGTCCATCTTCCCGCAATACACAGGCATTTTGAGTGGCTTCAATTCAATATCACACCAGCTTCATTCCTAACAATTGAAAAAAATTAATCAGCTTTATGGATAAAACGCAAGAATTAAGATGCCCTTCTCTGTATTGATAATACACAAACACAAATAAAAATATACTACCAATACGTTAATGTTCGTTTTGTTGCGCTTTATTATCATGCAGACATTATTTTTTGTTTATATTCCAATCGCTAGTGCGCGTTTAAAAAAGTACAGTTTACTTTAAAATTTATGCGATATTGTAGAACTATCTAAAAATTATACTCCACCTATAAGTTATTGCCGAACAATATATTAGTCTTGATTTATGTCCGTGTCTATTCGAACTTCGTGTTAGAAAGTGAAATATATTTAGGCATTTTTTTTAAAGAACTGCATGACAAAAAGACAGTGTAAGGTGTATGTTTAATGATATGCTTTTTTATAAGCAATGTGTGGATCTGATATGGATATTATCATGTGCATGCAGTTGCCCCAGAGACGCCGTCGTTTATTTTTCAAACGTGTGGGAATGATGTCCAGACCAACTATTTGAAGGTGATCCAAGGTCATTCCATCAGATGCACATGTGCAGCTAAGAGTAAACCGAGTCCAACCTATTCCTGGACTCCTGATACTTTAGGAATTGCTGATGGTTTCTTTATCAGCAATGTCAGTAGACAGCACAGTCGCGAGTACACCTGCATAGCATATAATGAAATGACAACAACATTTGATGGAAAAACCAAGGGAACAAATCAATCCAGTTTCCAGCTAGATGTTCTAGGTAGAGTTTGTATTTGCTTACTGTTAAAGTTTTGCACTATGGATGTATGTACATTTTCCAACTGTGTACCATTTAATAAACGTGCACCGAAAAGTTGATTTATTGGCTTCAACTAGTTTAATTTATTTACACACTGTATTTCAGAACCACCGGTTGTTCAGTCTTTAAGCAATACAACAGTTTTATTGAAAGGAAATTTGTCTGTCGCGTGCCCTTACACAGCCGGAAATCTAGTAGAGACGAGATTTACGTGGTTTCACGCCAATACCCCAACTATTGAATCGAGTCAACATCTTACCTTGACGAACATACAGCTCACTGACGAAGGATATTATACGTGCAGAGTCAACACCACAATGGAACCCACAGGATGTAGTGTTGTGGAGGCATACGACGAAACGTCTTTTTATGTGGATGTGCAGTGTAAGTAAATAGTAGCGTATATATTGAATTGATATATAATATAGAAAAGACGCGTACGACATCAGTGTCAGTAACACCCATATGAACTATTGTGCAACATCATGTCTTTTGTTGTTGTAGATCCTGCCTTCATACGTAGATTTTATGCCGACGGATTCAACTTTGCCTCTAATATTACCATAAACGAAAGTCAAACTTTGATTTTATTATGTGAAGCAAACAGTGACCCCGTAGCTAAACTGAAACTCGTTAATAATACTCGTGGTGGTGAACGTTTACTGCGGGAAGAACACAATAACACAATATCCGCCACTGTTGTAAATGCAAGATGTGAATTTGATAATGGTGTCTACCAATGTAAAGGAAACAACATCCATAATGCAGTGGAACAAGTGAGAGAAATTGGTATCACGATTCTGTGTAAGTTATAGTGATTGAAACATGTATTGATCATTTTTTCTCCGTGTCGCATTCTTTTAGTTTTAAAGCTTGATCTTAATATTTATGTTGTATTATTCTTTTTTGTAACTAAAGGTAAGCCGAGACCTTCCCCATTTGCTCTACCGATTACCAATGTCTTTAGAAGATCAAATGATTCCGTTGTCCTCGTGTTCACTATTGTGGCGAATCCTCCTCCCAGTGACACATCGGCATATGTTTGGATGAAGAAAATGAAAGAGAATGGCGACTGGGTAACACTAAACACTACTAGTGAATTTCAAATACACATTTCCGAAGACAGACTGCAGTCCAACCTGTCAATATCTCAACTACACGGTGAAGACTTTACAAACTATTCGGTCCGTGTTTACAATGGCTTAGGCTCTACAGAACAGGAATTTGTCATTCTAGCAAGTGGTATGTAAATGTTTTATATTATTTCTTACTTCAATTATAGCAACAAATTAATGAATAAGTAAATATATAAATGGTATTTTTCGCACACTCGTGCAACCAGGTTTTTTAATCATAGCAAAACTGAGTGTTTGACACACATAGATATTATTATTGACAGTACCCTTAGGAATGTCAGGAAATCGCACTTTATGAAAGATTATTTACATAAGAATATGGAAAAAAACATTATCAAAATACTTTGTGTGTATTGTACAGAGCAGCCAGGTATGCCACAACAATTTCATATCGTGGACGACGTGGTAACTGAAAGTTATGTAACAGTTGAATGGAAACCGGGATTTGATGGTGGTGAAGACCAATGGTTCGTGATTGGTTACAAAAAAGCAGCTGATGAAACTTGGAATTTCAAAAACGTCTCTGTAACAGTTTCTCGGGTTACTATTGGTGATCTAGTTGCTGGCACCACTTACGAGATCAAAATGTATGCAGAAAATTCAATTGGAAAATCGGATGAGACAACCGTACTAACCGTTGTAACAAAAGCCGCAAAATCAGGTGTGCATGGTTGTATTGCTTTTGCTTATGTTTGTGAGTTTTAAAGTATATTTCTTATTTTATTCCAAAAACACATTCCGATTTTGATCACATATTTAATTCTTCTTATAATTTAATTATACAACATAATTGTATTTTGTATGTCTTGTGCATGATTGAGTTCGTTATAATTTGACGTATTTAATTATAACAATTGACATTGGTTGATCTTAACATAACTTAAATTAACTATAATTAACATGTTGGATCAGCATGTTAACGAATATACATTGTTGCTGTTTGTTAATATAGTTTTTTTTAGAACGAGGTTTTTTATCCGTTCAGATACAAAAAAGACATCCATTTAGTCTTAATCTAAGTACAGACTTTCGATTATATCGTTTTGTTAGTCTTCTTTGTGTTTGTTTTTATTTGATTGTTATTTTCAGTGTATTCCTGCTTGTCAATTTAATAACTCTGCATTATGTGTTAGAATTTAAACATGGTTATAATCGCGGATATTAGTCGTTTTTATGTTCGCTGGGCTTATCAATATGCAAACAAAGTGATTTCTGGCAGTTTTAACAAAGAAGCACATTCGTTCAATTATACATAGTTCAGTCAACAACTCGGATATGCAATGTGTTAATAGCATCTTAATAGTACTTGCTAAACAGTCTACGGTGGGAGTTGATACAAATCATAGGCTTTTGTTCTTATTTATTATTACAGCATTTTGCCCTTTTGGCTTCTATTACAACATCTGTAGATTTCATTAACATTACACAAGATAAATCAAAATCTGTATAGGTTGGACAGTAAACGCACTAAAACAAGTAACAAAACAGTAAACACCCTATGAAAAATCTGTAATATTACTTCTACGTAAACGTTACCCAACAACGATTTGACCTTTTACGAACTTCCTACAAGTTAGTGTGCAACATAAATGACGTTAGAAGGCAAGACCGTGCCATTGAATGTTATGTTTGCACATTAAGTGGTGATCCTGTTTTAATGTTGTTCAATATGTGTTCGTAATGACTAAAACCAAATCAATGTTACCGACTATTTTTAAAAGTTAAATAAGTTGAAAACAGTACATAATAAATGCAGTGTACTAAATTATTTTATGTACTACTTAAACTTAGAATTTACGGATGCATCTAACTGGAGTGGTATCATGTCAAATATTGTTAAATACGTGTCGTTTTCGCAAGGCATCAAGCGGTTAAATTGTGTAATAATAGGACATTGATTATCACATCTTGGTAAGTATTTGATATGGTATTGTCTATTGTAAGAGCAACTAACAAAATGTGATACTCATTGTCTATAACATTCTTTGTATATGTATTTCATAGTATAAGTATCGATTTATATTTTAATATCTTCCTTCTTTTATATGTAGGCCATCTAAAGTTGGAACTTAATACTGTTAACTTAATGTTATTGATGCAAAATAAGTACTTTTCACCATAGAATTATTTTTTTGAAGTTAACACAACAATGTATTTTTTCAAAGTATCTAACATAAGAGTATATTGTTGCAAATAATAATCATATTTACAAACTTTTTAATAAAAGTTATTCGGGACATTTCCTTATTTTATACCAGTATTTAATCATTCTATATTTAGGATAGCTAGCTAACTTACCGTATACGGCAGCATTGCATGTTTGCTTGCGCACACATATTGTTTATGCCCGTTAGTCCGTCCGGCCAAGTTTAATTTTTTTTTTAAATAAATTCCAATCTCTTGAATATTATCAAATGTATTTACCTGAAACTTAGAATACTTCTTTACTATCAACTTTTCCACCAAGGAAATTTGTCGCATAACTATGTTCTGTTTTGACAGATTTATACCCCCTTAGTAACTTAGAAAGTTTGGTTTAAGTTTTTTTTAAAGTCCAAAATT
This sequence comes from Congeria kusceri, assembly GCA_027627225.1. NCBI lineage: Eukaryota > Metazoa > Mollusca > Bivalvia > Myida > Dreissenidae > Congeria > Congeria kusceri. Next base: position 21,075,787 of record CM051029.1, read on the forward strand.
TTGAATACCATCCAAAGTATTTATTTAAACGTGAAATACTTCTTACTATCAATGTCTTCATCAGGAAAAGCATCCCTCATAACTCTGTTTAATGTTTTGACAGATTTATGCCAAGTTTTAAACTTAGAAATGTGTTTAAAGTTGTCTTCAAAGGTATTTAATTGATTCTTAAGAATACTTTCTTTTAATCAACGTCTCCAAAAGGGAAAGCAGTCCCCATTATTCTATTATCGTTCTTGATGAAAGAAAATTCCGGGGCATTTGTCACATTTTAGAGACAGCACTCATTTTTAAATTTAAGATGAATATTTTCCATATACTGAGCTCTATGAATACCCCACACGTAAGAAATGTAATTTTGTATAGCATCAACATCTTTTAGCTTATCACGTATGTCGCAATCCATGATATCGAATTGATTATTTTATGAGAACTGGGTACGCAGTGTATGGCCAGACAATGTTTTTGTGATAAAGTGACACCAAGATATGTAAACATGATATCACTATTGAGTTTAATGTCATCAAAACGTATATATACATGCTCGGTTATATTGCCTTTTCTAAAAACCGTAACTGCTTTTTGCAATATTTGCTGTAATCCCATATTTTGCAATAACTGTAAAGCAGTTTTGGAGCGTTTCTGAAAATAGTACAGATCATCTGCAAATAGAATCCTACATGTCTTTTTAAGCATTATAACTAATGTGGAAGCCCCATAAAGTAATAATTTGTGCCATATATCGTTTGCAAATATAACATCAAAAGTTAACATCACTACACGCAATTGTATTTAGATGGAGGAAACAGCGCCCCTATAACAACAATCGGAGGTGCGGTAGGCGGTGTTGTTGGTGGAGTGGTCATCATAGTTATTCTTGTCGTCATATGGAAACGAAGAAACAATGGTTAGACTCATTGTTTATATTTATTTTTAATGAAATACGATAATATAAGCATTAATGATTTAATGCATATATTTTCACATCTTGGTAAATTAACGCGTTAGGAATTAATTTGGACAACTTACACTTGGCCCAATTGTGTTGTTTTGTATTATGAATTATTATTAATTATTATCATCATCATAAGATAATAAAAACGTATTATTGTTTAGGCAAAACAACACGGCCTTCCCAGCGGCTGTGAGTATCACACGCGCGTTCTATTTTATTTATTCACTGTCAGGAACATGTACACATACATAGAAGCCTGTCTTAAAAGTCGTTCCCTTTAATGTCATCGTTATTTTTCTCACTTTGTGGAATAAAAGAGATGGTATTTTTGAATAGCAATGTATTTTTTTCTAATGTGCATTACCAGCGTTTGACTTTAAATCAAATGTTTAGAATTTGTCGCTTACATTATCATTGACATTGTCATTGATATTATTTTGCTCATAAAGATATAAAATCGTTGTGATGCATTGTTTGTGATAGGTTCAAGTCTAAGAAGAAGGAAGACACAGTATATGAAAACTCCCGTAAGTATATATAAACACCCAGGGCGTATAATCTTATTACTTACTTTGCATGAGATAGGTTTGCAGGATGTATGTCATTATTGTCTGAACAAGCAAACATCCCATACATTTATTGTATGCATTAAATATCCACATTAAATTCGTGTATATTAGTGTTGTACTAACGATAATTTGTTTCTATTTGCGAAGTATTTCGGCCTGACAGTGTGGAGAATGTAACGACAGAAGCAACGGCAAGCATTGATAATACAACCTACGAACAGAGCAAGGAAACGTCATCACCTCGATTAGGAGACGGACTACAGAGGACACCCTCGTTTGTTATTGTACCTGAACCATTGTACGGGAATGCCGGTGATTTCAAGTTAAAGATACGGTCTATACAAATCCAGGAGCTGCGACAATTGACTTTGCAGTGTAAGCAAGACCCAACTGATATATTCAGGGACTTCTATGTAAGTGCGATTAACTTTATTGCATTTGAACGTTTTGTATTGACACGAATAGGTGTGTATTCTTACTATAAGGATGGATATGAATTGCAACATAACAATGAACATATAAAGAACGTTAATACAGTTTGTACTTGTTTATCTTGGAATTAAAGTATGCTTCTTTGATTTATGGGATACGTATTTATTAAAAAATATTGTCCGTCCAATTTACAGATATTCTCATAACATATTAGTCTTAGTGCGGAATTGACTTGTTATTAATAGTGGTTGCAACATTGCTCAATAATATTGTTCGAAAAAAGGTTTTTTCTTATCAAACCACGAACCTTTCTCATATTGAAAATATCTATATATTTTTAACTGTGTATGTATTGACGGATACCATCTTCAATGTTTTCAGTCACTGGACACAGGACTAAAATATGAAACATCCGCTGCACGTAGCAAGGTCAATGTACCAAAGAACCGCTATAGGAATATGTATCCGTGTAAGTGCCATATAGAATATCATTCCTCAATAGGTTTATTGCAATATGCGTGCACATGATTAATTACCCAAAACTGCATCTGAAGTTGTTTGATGTTGGATTAAAAAATATATTGCAGATGACAAAAACCGAGTTAAACTGCCTCCCATTGATGGGGAAGAAGACTCCGATTTCATCAACGCCAGTTTTATTGATGTAAAACATATATTTTATTCATGCATTTATATCATATAGTTGTTGACGTAATATCTTTGGAATAAGAATATATAACGTGCTGTAAATATGTTCCTTTTTCAGGGTTACGAAAAACCGAAGAAATACATTGCAGCGCAAGGTAATATCGTTGTTCGTCATTTAGACAGAAATGTATTTGTGAAGATCTCCTGTAGCTATTTTAGTAATACAATATACGACATACATTCATATAAGCTACAATTTACCTGTTGTATTAATTTATATCAAAACAACACTGGTAGTCCATATACAGTAGTCAGTTTGTGGTAATTGACAGGTCCTTTAGAACGTACGATACCTGATATATGGCGAATGATAGTGGCAGAAAATATTCAAGTTGTGGCAATGGTGACAAATACAGTCGAAGATGGAAAGGTATGCATTTGTTTGGGTTTTAGCTTCAACTGTTTTTAAAATGTAATCAAATACCGTTTTTTAGTGTGTGTTTTTTACCTAACTACTCCGCTTTGACTTCAGATGTTTATTTTTTAGAAATAAAAACTTTCCTCAATACGTAAACTGTAAATAATGTTAAGATACAGTATGAGAGTATAATGGAATGAATGTCAAATAATTTAAAATACAGTATTATTAGTAACTTAAATACTGTCCCTCTGAATGGAAAGAGGGTGTGTTAATAAACGCCCAACAATAATAAAGTGGCAGGTTTACAGAAATCATGATACTTTTGGTCATTGTAAATGGATTAATGTTGTGTTTTCAGAGGAAGTGCTTCCAATATTGGCCAGACGATACTCTGAACCCTTGCCAGTATGGCGATTTCAAAATAACATTGATTCAACAAGAAGAGTATGCCGACTTCGTGATTAGGAAACTGCAATGTTCAAAGGTTGCATGCGTCACAGTTATAAATTTGCATTTTGTATTATTTACACCTCCATTATGTTGTAGAGCATCCGATATTGTTTTGATCGTTATTTTTCTATTGTGAACGTTTGCTTTCAATGACAATCATGTTTTATGCTACTATAAAGGCAAACTCCAACAAAGTGCACACAGTTTACCAATGTCACTTTACTGCATGGCCCGACAAAGATGTACCGGATACAGCGCTGTCGTTGTTACAGTTCTGGCGCAAAGTTCGTTCTCAAGCCAACACTGGGACGAGTCCATGGCTTGTGCATTGCAGGTAATTCATATTTTTTTTATATACGGGTAAGTAGTTAGCATCGTGTTTTTGTTGTTGTTGTTGTTTGTTGTTTTTGGTGTGTTTTCCATGTCTGTCGTACAGGGATAGACCTATGTTAACGTTTGCAACTTTAAAGCGCTGGCGTTGGAAGGACGGGAACGTTTATTGCTCTAGATTACCTGTGTGATCAAGGAAAGGCTTTACAGGAAATAAACGTGCATGACGCTGTTAAAGCACTGAGGGAACAACGCATCAATATGGTACAGACAAAGGCAAGTGACTTTTTAAACTTTTGACACATTTTAAAATAAGCCTTGAGTTTTACCCATGCCCATCAGTGTTACTGATGAATGGTTTAATTCGTGTTAAACATGTACGCATATTCAGACTATCATATTAACTGAATACTTCTTTGGAAACAGAACCAGTATCTGTACCTACATGAAGTTCTCTGTGAAGCATTGGAACCAATAGGATTTGTTGCCCAGAACAAGGAATATCTAGCGACATGTTCATTGATACATAGTGGCATTGGCAGCGAATTTAAGGTAAGACTTCTTCTTGGCGAAGCTGTTGATATCAGGTTAAACCTATGAGTACTTCTGAAGACTGAGAAATTAAGAATAGAGTTCAAAGACTGTTTTAATTAATTACTTAACTTTAATTGTGTAGTTAATGTGTTATTTGAACTGGTATATTGTTGACTAAAGGTTTGTTGTTGTTGTTGGTTTTTCGTTATTCTAGCGACTGCGCGAGGCCGAAGAGTATAACGCAAAACAAGCGGCGGGTAATGACACACTTGCCGTGGGTAAGATCGTGCAATACAATTGTTCATGTGTAAATACTGGCTGTCAATAACATAAGCAATTCCTTTACCAATTTATTTTCTAACATTGAATGATCCGTTTCAACATTCAGAAGATAGATTTCGACCAATGCTGCTTCATTCTGCATCAGGAGATAGCAACTACACCAACTCAGTCTACATCTCTGTAAGTTGTTCCAGTGTACCTTTTGACAAGTCCAAATTCTAAGCTTTTGTAATACAAATGAAGCGCGTCGTGGGAAAACCGGTCTTTATGCATGTGCGTAAAGTATCATCCCGGATTAGCCTATGCAGTCCGCACAGGCTAATCCAGGACGGCACTTTCCCCTTTTATGGTATTTTTTGTTTCAAGGAAGTCTCTTCTAAACATAAATCCACTGTAGGCGGAAAGTGCCGTCCTGTATAAGCCTGTGCGGACTGCACAGGCTAATCCGGGACGACACCTTACGCACATGCTTGACGTCCTATTTTCCAACGACGCGTCTCAAATGTATTTTAATATGTCTATTTAAAAGTTGGCTAATTATGGTACAAAATAGAAACCGTTTCTCACCGTGAGGTGTTTTATTACAGACTTTCCGAGAACAAAAGAAAATAATGTTAACTCCTTCAACCACCGAGGGCAGCACAGATGTGGATTTCCTATGGTTACTACATGACTACAAACTGGCAACAGTCGTGATCCTGAATGAACAGGTAAGTTCGTTATTTTATTATATAACATGTGAAATTGTATGGTAACATACACGTATCAGAATTTTAATTGCTGATTATACATAATATTAATTGCATTTGTTGGAAAAAATATTTTAGATGGAACCCTACATTCCTGATCAAGGCAAAAACACTGTCACTGGACCATTCAGCGGGAAATTGGTTTCGAAAACCACTCAAAGTCATTACACAGAACTACTAGTGAGATTCCAATATTACGCCGAGGTAAACCTATTAACCTGCAACATTAAGTTTGTGTGTAACATTGATCACAATATTTTTATAAAAAAAGCCTTATCAGACGATTTGTCTAACAGTTGTAATTGTAAAAGCTTATATACCATTAAGAAATACCAAATAACTATGTTAAGAAAGCGTTGGAACAACATTATATTATATTTAATTTATTTTTATTTTTATTTTATTTTTTGTGGCCCCGGTCGCCTTCTTTGCCTATCGTGTATGTCCTTTCACTTATTTTGGCCTCCGCTGGTATGGCACTGCAGCTGTATATATCTGTAGTACTTGCATATCTTTATCCGTAGATACTTATGATTTAGGGCCATGATTCAGCATCCTAGTTGTTTCTGTTGTTGCCCTGTTTTCGCTAGCAGTCCCTAGCCACAGCTCCAATTAGACTACTTATGTTTTGTCCATTTTACATCCACTTTACATGCACACTGATAACTGTAAGTCACAATTGGACTTGAGAACATTTACACTTGTAACACTTTTCCTCGTGGTCAGTATGATTTATTGTGGTATGTCATTTGGGCGCATGTTCGTCATTTTTTAATATTCCAGCAGCGGTCAGGATGCTTCCAGGTACTACCAGTTTATACCTCACAACAATCGGATGCAGAGTCTGAGGTTACTTTCAAGTTCACTAGCTTTTTTTAGCATAGGCTTTGTAACCACTTTGATCTTATGCAGTCTGCTTGACAAACCTTGTCACAGGTCATCAACGTGTTACTCAGGAATTTAGTGCTAGGCATTTCTGGCAGTCCATGGTGTTTTATTATTGATGATAAATTTGTGTTATGATTGGTGAAGAAAGTGAAGGATGAACCCCGGACCTTCCGCTCTCAAGTCCAGTGTTTAACCACTAGACCACAGAGGCCCCCCATCTGTTGTTGTTTTTATATATTTTATTACATTGTAACTGACATATGTTTAAATGTTTAAGCTTGTTTTTAGCACGACAGTTTTGACGTTCGAGTATTCCATTTCACGCTATGGCCAAAGAAGACCAAAGTGTGCAAGAAGTCTGACATACTGCATCTGTTGATTGGCGCCCAGGACGTGATGACTGATGGTCCAGTAGTTGTTCAGTGTAGGTGAGTAATTAAGTATAGGTATATTATATGTAATGACAGTGTGGGAAGTGACAGGGTACCGATAAATCTGAAGTCACTGTTGTATAAATATTAGGATGTTTCAAGTTTTTTGTCAATCATAACATAATTCCATGTCTAAAATGCCGTACAAATAACGTGCGCATCTATTTATCATGCCTTCTGTTTTGTGTTAACCTTTAGTTGCTTCCATTATCATTAGCTGATTATTAATGAATGCTGCTTTTGTTCTTAATAAGTCGTTCTATTTTAGTGATGGCTACACCCGCAGTGGTTTGTTTGCGGTCTTGTGGTGCATTGTGGAGAGAATAAAACGGGACGGAGAAGTGGCTGTAGCCGAAACAGTGAGGATGACCAAACGTCGATGCCAACGAATCATTCCTAATGAGGTAAACACTTTAATGGATTGCGTGCTACATTGTGCTACATTAAATTTACCAATAAATCTTAAACACGTGTTCTGATATGCATGCACATATATAATAGTAGTATGTGTTCGGTATGCTTGGAAGAGTTACCTAAATGCATCGTTACGGCATACCTTATTTGTTTCAGGAGCAGTATTGCTTTTGTCACGAGTTTGCAAGGGAATATGCGGAAGGATGCATGACATACGAAAACACATCGAGCGTAATGTGTGGACATTCAAATATCAAATATAATTAACAATACAGCCATCTGCTTATTAGCAAAGATAAATACTGCAGTAATAATTTAATAGACACAGATCTTTAAAGCCACACACACGGTGTAATTGGCAAAACTCGGAATTAACTAGTAAAACTTCCTGCAGTCAAGTATGTGTACATGTATGTTTATATGGTATAGTAGCTACATTCCGGAAACATTCGGCTTGATAGATATTTCTAACACCAAATACATCGACGTGCAACTGTTTATAAACTGTAACACAGGCTTGTTTCTATAATGAGCATAGTGGAGACACTAAATTAATCTGAAAGTGCATCGTCGAAAGTTGGCAACTGAAATGAAACACAATGAAAATTGTTTAGTTACGTCTGGTTAAAAAATATAAACATTATATGAAAATCAACTTATACAATTACAATCTATATGATAAAAACTCAAGTTTGTGTTTATTTATTTTATGCATTATTGTGTATATTTATGAAATGTTAAATAAAATTTCAATGTATATACTGATCTTCAAACCCTATGTATGCGCATCCGATGTAGAACATTGTGAGTAGGAAAACATATATTACTCAGTGATGTAGAACATTGTGAGTAGGAAAACATATATTACTCAGTCGTAGTCCTACATAAATGGAAGTGAACACAACTGTCATTTTTTATTTGAATCTGATGTTTTCATGTTTTCTAGTTTTAACATTTCATAGTTTTATTATTTTCGTATTTAAAAACATTTGTATAATATGGTTCCATGTATAGCTAGTGTAGTTTAAGACAAATACTAAAATATATATGTTTAAATACTTTAAGAATTGTGCTATGATTTCATTATTGCTACGGAGCCCTTCGTATGTTGAGAAATTATTGTGGTCCGCAGAATATATGCAATAACTTTAATGAGCACAAACACAGTTGTTTTTTTTATCGTAAATAAACTGTCTCTAATATGAGAACGTGTGTACTATACAGTTACAAAACGTTTTGTCTTATTATATGTTTACATCAAATTATACAATACTTTTTTTCAACGAACATTACTATGTTTAATCAGAAATGCAATATATACATGTCATTATCCTTTATCTGTGATTTATTTCACGTTTTAGTTTATGTTTTCTTGTATAGTGCTGTCTACCTTTAAGTGAAGGACTTGCCATGTTTATTCAAACAACCAGTTGCCCTTAATCTACCAGCAAACACATGCTATGAAAAACTTCCGCCTTATAACATAAAAACGTTGAGGATTGGATAGTGTATTAATCGTAGCAGTAATAGGATCAACAAAATCAATAAAGAAATTGTGCAGTTGCCAGAATATATTACATTATTGCTGCAATAAATACTCGCTATCCGATGATCTGAAGTCAAGAATAACTATTGTATTTATCAGTAATAAGTTTAACATACATTGTAAAAAAGGACGATTGTTTCTTTGTAAATTATTTATACATTGTTTGGCATTATATTCACGATGGCAAACTATTTGTTTTGTATTTTAAATGTAATGTAGTCATTGGAAATATATATTTAAACTATCTGAGTGAACGTTTTTCTAGCCGTTTTCTTGTAATGAAGGCATTATAACACATGTATAGCGTATACTTATATAGTGTTTGTATTTATTAGAACATTTCATTTCTGACAAATTAAATTATTTATCATGGAACATCGAAATTGATATATTATGTGTTTAACATTCCTTGACTTCTATTGAGTTAACGTTGTATGTGCAAATATTGTGGTGGTATATCAGACGTATATTTTCTTGCTGCTGTTGTTGTTTGTATATATAATATATTTTCTAATATAATTTTTATATATATAGTTTTACATTTGTTAAAATACAATTATTTTCTTATTAAAAGGTTTACATTTACATTGTACATGCTTGTATAAGGACACTAATATATTTTCTTTCTTATAATGTTTGTGGTTGTCTATTTTCCTGATGTTATTATTGTAACACATGCGGACTATCAAATCGGTTATATAAGTTTGGTCACATATAAAAATGAAGGAGTTTGTAAACGCTTATATACGTGTTTCGACATTGTTGCCAGGAAGTACTTAATCATATTTCATGTGTTCATTTTGATATAGCCTACAAGGAAGTATTTATAATCAATAGCTATGTCAGCAACTAGGTAATCAGTATGCGCTGTCATAAGACATGTACTTCTCGTGCACAATTGATACTTTATCAGCTGACTT
>CM051029.1:21090355-21395355 GCA_027627225.1 Congeria kusceri
TGCCACAACGTCATTGGTACTGATAACGACAGTCCCCCCAATTTTGTACGTCTAGAAGAAGTGATTTCAAAGTACCACTCAAGTTAATATTTAGTTTTCATAACTAGCCGGGTCCGGCTAGTTCACTTGGTAGAGCGCTGGACTCTCAATCCGGGTTTCATGAGTTCGAGCCCCAGCGCGGCCACTTAACTTGTCTGGGGGATTGGTCATGAAATAACTTCTGCGGCCATTATCCCCCTACCTCTGGTTAAAGTACGGCAGTTGTCAGTTACTGGCATATGAATGTGCACTTGGTACTGTTAAACTGCTTAAATCGGCTAAGCTTTCCCAGGAAAAGTGTATTAGGTAAACTGACAGCCTTTATATGATTGAAAAACTGTAAAATACGGCGAACATTCCAAGCAAACAAACAAAACCAACAAGTTTTCATAACTAGCATCAGTGGGTATTCCCCTTATAACGACTTTGAATTGGTATAATCCGCAACAACATCAATATGGATGATTTAAAACAATACAGCCACCCAATTTTTCTCATGCAATGTGGCCGAAATGAGAGTTAGGAACAAAATTGGACATATACAAATTTATATCGTTTACTGCAAATTTAATGTGTGATTTAGTTTCCCGATGTGCCATTTTTTTTTCGATATCTTCAACTGCAACGTACACATACAAATTATATACCATTTGCAATAGCACACTTGTAAATATCCCATGATTTATCTTTATCCTTCAAAATGTATTAAAATATATCCATTCCAGTTAAACACATTAAGATACATTTCAAAGGGTGTCTACACTTCATAAACTTAATTAAATTGCAAAAGTAATGTTTAATAATTACCCAACAGAGATTAAACGGATTGTGATTGTGCATAGATCTATACAAAAAAGTCATAATACTATATAGATAGTAATTGAATATAGTGACCAAAATTTAAATACACGTTTAAAAGACGAACCTAGTTTTGTGTACACTTAACATATAATATAAATGTTTTGTTATAGTATAGAATAGGCGAGGTAGCTGAGCGTTTGCTCTGTCAACTCGCCGACATCATCTTCACAATGACAATAGAGGATTCAGCTGAAAAAGGCTGGTGGAAGGCTACTGTCAGAAATTTGAAAATGTTCTTAGTATAGTAAATTATTCATTATATTTCACATCTAGTCGTCGTCTTCAACTTTTCATTATTATATTAAGCACACGCAAATTTAGACTTTTAAAGAATATTCTTAAACCAGCGTCGTAGCCACACTGAGGCAAGCCGAGGCTTTTTGAGATGTAAGCGGAAATCAATAATTATTTGTTTGGCCTTATTTGATTGGGTGTGTCGCTGGGGCGGCGTCAACTTTTCGTTTCCGCTCTCTGACTCGAGAGAGGATTGAGCTATTGTAATGAAACTTCATCCCTTGATAATTAAAAGCTAGACTTCACCTGGGATTACATACGGGGTGAGTGGGGTCAAGGTCAAGGTCACCTTTACTAGAAATGGAAAAACAGTTTCCTCTCAATAAGTTGAGAACACATTTTTAATGAAACTTAATACCTAGATACCTTATATTAAAACCTCGCTTGGGGTTGCATATGGGGTGGGTGGGGTCAACGTCAACGTCAAGGTCGTCGTTAGTAAAATTAGAACCAATGGTTCCATTTAATGACTACAGAACGAATTGAGATACTTTTATGAAACTTACTTAATAGATACCTTATAGCGAGACCTCACTTGGGATCACATATGAGGGTGGGGTGTCAAGATCACTGTTAATAACAATAGAAAAACGGTTTCCTCTCAATAACTCGAGAATGCAATTAATAAAGATGAATTTTATATATAGATACCTTATATGGAGGCCTCGCTTACATTTGCATATGGGAAAGGTGAGATTGCATATTGTTTATGTGGGGTCAAGATCAAGAGACGCCGCTTGTTATCACTTATGGTATTGATGGGATCAGTGCCACCATAAGAAAACGCGGTGGAGTAGTGATGGTGACCGCCTAGTGATCAGGAGGTCCCGGGTTAGATGGCCACTCTGGGAACGTTTTCGAGATCTCCCCCAAAGACACTAAGTACTGGTTCTACCCAGGCAACGGACTCGAGAATGTCTCAACTAAAATTAGGCTTTCGATGCAATCGAGTTTAAATAAATAGTTTTAGACTTCATGTGATTATTTTACTTAATATTGATAAAATGCTTTTCGCTCAATAACACAATAGTTGATTGAGCTATTGATATACCGGTAAAACCTTTTCACTTACATAGACATACTAAAACAGCAATTTATTACTTTAATTTGTACTTAAGTGCAATTCCAAGCCATGACCTACACCAAGTGCATCCAGAACTGTCTTTTTTTATTGTGCCGACTTGTATGCATTTCATTCAAAAAATGTGGTTTTCGTGGAATTTCCACATTTCTTGTTTGTTTTAGTTGTATGGGGCACTTTTTTCATAATTGATTTGCTGCTGCTGTGTTTCATCTTGTTTGTCCCAAGCATTTGTCAAAAGCTTAAATTTAAATGTGTTAGGTTACAAAATTTCCACTTAAGGAATTTGTATTTACTACCGTATGCTTCAAATCACATTGTACATAAGATGTGGATGCAGGGTTAGGCAGGTTTTGTCACATAGTGTTTTATATGGAATGTGGCAAAATGAATTGTTAAGTTTTCATGTTTAAATCTCAATAGTGTGAAGTTGACCAATAGACACAAGATAACTTCCCTGATTGGGTGTTTGTTATATCATTATCAACTTAGTGAATGAAAGATACGTGTACTTTTCTTTATCGCACATCCTGCTAGGCCAATTATACAATATCTCGGACAAACTGTTCACCAAATATCTGTACTCAGATACAAAAATTTTGCACTCTCTTGTTCATCTACCAAAGACCAATCTTCAACAATAGCGTGGACAACGCTTTCAAAGGACGTGGTAGATAACAGCGTTATCACCATCACAGACGTTCAGAGCGAACAAAGCGGTACATATAGCTGTATCGCAGGGCGCCGTGAATACCTTCGTTCGGCCAACCAGTGATAATCAACTGTACTTCACATGTAGCAGTCAACGTATTATGTATGATGTTTTAGCTGCTCACTTTTTTTTACTACAATAACATTTTAAAATTAATCATTTGCATTTACTCTTGTTGTTTTGAATTAGAATTTACTAAACATTAAACGGTATTATTACTGCTTAGTATACCGTTTATTAGGATTTTAACTCTAAGAAACTTAACTATGATTAAATTCTGCTTAAACTGAACACATATTATTTTCTGTCAGATTTTTCAGTATGTGTGAGCAATTACGTAGTTTTATGTAAGTTAAATAAATTAATAATTCACCAATTGCAATAGTTCCGCCTGTTTCAGACCCACCCGAAGTTATGCATTGCCAAATTGGGCAAGAGGCTGTGTTGTCTGGCATTTTAACTGTTGTGAGAAATGGACCATTATACTTGAATTGCTCCTGTGATAGTAATCCTCCACCAATTTATACTTGGCTGATGCCCGACGGTGGTGAGTTGGCAGGGTGGTTGCTGCATTTGCCATCTGTGCAGTCAACCGGAAGCAACAATTATACATTACGAGTAGTGAGCAAAATAAACGGCACATTTGATACAGTTATAACAGAAATTTCTTTGATAGAAACATATATCTTCAAAAAAGAGTGTGAGTAAAGATGTAGGTTTATGATTTTATAAGACTAGTGTTACCATGAAAAGATAAGTAAAAATAAAATAAAATAAAGAACAATGAAGAGTATCTTTGAAACAAATAATAATGCATACCGAAAGCTGAGCGTGAACTTGTTGTTTATCATATAGAATTGTTAAGCAGATACAACAATTAAAGGCAACTCACGATACAATATTGTAGAACTTGTTTACATGTAGATCTATATATCAAAGTTGTGTACATTATTTATATTGCTAGAAGGCCAAATGGCAATTCGTGAATACGAATCAGCTACTTTGTAATACCTTTGCTATTGGGCTAAGATCTAATAGCCTCTATACGCATCTAGTAAATCATTAGCAGAATTAAGTAAATACTTTTCTAATTTCAGTTACTCCAACGTCGCCTGTTCTCTATTTTGAGGGGTCTACAAACACAAGTCATAAATATCATCAGTGGACGCCGTGTTAGCGTTCTATGCCATGCTACATCTAACCCAGACCCAAGCTACGTATGGTATGTGCAGGGTGCACAGGCTGCCAAAGGTGAAATCTGGAACGGCAAAATACTCAACGATACCAACGATGAATGCAATGTGACCAATACGATGAATCCAACAGTAGGACTTCCGGTCATAACTTCGAGCACAGCAACAGCTAAGATCTTGGCAAACTGCAAGTAGTATTTCTTTGTGACCAATACAATGAATCCAACAGTATGAAATCCCTACATAACTGCGAGCACAGCAACAGCTAAGATCTTGGCAAACTGTAAGTAGTATTTCTTTGTGACCAATACAATGAATCCAACAGTATGAAATCCCTAGATAACTTCGAGCACAGCAACAGCTAAGATCTTGGCAAACTGTACGTAATAATCACATTTTGTTAATCTATATAACATTGAAAATTGGTGCTCCAGACAGTAATGCGTTGTTTTGCTATTAAATTCTTTTACTGAGCCGATAAAACGATAAAATGGCATATTTTCCTACACAGTCGGTACAGCTAATATTTTTGCTCTGCAAAAGATCAAAAATATTTCAAGAAATTCCTAAAATTGATCTGTTTGAAAAATATAAAATATTTAATATATGTTAAATATATATACTGTTCTTTCTTTTAGCTGGCATGTGTTGTATTTAAAACTCTGATAAGTTTATCCATTATCAATGCGACGGATACGTGACAGGAACAAATCACATAATTGTGTTCATCCATGATTCCAAACGCGTTGTTTAATTCGTACCGTCCGTTAATTCAATTCCAGATTATATGTAAAATACGCTACCACATGTATCACACAGCTAAACTCACCGTGTGTACAATCGGCAAATAACTTCTATATTTGATAAAGTTAAATGTAGGAATATTTTAATTTTGCTATATTCCTTACATTTATCAACTTTCTGTCAACAAGTTCTGATAATGTCTTATGTTGTAATGTTTGAATAAATTTAAATACGTTTTCAAGAACTTGTGGTCTTTAGTGTTAAAACAACTCTAAGAATTTCAGTTGTGAATTAAGCTGATACAAATTTAGTTTGAGATCAACACTTTTTTTCCTTGCTATTTCGTTGTCAATTAATGTTTGTTCGCAAGTATGCGTGCACTTTTCTCTGTTGCTGCGGAAAAAACGTTTACATTTCGCACGTGTGGCACGGATGTAGCAACCGGCTATTTTAAAGTCATGTAGGGACAATCTGTGAACGGCACATGTTCTGCTGTCAGCAAACCAAGTCCTACATATGTCTGGATTCCTGATACCTTTGGAAATGGCAAAACGTTCTTCATCAATAAGGCCAACACAAGTGACAATATGACCTACACATGCAAGGCTGAGTACACGCTGGATACATCGTTTGATGGTATCATCAAAGGAACACATCAGTCCCAATTCCAGTTAGAAATTCTTGGTATATTTTGCAATAAATATTAATTAACTTTAAATAGTATTAAACATTTTCATTCATTCATATTTTTGGTCAAAAATATAAGATGCTTATTTTTGTATTAAAATAGCGCCAGCCGTGGTTCATGCTATAAATGACACAGTTTGTCTGTTGAATGGAATGGTGTCCGTCAAGTGTCCGTACACCGCCGGCAATCCAACTTTAACGTCATTCGGATGGATGAAGATAAATACCTCTCACACTATCAGTACTGACGAGCCTCTAACACTCTCTAACATGCAGCTCACTGACGAAGGATACTACAAATGCAGAGTTAACAACACAATGGATCCTACAGGATGTGGCAGTATAATAGCATACGACGAAACAACGTTTTACGTAGACGTGCAATGTGAGTGTATTTATGTTACTATTTATGAACAGCATGTTTGTATCTTCTTGACATATATAAGAATTATTTTAAATAACATATTGTATCTACGTCATGTTGTTTATTAAAGATGAAGTGTAAATGGTGCAGTATACTTATTTATTTTCGTTTTAGATGTGCAAACATTACCAAATATTATGCAGCTGAATTTGACATTACACCAGTTTTTGTAACAGTAGCTGAAAACGTAACCATAACACTTATATTTGAAGCTGACAGTGACCCCATAGCTACCCTGGAACTTGTAAATATCACTAGCGACAACGATAATATGCTTACTGAAAATGAAACCAACACGATTGCATATGATATTGCGAATACCAAATGTGAATATGCTACGGGTGTATATCAATGTAGGAGGCGAAACGTTCATAATACAGAACCAGCGATGCGTGTAATAAAAGTCGTGGTACTGTGTAAGTATAAACAAGTTCATCTAGGTAATACAAATCCGTCCTAACTTACACACTTAAAAATATCGTTTAACTAATCAGTATCATTTATCATAATCATAATGTAATACTATATTATTGTCGATGGTCTTTAACGATAATGTCGATTCCTCGCATAACGTTTGTGAAAAAAAAATACAATGTATCCTAAACGATCTACTATTTCTTGTCCACACAGAGCGGAACGTGCCTTATTAAACAGTTTAATAACGGATGTTAATAAACAATTAGGCTATTTTAACAGCGAGAAAGAACAGATGTGTGATTTGGATTGCGAAGTAGGTTGTCGGATGATTTGGTGAAGGAGACGGAGAGGATCAAGATGTTATTTAAGGTGAAAGAGCACAATAAATGTAAGAACATACAATGTCATAAATTTGGGAAGTTAAAGAAAAGTAATGGTCTGCGAAGAGCTATATATGACAATTGTCCTGTGAGGAACAAATGGGTTAAGGATGTATCTCAACGCAGGCTAAGGTGACGTGGAAATGTCAGTGCTGAAGAAAGGGCTTAACTTTGCTCTTTCCCCTGACAGTTTGCCTGTGATGAAGGTTGTCACGGCCATAGAAATACCATGCAGCAAATTAGCCGAATGAGGCCGATAAGCAAGGACAGAGGTTGAGCATGAATTGAAGAGGAAAGGGAAGACATCCCAGAGTCTAAGATCATTCAGGAGGAACGAAAAGTCTTGTTTTTTCTACAAAGAGATAATGATATTGTGAGTCTTTCGGCTGAAAAAATAGGACGGTTTACAGTGCTTATGGACAAGGCAAAATATAAGGATTACAATGCTTCCTAATTCTTCTACTTACTAGAAACTTTCACATGAACTAGTGTCTGTACTGAGGGATCTGAATGAAACAGATCAAGTCATAAATAAGTCTATTGGACTGCAACTTTACGTCACCACTGTAGAAAACACCAAAGTCCTATGGACCATCAACGGTACACAAAACCAACATCCGTTTACGACTTATAGTGAGTAGTATGGGTTCCATAATTTACATCACAGAAAAATATTTGTCAAAAGTCTTGTCACCTCTGGTGTGTAAAACAGAACACCATGTTAAGAATTCTACACATTTTGCAACTCTAATCAGTGATAAAACAGTAGAAGATGACGAGGTATTAATGTCCTATGATGTGAGCGCCCTATTCACCAGTGTACCCGTACAGTGATCAACGACCGTTTGATGATGGATCCTAACCTTTCACAGTGGACCTCACAACGACCTGAGAATGTAACTTAACCTCATGAGATATGTTTGAAATGCACTTACTTTGTATATGACGGTTCATACTACCTTCAAATACATGAGCCTGCCATGGAATCACCAGTGTCCCCTGTTGTGTGTAACCTTTACATGGAACAATTTTGAGGCACTGGCTCTCTCCCACCAGGATGGTGGTATCGATATGTAGATGATATACACACTAAGCACAAAGTAGAGTATGTGGACGAGTTCACAGGCCAAATCAATAGCATAGACCCTGACATTAAATTCACCAATGTGTACCGGAAATCAACACACACTGACCAGTATTTATGATTCGGGTCAGCACATCCAAATAATAAAAAACTTGATAAACGTTGCACCAGAGAGCAACAGGTTGTAACATCGGACCCGCAAGAAGTCAGAGATCGGCCATGTATAAAACAGCTCCTTTGACGAAATGAAACTATCCGAATTGGAAAATCAAGAAAGTGTCACACAGCATTTAAATTAGCAAATAGGAGAAGGAAAGGAAGCAAGGAATGGTCCACCAGGCTAGGGAGAAGCAACTAGTACCATCACTCATCACTATACATTACTAACAAGGAAAATCTGATCATCTTTGACGCATATTCACTAGCCACAAAATAAACGTGTATTTTTGGCATCAAAGAACCGTTCGTCGGATCGAGTTCATCTAAAAGATAAAGAAAGAAGAAGAATGTAAGCCTACATACAGGTACCAAATCTAGTGCCGACGAACTGGGAAACAAAATTCTAAGGAGGAATATATCGGAGAAACAGAACGGACTCGAAAGGCACGGTTCATAGAGCATAGGGGACCCAACTCTACCACTACTGAGGTTTCAAAACACATAGCCACTGATAGCCCTGGCAATACTGTCACATTGGACGCAATGACCATTTTGGACCAGGACCCCGCCTGGTTTGAGAGAGGGATAAAGGAAGCCGTGTACATCAAGGCACACAGACCATCTCTCAACAAGGACGGGGGCAGATACAGCTTGTCGCACATATGGGACAGGCAGTTAACACCTCTCACCAAGAGTGGTGTTAATCCCCTGTAGGCTGAACAATCTTCACAGTCTGCTGATGAAGTCCCAAGTATTCAGACGAAAGCTACAGGTGAGCTTTCAAATATGTTGTGTTGGATATCCAAAAGTGTAACCAACCGATTAATTCCACACAGTTAAACTTTCACCAGAATTTATAAGGATGCTTTGTTTTCTTTCTTGTGATTAAGGCGCACCGAGAGCGCCGCCGTTTGCTCCACCTACAAACGCTGTATGGGGAACAACAAATCAATTAGCTATTCTCAAGTTTACCATTGTGGCGTCCCCACTTCCCAGCGATACATCAGACGTTGTTTGGCGAAAGAAAAACAACTGTGACTGGGTGACACTGCACACTACGAACAATCTTGAAATTGATATTTCTGATTACAAATTGCATACAAGCCTGACAATATTGCAATTGCAAAGTGAAGATTTTGCATCATATTCTGTCAGTGTCCGAAACACAATTGGATCTACCGAACAGGATTTTATCATTCGAGCAATAGGTATCATTTACAATTTATTTCTCATTCAATTCATTATAAGTATTCATAAGTTTGCCATCGTTTTGGGAGGAAACCTGTATTAATTAGCCGTTCATTCCAGAAGGTAGATTCTTTGTCCCTTTTATAAAAGGCTAGTCATTTAATTAATTTTATTAAATATTTGTATAATTTATCACAGCGAAACCATCAGCTCCAGAAGACTGTCTAGTCTTAAAGGACTTAATAACTGAAAGTACCGTAACAGTTGAATGAAAACCGGGAGTTAATGGTGGCGAAAACCAATGGTTCGTTATCGGGAACAAAAAGGAAGAAGGTGAAAATTGGAACTATCAAACAGAGTCTAAATCAGTCAATCGAATGACCCTTGATGTATTAGTCAGTGGGACCACGTACCAGGTAAAGATGTATGCGGAAATTTATGTTGGAAAATCAGTAGAGACTATGGTGATAACAGTGGCAACGCAAGCTAAACCAGGTATGCATTGATTCTTAGTCTTTCAGATATTTATTTCTGAATAGAAAAATAACGGCTTACTACTAAGAAATTATAAATATGAATTTCGGGTTCCTACCACGCAGTAGCGTTAACATTAATTTGTATTCGCTATTGTGATATATGTGCATTGTTTTACGCATGCAATCAACGTGCAATCTTATATGCGAACAACACTGTTTCCCAACGTGGAATGGTTATTTTTGTATATTAAATTTTTTCAGGGGTAATGTTCGTGTATTTTCTATGTTATGTCTGTGCGTCTTTTGTTCTATTATATATGATGACATTATGCTACATGTATATCTTCAATATCATAACCTTCTTAGCGAAAATGATGGTTCCCTCTGCTGATTATTAGCTTTAGTTTCATTATTTGCATATTCATATTGTGCAACTGCAATGTTTGTCAAATACTTACGCCTACTTCCTCCGTCAGAGCTTGTCATACATGTTTATAAGTGTGTTCCACCTTACTTTTTGTGACAATACGACTCCCTTTTGTGCACGTCCAAAGAAATAAATTGAAACAAATATGTATTAACACTATAAAATACACTTGGATGGTAGACCTCACCAAAATATGAAACGCTTAGTAACAAATACATTTTGTATGGCATGTTACTTACTTGACATGCCTCAAAATAATACCAAAAAAAACCACACACAAAATATTCTTGAATCCAGTTAGGAATCCGGATCACCACCAACATCAAAAATACATTTGCATATTTCTAGCTTTCACAAAAAAAATTCATGTTAATTCGTTCATAATGTTTCACTCACACGCAAGCACACACCTGTTGCTAACTTAAATTTCGATATATATTAGCCGCCTTTATTGACGTTTAAATAACCACTCTTATTAAATGATTAGATTATTTTATTTATATATTTAGATGGAGGGAACAGTTCCCCAAAAGCAGCAATCGGGAGCGCTGTTGGAGTGTTCGCCATCTTTGTTGTTTTAGTGATGCTACGAAGGCAAAGACACAATGGTGATACTATTTTGGTGTACTTACTATTGCTGCATCCATTTATTAGAGAGATGATAGTTTGGTGTACTAAATATTTTCATATCAACGTATTAAAGAAAAAATATGGTTAAACATATTGACGAAATAATATATGTTAGTGCATTGTTTGTTTGTTGCATTATTATACTTCAATGGTTAAAATTTTCTATTTTAGGCACACAAGACGACGCGTATGTATTGAACGCTCATTGCAGTTCACAATGTACTCATTTATACAATTCTGTCACATAATACTGGGACTGAACGTATTACACTAGTTAATGTTAGGAGACAATTTAAAAATTCAATGGTATAAATATTTTTACAATATGAAACTTAATACAAATATAGTAATTAGCGTAAGGGTTTGGACAAGTTATGGCCATATAAGTGGAAAACATACACTGAGGAATCAATAATGTTTAGCAACAAATACATATACACCTGACCAATATGCCATTAAACTGTGCAGACAATAATAAACATCGGAGAAAGGATATTTCAATACAAAAAAATAAAATTAAAAATACAAAATTTAAGTATCACAAATAAAGTTTATATAAAAAACCATGATTAAGTATTGTAATGTTTTGTTGTTGTTGTTTTTTTTATATCGCGATTAACTGATGATAGAACACATGATAGAGCTCAAACAAATGAAATAGCTTATATGTTGAAAGAAGCTTGGTATTTTGCTGTTAGTAACTATACAATATGTATTAAAGCACCGATACTTGTGCAACATTCATAGCTCAATACAAATCCAGTATTGTAAAATTAGCGACATTATTGAAAAATAAATTCTTTTATATCATATTTATGTAAACTATGTATATATGATTGTTTTTGTTAGAATACCCATGACGCAATATGGAGGCGAAGTTGATGGAAACCAAGGTTAATCTTTATTAACATGTGCATTTATTAAGAATGCATCTTGGCTAAGTGCGAGGTTCGGGCGCCCGTAAACATGTATAAGCCCCCAATCGACCGTTCCAAGGCAGTGACCCCAGTTGTATTCATATTTGTGTTTTGTGGCTTTTACGTGTATTTTCATAAACCTGTGTTGTTTTGGCAAGTGGTCACAGTCCGTAAATAAATGGAATTGTGTCGCTAACAATAGATATCTCCTGTTGATGCGGCTTGAGTTTTACTTATATTTTATTGTTTAAACGCATATTGGTATTATTTTATAATGATTCAACATTCATTTTAGGGATATTGAAGTTGTATCAACGTTGCTATTTTATTTTTGAAGCGGATCAAAATGGCAGCGATTTTGCAAGTCACGTACACACTAGCAAAACGTTAGTAGGAGGGCAGATACATACTGCTGGTCGGCACAGTCATATACATGTATATAGCTTCGGCGCAGAAGTACCTGGTGAACTACAAAATATATTATTTAAAAAAAAAAACAGAGCCGACCGCTACTGATAATCCAACACTCCCGCATAGCAAATATAGGTCATCAAATTGACAAACGAACTACTGAGATCGCCTTCGTTTATCATCGAACCTGATCCATTGAACGAGCATATATATCCGATACGTCCGTGATTTCAAGTAACAACCGCTACAAGTCCGTGAGCTTTGAAAATTTACCTTAAAGAGCAAACATAACAGACAGATACCTTTGTTGGCGAATACATATCAATACCTAGAAATTGATTCATAATGAGTATTATAAATAATGAACATGACATGGGGACGAGTTGTTAAACTGATAACATTATATTAATTATGTAGAATGTTCTTTACATGATCAATGACACGATGGATTGTTGGATTACATAAACTAATCAAAACGAATAGGACTTCATTGAATATCAAAAACAAATGCTTTTAAGGCCTAGTTTAAAGCCGCAGTCAACGGAAAATGATTTAATACATCTTAAATTGGCATTAGTTCTAATAAACGTTAATGAAGTTTATTCGACTGAAAACTGCTTTTTATTTACGAAAGGCATTTTATAATGTTTATGTTCGAAAACGCTTAGTACGAACGGAATATACACTAATGTATATGCTGATTTATTCCAGAGGTATCACCCGCTATCGTATACAGATACATTTACCATAAAACGTTACCAAAACGTTATTATTTTACCGATTTCGATGCGTTTTTTTTGCATTTTGATACGTATAATGTCCATAAGAAACATTTTATACAAAGTTTTATTTTATTTACATATTTCTGTACTGTGGCTTTAAGGACATTCTGGCGTCTCCGTGGGATATTCCACTCTGTGTATTGGTCCACCATAAAATTTCTTATCATAATGTGCAATCTTGTCATCTTGTAAGTGCATCGTTTCTTCTGCAGCCATGCATTGATCTGGGCTGATACGGGTCGCCACACTGTGACCACAGCAGGGTGCTTATACACTGGAGTACAATACCCTAGATTTGGGGGCGGGGGGTAAATAAAGAATGATTAAACAATGCCTTTAAGAATTGGTTAGAAAACTTATGACTAAATTAGAGATGTAGTAAGATCATAAATGCATGTACAACGTGATCACTATGAAATAGAGGATATTTGTTTAAAGCAGTGTAAGATCGTATTTTATTTCATGAGTGGTCAAAGAAACAAAATTGTCACGAGTGGCGGAGCCATGAGTGAAAATATCTAGTTTCTATAACCACGAATTAAATAAAATACGATCTTACACTGCATTAAAAAAAATATTTTTAGTTCAAGCTTTTGAACGATAAATTAAAAAAAATGCGCAAGATGTGCTGAAGCGTCACAAGTTTTGTGTATTTTGACGTTATAAATATGACGTCATTATGATTCCAAAATTGTCGATCACTGTTGTGTTTGGAAAATAGTGCCACTCTCATTGCGTCATTGTCGCTTGATTATATTTGTATTAAATTTATAATGTTATTTTTGTTGTTTAACAAGGCCGATGTAAACACTCATGATTAGGGTATTCACATACTTTCAAAAAAATAAACATAAAAACAAAATTAAAAGTAGTTCCATATTACCAAGTGTGAAATGATCAAACATTATCACTTCACTCGACCTAGAGTGAAATGATCGGGTTATCATTCACTGGTATTCTCTACTCATTCACCGCATAGCATGAAATAAATGTGAAACATTGCTGATAGTTTTAATTAGTTATATTAACACTCAATTAAAAGCTGTTAACAGTAACAAATGTGTGTTTCATGTTAATTTTTACTTACGAAATGCAGCACAAAAGAAAGGGACAAGACACGTGCTTAAGTTTAGTGTTGTAGTAGTTTCACCATCACCTTCATAAACCTATTGGCTTTCGTGACAGTTTATCAAATGCAAATATGATATTTAACAATGCATTGGAGTCGAATTTTCGCTCAATTTTCTTGAAAACGCAACCTATTGTCTTAATATTTGGACACATTCGGATGACTATATTAGAAATGGTAAGCCCAAATGTTACTTAGTCGTATCCAGTTGGATTTATTCTGGATGTTCAGGAAATATATGCATATCCTTCCTCAAGTAAATCTTTGAACGTCCATAACCATTAATTGTTATTATTAATTCGGCCGCCCCTCTCCTTCTTGGAAATTGGATAATGGCGCCTCCCCTCTTGTTTAAAGTCGGTTGCTGTTCGACATGGTCAGTTAAATGACCATCCATCATGCTGGTCCTTGACAATCAACTATCTCTGTATCATAAATCTCATAAATCATGATAATATTGGTGCAGATTATATGTTTTTGTAGGTAAACCTAGACTGGTGCAGATTTGTGCATCTATGTTTCTCGTAGAGGTCATGTATTAAGGTAAACGGTAAGTATTATAAACATTATACACAAAACATTTGTCGGCAATTTTAAATGAGGATTTTAAAAACACGCTAATGATATTAATAATTTTATAATAGATATGTTTACTCAAATCTTAACTTCGAATGTCAAGATAACATAATTTATGCCCCATTCTGTTATTGTTATTAAATATGGATGTACCAAATCAGCCAGCTAATTTCAACTTTCATCCATATCAGTTCCGAAAGCAACATCCAAAACAATGTTCATTCAACGCTCAGTGGTGGCAAATTACAAACTTATGTTTATATTTCATGGACTGGTATTATAATTGTGTGGGTATTTCATATTTTATCATTGAATATTTTATGTGCATTGACAATTCTTGATATTGTTAACATGTCTATAAATATGACTTTGTGTAGATGAATATTTAATTGCACCAATAAAATAATTGCGCTAATATTATATTCATGTAGTTATTGCGTCCAAATTAATTCCTAAATACATTCCATGGAATAGTATAAAATGCGATATTATACTCAATGAAATGCAGAGAAAAAGTCTAAATCTAGAAGCGCCCCCACCCCCCGCCCCAATGTTTAAAAGTTGCCGATGCCCCTGTGTGCAGACATTTCCCGAAGGTACCCCCCCCCCGCCTCGCCGTTGAAAATTGAAATGTAGCCGACGCCCCTGCCAATTTAAGCAAAAGAAATCTGAAAAAAAAGTCCAAATCTTGTGCGTGTTTGTCGTTGTTGCTGCTGCTAAATTGTTATTGTTGTAGTTGTAGTTTAGTTTCAAATTGCGTTGTGTTAATAAACATTTGATGTGAGCTTAAAGAGTTTAATATTAAGCCATTATAATCGTAAACACTGTCGGAATATTAACTGATTTATGTATTGATGTTCGACTATATCTCAACACTGTCGGTATATTGACTGATTTATATATTGATGTTCGACTATATCTCAACACTGTCGGTATATTAACTGATTTATATATTGATGTTCGACTATATCTCAACACTGTCGGTATATTAACTGATTTATATATTGATGTTCGACTATATCTCAACACTGTCGGTATATTAACTGATTTATATATTGATGTTCGACTATATCTCAACACTGTCGGTATATTAACTGATTTATATATTGATGTTCGACTATATCTCAACACTGTCGGTATATTAACTGATTTATATATTGATGTTCGACTATATCTCAACACTGTCGGTATATTGACTGATTTATATATTGATGTTCGACTATATCTCAACACTGTCGGTATATTGACTGATTTATGTATTGATGTTCGACTATATCTCAACACTGTCGGTATATTAACTGATTTATGTATTGATGTTCGACTATATCTCAACACTGTCGGTATATTAACTGATTTATGTATTGATGTTCGACTATATCTCAACACTGTCGGTATATTGACTGATTTATGTATTGATGTTCGACTATATCTCAACACTGTCGGTATATTAACTGATTTATGTATTGATGTTCCACTATATCTCAACACTGTCGGTATATTAACTGATTTATGTATCGATGTTCCACTATATCTCAACACTGTCGGTATATTAACTGATTTATGTATTGATGTTCGACTATATCTCAACACTGTCGGTATATTAACTGATTTATGTATTGATGTTCGACTATATCTCAACACTGTCGGTATATTAACTGATTTATGTATTGATGTTCGACTATATCTCAACACTGTCGGTATATTAACTGATTTATGTATTGATGTTCGACTATATCTCAACACTGTCGGTATATTGACTGATTTATATATTGATGTTCGACTATATCTCAACACTGTCGGTATATTAACTGATTTATGTATTGATGTTCGACTATATCTCAACACTGTCGGTATATTAACTGATTTATGTATTGATGTTCGACTATATCTCAACACTGTCGGTATATTAACTGATTTATGTATTGATGTTCGACTCTATCTCAACACTGTCGGTATATTGACTGATTTATGTATTGATGTTCGACTATATCTCAACACTGTCGGTATATTAACTGATTTATGTATTGATGTTCGACTATATCTCAACACTGTCGGTATATTAACTGATTTATGTATTGATGTTCCACTATATCTCAACACTGTCGGTATATTAACTGATTTATATATTGATGTTCGACTATATCTCAACACTGTCGGTATATTAACTGATTTATGTATTGATGTTCGACTATATCTCAACACTGTCGGTATATTGACTGATTTATGTATGGATGTTCGACTATATCTCAACACTGTCGGTATATTGAATGATTTATATATTGATGTTCGACTATATCTCAACCCTGTCGGTATATTGACTGATTTATATATTGATGTTCGACTATATCTCAACACTGTCGGTATATTAACTGATTTATGTATTGATGTTCGACTATATCTCAACACTGTCGGTATATTGACTGATTTATGTATTGATGTTCGACTATATCTCAACACTGTCGGTATATTAACTGATTTATATATTGATGTTCGACTATATCTCAACACTGTCGGTATATTAACTGATTTATGTATTGATGTTCGACTATATCTCAACACTGTCGGTATATTAACTGATTTATATATTGATGTTCGACTATATCTCAACACTGTCGGTATATTAACTTATTCATGTATTGATGTTCTACTATATCTCAACAGTTATGTTCAAAATATTCTGTTTAGTGACAAGTATAGCTTTCCATAATTTCGTTCCATTTATGCATTTGTTTCTTCAATTTGTTTCCGTGCTTCTTTAAAACAATGTATTCATTAACAATGTAAGCCCAGATTGGAACATTGTCAAGATTCCATTATTTTGTATGGTTCTTTATGATCCCTTCAAACAAGAGCAAGCTTCGGTATTATATTGTTTCTATTATTAAATTGTTTTCGATTCTTATATTATTTGTTATACATGTACATATGAACACTGTGTATGTGATAACATTATGTGCAATAATAACCATATATATTTACGCTATGTTTTTCTTGTTGTATAAAAAATGTATGTTTACACCAACATGCATACGACGTTAAATCAGACAAATAAAGCTTATTGCATATCTATGATTAGTGTTCTATAGTAATTACTAGTATATTTTCCATATCGTGTTTTGACATGTAGCACTTTTGCAAGGTAAAGTCTGAACTTTTGGATACCTTTAATTACCTGCAATTAAAAAACAGGGGAGGATGTAAGCTACCTGATATTCCAAAAGTTACATCAATCAATCTACATACATTAATAATGTTGTATAACAAAAATGTTTGCCTCTCATCTGCTGGGCAATATATGCCTGTATGTATGCAACTTAAATTAAATGTGTACAAATGCGACGCAGTGTATTTCCTTATATCTGGGCAATCGCGATATTTGTGTTAACGTTTTCAAATAGATTTTCAATTTTCCGAGACAGAAACATTGCATACTAGAAGATGTTCAACAACAAACAAATATAAAGTCGTAGATGGATAATGTGAATTGCAACAATGGAGTATTGTGGTAGTATCATCGTCAGTGATTATTCAGTTTACTGTGGTCGTGCAAGCCTTATAGGTGTATAATGTCCCTTAGGTTAACACGTTCTTAATACGCGCCCATTTGTGTTGACAGTTGAACATGGACAAGTGATCAGGTATTCTTTGTAATTCATCGTCTGCCGAACGCGCTTATGATGTATGTATAACATGTGTTATGTATTATGATTATGTATTATGATTAATATATTGTGTGTAATTCCATTGTTCTTGATATGTGCACACATCACACACAAACCTCTGCTACCTTCAAATACATCAGATCTCAACTTCAGTGTGCATCTATGGCAACCAAACCTCTGCTACCTTCAAATACATCAGATCTCAACTTCAGTGTGCATCTATGGCAACTGTATAAGCGACTATCGCAATATGAATCTCATGACAGAGACACTCGATGATAAATAAGCGCTCATCAAATATAGATAACTTATACATGGCTCTTAAATAATTATGATGAGACGTATGTGTTATATATATTTCACAGTTACTTATGAAATATTGAGTATTATTATTATTATTATTATTTGTAGTAGTAGTAGTAGTAGTAGTATTAGTATAAATATTAGTATTAGTATTATTTCATTTATCGGTGAGTGCCTCCTCCATTTCATCTGATTTGATGGTGGCAAATTGCGAATTTTGAGTGCTTAAAGTTTAGTTTAATTTCGTCATAAATTGTGCATAAATGCAATAAAATTATATAGTTGGGCGCTTTTGATCATTAACCTGGGTCCTGCTTGTGACAGTCAGTAGCAGTCAGTGTTACCATAAAGTTACATCGCGCAACGTTCTGCGCAGGTTGCTGCCATTTGAAAAATGTTCAGGGCAACATAACGAAACAAGACCGTGAAACATCACAAAATCTTGCCTGTTGGGAGGAGCTTGTTTTAACAAAGTGGTAAGCAGTTAAAAACGCTAAATTATCATTTATATAGTAAAGTAGGTAATAAAACTAATTTTCTTAGGAAATATTGATCGCTATTCCTCCGTTTATCGACAAGTACCTCCTCCAGTTCCACCAGATTTGATGGCGGCATTTTGCGATTATCGACCGATTGTTTTAATTTGTTTGGTTTAATAATAAAATGTGTATTGAAAAAAAAGAATATAGGCGGACGCTATTGTGATTACTTTTCTGGAAAATAAACCATTTTAACACGAATTGTGTATGTGTCGGGTTTTATATGTGCTTTTCAGTGTATAACAATAAATACCCCGCGATGCGAGCGAGCTAATAATTTGTAATTGACGCTAAAGTGATAACTTTGAATGAGGAAATATTAGTAAGTATTAAGAAAATTAACGAGTACACACCGCGTTAGAGTAATACAAAAAATACATGTTTATGCGAATTTTATTTTATATTAATGACATATTATCTTATTTTCTGGTATATTATTAACAAACCATTAAGATGTGATCAAATATATTAAAACAGAACGATCCCATATTCTTCTTTCGGCTAAGGTGAACCGGCAACAATCACTCCAGAACTCAAGTGCAAGAAACGAGAAATATTTAATCGCTTCCTTTGTGTGAACCGGATTTTCCACCCACTTATCTGTCATCGTCCCCTAAGCGGCGGCCGTCGGAGTTATACGATTTTCGGTCTCTGCGTCCAGTGAGGCTGTAACATGACTTTCTGCCGCAGCCGTCGGCGCAGCAGGGCCGTCCCCGTCGGCAGTCGGCGTCGGACTCGCACTCATCTGGCTTAGCGGGTAAACTACAAGAACTGGGGTAGGCCGGGTCCACCGGTTCTCACTGTTTTTGACATTGAAAATGTGAGTACCGGTATATTTGTTCATTAGTGTAAAACGTTTTATGTACTTTGAAATTGAAGAATAACGCCTTAAGTATGGCAAATGTGATTACATAAGACGACAAGGCAATCAATTCTCGAGAAACATGTACATGCATGCAATGTACAGCAACTGTCATTTTATTCAATTATTTTAATTTCGATGAGGTCTAATGCAGTGCTGAGAATCAGAAATAGCGGGAACTAAGCCACAAGTACGATATTGTAACAACTATCCATACTTACTAGCGCCCAGACTGGAATCGAACCCGGGTCAATGAGTCGAGAGGCGAGTACAGCAACCACTGCTCTAACAGTATATTATGGGCCCTCTTAACGATAAGCTTTACTCGTTCGCCATAGTTAGCCTCAATTCTTATCTTTTCCAATTGAACCCGATTGGTTTACGTCCCTGGGTTTTGGGTCAGACGGCGAGGGCACGGGTGTTCCCGGGCAGCGGAATCCCCCCAGGCATGACTCCGCGGACACGCAGTCAGCGTCCGATCCGCAAGGTCCAGTTGACCCCGGGCATGCACACACTAATAATAAAACCGAAAGATGTGTGGCTATTAAACAACTTGGGCTAACGCCCTCGTGGTTTAAATCCTACTCATCAGAACTCCAAATCGTTGATAATTGGGCGATAAACAACGATAAATCGAACATTATTTCTTAAATGAATTCCGGTATGCTCCTTAGACAACACGACCGTATCTTGTCGCATCTCATTGTTATATCCCTAATCAGAAAAAGGTTGACTAAAATTATCGTATTAGCAGCTGCATTCTTACTTGATACGGGCAGAGTTTTCTATAGACAAAGAAGAAAAAATCGTTGTTAAATTGCCAATTATCAACTCGAAAAAGTAGCTCCGAAACTGTGAACTATAGTTCGCATTGTAGTTTCAATATATAAGTCGGGTTATGTTAGAATCGAAATAATTTTCGGTTTATCTGTGTTTATCTGCAAATAAACAACGATGTTTCGTTATGATGGGCGTTTATTAAACAACTCGGGCTAACGCTCTCGTGGTTAAATTTCTACGCAAAAGAACTAAAAATCGAAAATTATTTCTTAATTACACCGTTTGGGAAAACCACTCGTGTACGGTATATGAAATTCATCGCGTATTTATCGACGTGTATTCGTGAAAATCATAATCACACATTTCTCTTCCTTGATTGTTCTTTTTTATGGCTAGGAGGTAACAATTCCAAAAAAAAATGTACGTCTTTATGAAAGTTTGTGTTTCACACTTTCACAGTTATGTAGTCCCAAACTTATGTTTATCAATAAGCATAGATAACCTATCCCTTAGGCTGCATTCAATACTGCAAACTAAGGCAATAGTGTTTTGTTATTTACCAAGTATATGACTGTATATTCTTAAGAGTTTCCTATATTATTTATTTACATGTTTTTAAATTGATTTCAAGTCATGTATATAGAAATTTTGTTTTAGAATGCTAAGAAGAAAATAAAAGTTTATATCAACAATCAAATTTAAACAATCACATTTAATAAAAAAATCGATATTGTAACATGATAATCGTTAGTTTTTCAAAAGACAAATAACAAAATTCTCGTTGTTAAACAACCTAATAAACAAAGCAAAAAATATCCCGATTCTGAGCGGAGCATAGTAAAATGTAGTTCTCATTAAAATTGCAAAAATATTTGTCAAATGATGTTAGAATCGAAATAATGTTCGCATTATCGTTGTTTATGGGCCAATAAACAACTCTTTCTCGTTCTGATGCGTGGCTATTTAACCATGGTTTAATTCCTACGAATTAGAAAAACTAATCGTTGTTTATTGGCCGATAAACAAAGATAAATCGAAAATAATTTCTTTAATATAAATCAGACTTACCGGCAGCTACGCACAACAACGCTAACCACGCTGCTTTAA
The DNA here is from genome assembly GCA_027627225.1 of Congeria kusceri. Taxonomy (NCBI): domain Eukaryota; kingdom Metazoa; phylum Mollusca; class Bivalvia; order Myida; family Dreissenidae; genus Congeria; species Congeria kusceri. Next base: position 21,112,220 of record CM051029.1, read on the forward strand.
CGATGCTCGTCTTTTAGTTGGTTATTTGCAGAAGGTGCAAGATTCACGGGACTTGTTATGATTATATACTAACACACATCAGGATGCATTTTGATTTACAATCATTGGTTTTTCACACGCTTAACCACCAACAACTAGTGACAGCTTGGAAGACAATTCATGATGATATTTCTGTGACAATGAAAGCATGTGTCCGGTTCGACGTAAACTACTTTTTTTTATAAATAGCATTTAGAAAATGAATTATTTGTATTAATTTATGAAAAGTTCTTTTAGTGAAACTCCTTAATATACCAAGAAGATGTAGATCAGCAAAAATCTTTTAATATATATATAAGTTTAATCGTGATGATATGTTCTTCAACAAAATGACAGAGGTTTCTAAGACCAAACGGACTCTTCCGATCAATATGAACGACTATCAGCACTGGTGAATGAGAGACGTGATTACAGACTAAATGAGAAAAAAAGCTGTTCAGAAGAAGATGGCCGCGACAGCAAGATCTGAAATATCGATCACAGAAACCAGCGGAGGAATACAATTTGTGTTTAATGCCGGACTATACGAGCTCTTGAAAAATGCAACAGAACAATACTACTCTTCAGAAAAAAGTGAGTACTCATTCCAATGTCACAACATTTCAGTGCTAGACCAGAAAGGCAATATTGTTGAAACAAAATTTAAAGTTACTTCCGGAAAAAAAAAATCAATATACACTCTTAATATGTACCATACCAAATCGGGCTGTCTTGTGAACGGTAAGCAAGTAAGACAATTTATGCAAAAAGATTTGCCGAACATTGTGGACAGCATTGAGCAATCTCTTGCTGTGAACAACACAACAGTGCAAGAAATAAATGGACAAATCAAATTACTTATTATCCAATATAATTCATTGAATGAACCAACGCCAGAAATCGCAGAAAGTCGAAATAATGTCTCCCGACCGAAAATCGCCCAATGTGCCAAAAGTGAATCCAGACCGGAAATCGTACAAAGATCTATATATGACTCCCGATCGGAAAACGCCGAAAATGTCTAGAATGACTCTCGACCGGAAAACGTAATAAGTCCGAAAAAGGTCTCCCGACCGGAAATTACACGTAGTCATAAACCTGACATCCGAACGGAAAACGCAGAATATTCCAAGAGTGACTCCCGACCGGAAATCGCAGAAAGTTCTAAATATAACTCCCGACCGGAAATCGCTGAAAATCCTAAGAGCAACTCCCGACCGGAAATCGCAGAAAAAGTCTTAAATTACTCCCGACCGGAAAACGCAGAAAGTCCGAAGAAGGTATCCCGGCCGGAAATTGCAAATAATCATAAACAAGACACCCGAACGGAAAACGCAGAATATCCCAAGAGTAACTCCCGATCGGAAATCGCCGTAAGTCCCCAAAAGGAATCCCGAGGGGAAATCGCACACAGTCCTAAGCATCACACCAGACCGGAAAGCGCACAAAACCCCAAGAGTAACTCCCGACCGGAAGTCACCGGAAGTCACGAGAATGACTATGAAATAATTTTAAATATGATGGAGAATTTAACAGGAAGAGTCAGTATGTCCAGGACTCACAAAAATCGTTTATTATGGACACCGCCAGAAACTTTAATATCATAAAAGATGAAATTTACAGCATAAAGAAAACTACACAGATATGTCATTCGACTACATCAAATAAATTAACGAACTAGAAGACAAACTTGCCGTCATGAAACACGATGTTGAGAATGCCAACGAAACAATCGGGAACACACTAAATTCATTGACAGACATTATGAAGAAGACTAAAGTAAATATGGCGTACCCTTTGGATCAAAAGTACGTATATACACGGCAGCTAAATATAGATGTAACTGTTGTTATAAAAATGTAACCGAAGTTACAATTTAATGACTGCAGTTATACATTTATAACGGCAGTTACATTCACAACTATACCTGCAGTTATAATTTATACCAACACTCATAAAGAATGACAATCGTTAAACGCAAGTGTTAAACTTCTCTTGTTGACGAATTAAATCACGTCTTAAATAATGCCTTTTTGTCCAAATTTCATTTATTTATGTAAATATGAATTTTTTGATTATAATAACAATTTAAAGATACACATTTTGTAAATAAATGGATCAGAGAAATAGTGTAACTGCAGTTATAATTTTATGACAACTGTCATAATTTTGTTGTTGTTTTTTTTGGTATAAATTGTAACTGCAGTTATTAACTGCCGTGCATATATGTACTTTTGACCCAAAAGGTACGCCATAAGTAAAACCAGATTCAACAACAGTATCAGCAACAGTAAGAATCAATGATCAGACAACAACCTCTCACAAAACTGCTGAAAAATCAACATCTTTTGAAAACGTAAAACGTGAAAGAACATTGATCATTGGAGATAACATAGTGAAGGGAATACAACAACGGGGCTTAGACAGCATCATCGATATCAACAAGCTGAGTGGAGGTCGTATAGCTGATGTACGTAAAAAACTAGATGACACTGATTTGCGTCGGTATAAAAATATTATTATTTACATTGGCGGAAATTACATTAGCAACGGGACATCTGCAAAAGCTGCTTCAAATGAGTTACAACGTCTGGCGCGCCATCTCCAGGACCAACAGTGTAAAGTGTACCTATGCACAATATGTCCAAGAAATGGCTGTAACCTTATACAGATGAACATTTACATACGTGAAATGTGCCGAGAACAAGGAGTGACATTAATTGATTGTTACAAATCGTTCGTATACGGGGACGACACTACTGTAAGGCAGTATTTCGTGAAAGACGCAATACACCTCAGTGGCAACGGATCCAGAACATTAGTTTCAGTATTTAACAAATCGTGTCAAATTATTTATATATATATAAAACCATCGCAAGAGAGACGAACACAGTGACGTTTTCTACTGAAACAAGAAATAATATTAAGAATAAACCAACTGGAAATCAACTATATTGCAACAAATGTCAAATGACAAATCACAACACCAGAGACTGTAGAAGAAGCCCACAAAACAATCCTTTCGACCGAAGTATGTATCCCACCTTTAACAACAATCGAGTTATGCATATTGCTGCAGTTGAATACAGTCCGCTCAACAGACGTTCTACTAGAGACACGATGAACAATTTCTACACCCCTTACTAGGATAGTGCCGACAGACGTGCTATATATAACTTAACCAATATCTACGACCGCCTACGAAACATTTGCTGCTTTTGTAATGAGGTAATGCAATTATGTGAGTGCAAAACGATAACTAAACATATTGATGTATTAAATAACACACAATGTTTATATATAAATAATGAAATACTTAATAATATTTCTAAATTAGATAAAATTAGCGAATTAACCACTGACACTGACACAAACGACCCTAGCAGCTTAATTAACAACATCAGTCAATCTCTGCCAATAATAAAAAACACAGCACATGCATGCAGCAACAATCTCCATAACAACAACGCCGCTAACGACAACAACAACAATATTATCAACACCAACACAATTAACATCCAAAAGTGCACATGCAACAACAACAACAATGACGTCATCAATATAAACACTATTAACAACGTCATCATAAACAATACGTGGAATGAAAACTTTACAACGGAGGGTGAGAATAAAGAAACAAATAACTCTAAGAAGTAGTAGTAATATAAATAATAATCCAATGTCAGGGTTCGGATTTGAAGGGAAAGGATTATTTATTGCACATATTAATATTCAACATTTGTTACCAAAGTTAGATGAAATTAAACATCACTTGTATAATGAAAATGCACCACATGTTCTTGGAATGTGTGAAACTTTTCTTAGTGAAAATGTTTCAGATAATATTTTATGTATTAATGGATATGTGTTTAAAAGGAAAGATAGGCATGATAAAAAAAGGTGGTGGAATATTAGTATATATGAGAGAGGATGTATCATATAGGCGACGTTCCGATATTGAAACTAATAACATTGAATCAATTTGGATTGAAGTAGTATGTAATAATTGTAAACCATTTCTGGTAAATTTTATTTATCGCCCGCCTTGTTCATTGCAGACATGGACAGATGATTATGAGGAGCAACTTGAAATTTCTGATCTGTTAAACATTAATTACATTGTCCTAGGTGTTATGAATTTAAATTATAACCCAGACTATAACAACTTTAGCAATACAAAATGGAATGATACTGTACAAAAATATAACCTTTATCAACTTATTAAAGCTTCTACAAGAATTACTAAACGTAGCACAACAATTATTGACCATATATATATGCCAACTGTACAAAAACATTATAAAAACATTTGTAGCAAATATAAAAATGAGTGACAATAAACCTATTTGTGTAATCGATTATTTACAAATAAAATAAAGAAAACGGGTGAAGGACATAAAGAATTAACATACAGATGTTTTAAAAACTTCGATGAATACGCTTTTCAAAATACACTTATACATTTAGGCATTTATAATGTTGAAACATATCATGACTCAAACGAAGCACTTAATGTCTTTTATGAGATTTTAAATTTTGCCCTAACTAAACACGCGCGTATAAAAACTAAACGTATTAAACGCGACTATCAACCAGACTGGTTTACTGATGAAATAAAGGCTATGTTATTAAAACGAGATTTGTGTCATAAAAAATGGCGATTTTGCACAAAACAAACAGTTGCGAAATCAAGTTACATAAAAAATAAAACATGAAAAGAAACATTTTTTTAATAAAGCTATTCAGAAAACTAAAGACAGTTCATTTTTATGGAAAAATTTGAAAACAATTTCACATTTAGAGGAATCAAAGCATATCAAAATTCCAAAGAAATTTGTCATCGACAATTCTACAATAGTAAATAATGAAATTGACATTGTTAATGAATTGAATAAATACTTCATAAATATGTCAGAAGTCGTGAAGGAAAAATCATACTCAGAAGAGTATTTTGCTAACTTAAAGGAAACTCTGGATAAGCAAATGCACAAATATGAATTTGACATTGAGTGTCTTAGTTCATATGAAGTTAAGAAGATAATAGAAAGTCTCAACCTCAATAAATCTACTGGCATTAATTTCGTTAGCGCCAGGATATTTAAATATTGTGAGGATATTATAACTCCAGCTATTATAGCAATCATTAGTAACAGCATTTCATCTGGAGTATTCCCAGATTCACTAACATTTGCTAGAGTTCTGCCAATGTTCAAATCGGGCAACCCTGAGCCACCTTGCAACTATCGTCCATTATCAATGTTGCCAACTGTTTCAAAAATATATGAAAGGCATATTTCTACACAAATACATTCATATTTTGAACAAATTAACATTATTCAATATGCTCAATCTGGTTTTAGAAAACATCACTTATGTCATACAGCTCTCATTAAACTAATAGACACATGGCTAAAAGAAATAGATAGTGGTAAATTGATTGGTTTGGTATTTTCAGACCTTTGACCTCGAAGACCATGACATTTTACTCAGAAAATTAAAACTGTATCACTTTTCACGACGTTCAATTAAACTTTTCAATTCCTATTTAACTGACCAAATAGGGAACATACAATCTGAAATGCTATCGATCAAATCTGGTGTTCCACAGGGGTCAATACTTGGGCCGTTACTATTTTTGTTATATATAAACGACATCGCATTTGTATGCCCTACTATAAATATAGATCTATATGCTGATGATTCCACTTTACATCAATCTGGAATTGATACTTCCGATATACAAACTGAACTGCAATTTAAACTTAATAGTATAAATAAATGGTGTTCACTTAATAACATGTCATTGAATCCAGAAAAATCAAAATGTATGTTGATCGGGACTCGTCATAAAATAACCATTTCTAGTCCACTTAATATCAGTATAAATGGAAATGATTTAGAAAATGTATGTAGGAAGAAAATCTTAAGTATTTATGTTGATCAAACCTTGAATTGGCATGATCAAATAGATCACGTTTGTAAACAGATGAACAGTAAAATTACATTATTAAAACACATCATATACTTTTTCAGTGATGAAATGAAAGAAATGTTTTATAATGCATATACATCATATACTTTTTCAGTGATGAAATGAAAGAAATGTTTTATAATGCATATATTTTACCTATTTTTGACTACTGTTGTACTATTTGGGGAAAACCGAACATTTCGTATATAAACAGGATTTTGTACTACAAAAAAGAACAGCTAAAAAATTCTTAATAAACCTTCAAGGACTGCATCTGTAGAACTTTTTAAAAAAAGTACGTTGGATGAAATTTAATGACAGAGTAAAATACCAATCAGCTATACAAATATATAAAACCGTTTGCAATTGGGTGCCAGCATATATGAAAGATTTATAAACCTTTTTAAACAATGAATCCCACAATTTACGGTCAGCTATGCATATAGATCTTATTTTGCCAATTAAACCACGAACAAAATACTACAAAGATACATATACATATTATTGCATAATCGTATGGAACAATTTACCATTGGAATTAAGAAATAAATCTTCATTACCATCATTCAAACGAACATATAAAACATATTTACTTCAACAAGTCAAATAGATGTAACACAAATATCACAATTATAATACTGATATAGATATATTTATTGAAAATAAGAAAATGTATACTGAATTGATGTTGTTAGCAAATAATTATATTTGTTTTGTATATGGATAATTTTTATATGAAAATGTAACTTTTGTATGAGTGTATCAGTGCATTCTGCATAATTTCTATTTTCGATTGCTGTCCGTCGATGCTTTGTAATTGTTTCTCTCTTATTGAGAAATTTCTTTTTCATTATTATTATTATTATAAGTAGTAGTAGTAGTAGTAGTAGTAGTAGTAGTATTGCCATTATCATTATTATTATCATTATTAAATTTACTGTGTGCTTGTTTTGTAATTATATGTTAAATGTGAATTTGTTTGAATGTTTGAATGTGTATGACGGCCATATGAAAATAATGAATGTTTTGTCATGACAATACTATGTTTTATATGTCACCTTCGTAAAATAAAGTTATTATTATTATTATTATTATTATTATTATTATTATTATTATTATTATTATTATTATTATAAAGACTGTCTCGCAAAATTAACCCTAAGACAACATACCAAGACTAATTAAGTCGGAAGTAACCTCACTAGTACAGCGCAATATGGCATGCTTCCAGCCTAGGCTTCCATTATTGCATATACACTTTTTAAAGATGTTTTGTTGTTGTAGTTTTTTTCCGAGAAGATTACTAAAAAAATTAAAATCAATTTACAATGTTCATCATATAATTAATCTCACATAATAAAATCATGGCAAACATCTTCAAATTTAGACTGCATCCGGAGGTATATTCGCCATTACTGTATAAAGGAAACATTTTATGCCGACGCATATACTAATGTGACATACATGGCGATATATTGAGAGACTATAGGTCTATCTAGATCTAGGTATTTTTAAAATGAACACTGAACAAGACTAACTTCTCGATCTGGATCCAGTTAGAGATGCCATATATACATTTAAATCGTTTTTCGAGCAAACTAGCTTCGAGACCTCTGGGCCTTTATTCCAGAAATATCTTAAGCTAACCTTAAATATTTTCATTTAATAATATTTTTGAACTTCATATAAATTAATGAATTGAATTACAGTTAACTAAATAATAGTTAATATACAGTGGATAATTAGCGACCACTAGACCGAGTTTCATGTAGACATGGAATAAAATGCTTAAGGAAAACTATTTCTGGAATACGACCCAATGCTAAACAGAAGCACGAATTCATATGTATGGTTCATACAAATACATAGCATATGGACAAAAATATCATTAAATCCATGTACAGTTATCGACAACATCATCCGTAATCAATCCATAATCACCTATTTCTGTGCATGTCTTAACAAATTTATTCACACAGTTTATAACAATTCAGGAAATGCACTACCCTTTTTATCTCGTTCCAAAGAGATACTTACTCGTGAGAACAGGACACTAGTTCGTGGGAAGGAGATACTTACTCGTGGAAACGGGATACTAATTCGTGGGAACCCTCGACATAGTTAACTCGTTCCCACGAGTTAGTATCTCGTTCCCAAGACATAGTATCTCGTTTCCACAAGTTAGCATCCACAGTAATTTATTCATTGAGATGCCAATATTATGCTTCTTACACATTACGTCATTCGTAGAATTTCGTCATATATTCCGTCAGATGAAATTTAATGTGCAGACCTTGTACATAATAACATTTTAAGTTTGTTATCTAGTGTCGTCTGTCCTGACACCGGTTGCTCGTAAGTTCAATAAATTTAATGAACTGATGTTTGTAATTAAACGTACTATGAACCTCAAATCTAATTTCAAATTCTTGCCATTTAATTAATGTTTAAGCTAATTGAAGAATATATTTTCTCAGGTTATTCTACCACAAAAGCACCATGCGCTTTCTTGGCATCAACCATTTGTGCTGATATTTTTTTTCTAATTTATTGTAAGTTGTTGTTGATTTTTTAGTTCATCAAATACTACAACGGCATACATCACAACAACTATTGATGGCGATCGGATTGATCTGAAATAAATAAGTAAATCAATTTATAATCCTATTCGTGATATGAGGATAGCGGTGATGTATCATGCACTTTGTGCTCCTGTGATTTTTAGAAACAAATAATGTATAGCATGTGACAACGACGCTTGGAATAGCAACTGGAACATTGTCCTATCAGGTTGAATTTCCTTGGGGATAAGGTAATACGTATATTTCTAACACAAAACCACAAACATAAATTAACATTAATCAACAAGCTCTTCTGGTTTGTCCTAGATTATGTAGCTGCACAACGCACTCTAAGTTTCAAGGTTTGTAACGAATAACAGTTTCTACAGTTATAAAAAGTGATGTTTTTTATATCTCGTGAAAGCAAAGATCTTATATTCTAATTCGTCCTTACCATTGTCCTTGATGATGCTCGTTATTTTATCTGCGTGTAATAATACTAGGAAAATGTATAGACACGTGTTGATATTATAAATTTTACAGCTTATTGCCAAATGAAACTTACTGTTCAGCTTTGTAAATGATTCTTTCAATATGCATGACTTCTCTAAAACTGATATAAAGAAATATTCAAGAATGGCAAACTTATAAAACTTTTATGTTGGAAACATGACTAACGGACAAATAATTCACAGCTTGGATGACTGTAGAATACTATATGGAACTAGATTCAAAACATCTATTCGTGCAAGTTTAATCTTTTCCAATCGTCTTTCGAGATCTGTCTTTCAAAAAATAGGGAGAACAATCATCTTTAAATACCTCATTATTTTCTATAAGCTTGCGATAAGGAAATTAAGTGACTACGTCAACGAAATAATTTTCTGTATATGCACTATAAATAGAAATATGATAGAAATGTGTTATACTAAGACATGTGCAATAAATAAATAATGAATAATATAATGCACAATGAGATATTTGATAAAAACTAATTTGTAGCACAAAAGTCTGAAAAAAAACAAGCGGGTATAAAACTCACCAATTAAAAGCCAATACGTGGCAAATATTTCTTTTCAACAATCCTCAGGTTTGTGTCTGTTTAAACGGCACTGACATATTTTTGGTCAAGTACGTAACTAACCGCATAAAAATTTTGTCTTAAAAACTGAACAAAACAGCAGTAAGCCGTATACAGGCTCGAATACAAAGAACGTTTTTAGAGTAGCGTGTTGTTTGAGTGCAGATAATAATAACTGAATTAATTCTTTAAAGATAAATGCCAGTCTATACTTTAAAACACCGTGGTAATTTTCACGAGTTCCATTCTTTTCAAGAATAACTGTTTTTCTAAGAGTAATATCAATTGTCATAAACTGGACAATTCATTTTGAGGGCTGTCTATGAAACGTGTTGTACAGTATTTAAAGTTGACATATATCATACATTCAACATTTACGAACTAAAAATCACTTGGTAAGTTTCTGCCCACATTTGTAAATTTGCATAGTAAAAGCATGGTTTCTTTGTTTATAAATACCCTATGTTTTCTCAATGTGTTGTACCGATGGCTTTATTCAATTTTTAATACTAGTATCGGTTTTTAGACCACCATTGAAATTGAAACACTTTAATGACCACCATGACAGGATTTGTCCATGCAGAAATCAATGCATATAAATATATATTGAATTTTGATAATAACACATTCTGCATAAATGACAGTGTCAAGTTGACAATTTCTGGGTTACCTTTTCATACCTTTACTGAAAATCAACAACCTACAACCTTCAGAAAACATTATGACTAAAATAGAGTCAGCTCATAGTACATCGAGGTGTTGTTTTTTCAAAACATGTTTCAAGTCCTTTGCTTTAAGTTCACAACCAGACATTGTTTACTGTCTAGAGAGAACTGTTTTGGACTAATGACTAAGTATAGAAAATAAGGTAATGATATCCATAATCACTCACCATTTTCAACCGAACGTTTGTACAGGGGATCACACATCTCGAACGAAACATACACTAATATAATTAAATATAATATTTAAGTACTCTCAATTTTATACATTAAGCATGTTTGCAAAACCATCGGTCCATTATTTTGCAAAGATTTATAGCATATGGCTAAACTTGCTTCGTGTCTTAACTAAGCGGTAATTAAAACATCAAATGTCGCTTTGGGCATACAATATTTTAAACTGGTAGCGTTTGACTGTTCTATTTATACCGGTTTAGCATTTATATGCAACGGATTTGAAAGTTATATAACAAAAGCACCCATCAACAAGCATCAGGAAGAATAGCGCGGTAGAAAATGTTTTAGACTTTGAATCACAATGACCGTGGTTCGAATCACGCCAAAATAGTTATTGTTATTTTTTTATAATTGTATTTTACTTTAACATCACTTAATCTCATGATATGTGTTCTTTTATTTATCTTTGTTTTCCTTTTTCAATTTGTTTTATTTTTTAACTAGGTGTGCAGTTGAAGCCTTCATTTAACACATGCTGAAATTTACTACATGCGTATGCTATGACCTAAATCAACCAATGTGTACCGGTATTTTTCAGCTTGGGAATCACAGCAAAATCGTGCAAATCTCGCGCCATTCTTTTCTCTAAAAATTAAAAGTGCCTGTTCTGGGATTCGAACCCAAAACATAACGCTTGCAAACTTTGCGTACTTACAACTGCACTACAGTAAGGATTAAATCAATACATATTCGTGTCTGGGTCTCTTATCTGGGTAAGTAGCTTAAAATACATGTACTAAACTAAAACAATTATTTATGAGTGCCAGGTCAATAAAACCGAACTATATCTGTTCTGTGTTAAACCATGCTTAACAATCCGACTCGGAAAACACGTGCACCACGTGTTGTAGTTAATAGCATGCACAGTTAAAAAGTCTTTAAGCATGCGCACTGACGCTACACAACCAACACATTTGGAAATGTCTCACTAGTCCGACAACATTGACCTGGTTTTCAACAATATTCCGTTCGTTTCCGTAACCTTTTATCGGAAAAATGTTTTCAAGCGATCGCCCGTAACAGTTCTATATATTGATGGTAAATTTAATAAATTTAGCGCATAATTGTCCACGAAATGGTGGAGAGGTTATGGCAATAGATTACGGATAGTGGTGTTGCGGGTTCGAATACCTTGTCGGTCTATTTTTTGAGTACAATGAGTATTACCATGCATTTAACGTTGTTTCGTTCTTTTGTATTCTGATTGTATTGTACAAAGAATAAATTGAATATTTGAAACATTAAAAATAACAGAAAAACGAGGGATATCTCCTCCAAGACTAAACAAATTCAAAGGCAAATATGTTATCACGGAAGAAAATAGATAGCAATCACAGCTGGAAAAACACTTTTCTAATATTGATAAAAAAAATATTGAATTGATTGAAATCCTGAAATGAACACCATAACCCGTGAACAATATGTAAACACTCTACCATTAAACAATCGTTCCAGATGAATAACGTATGCCCTGATAGCGACAGAATAGTATATAACAAGCACAGTGTTTACACTACATACCCGAATACAACGACGAAAATGTACGAGCATTACGGAAACAAATGAGTGCCAGGTCAGACTATAAATTGAGTTTTGTGTCAATGGCATTCACAAAATCAACACATATACATGTTTAGACAATTTATACCACGTAAAAAAGTTTAAACGCAGTCCAGGAAGGCATGCAATACTACAAAATATTATTTCATTATCAGCTCATTTTTTTTAATTATTGTATAAAGTTAAACTTATATGGAATAAGTACGAGCAATTTAGTGAAAGACAAATGTAAGCTATATTGAATATTATATAATATTATTATCAGTTCTAAGTTTAAATGCTAGTATACAGTGATTAGCAAAGTGTATTATTTCAGATTTTCTGGTTTTCGTTTTATATTTTAATCAAAGTTAGTATTCTTTTATAACTGTTATGAATAAGTGTACTTGTGAAATTATCATTTAAAGGACATATAAACGAAGTGGAACTGTTATGAATAAGTGTACTTGTGAAATTATCATTAAAAAGACATATAAACGAAGTGGACCGCCTTTTCGCTTTACCTGTGTTAAAAAAACCTGTCTATCATATTGATACGGTTGCTGCAGTTTTGATATTGTTTCGGATCAACTGGCGACACCATCGGCACAAATTAAACATTATATATCAGAGACGGCGATAATAATAAGTATACCCGAACCACTGTTTCCCCTTAAAAGCAAGGATAGCTTGTCTTTGAACAAGGACAAAAATGTAGTTCTAGTTTTATCCCTGCCGCGTACCAATATTACATGGAGTGTTTGTTGTTGTTGTTGTTCCACTATATATATAGTGATAGTAATGGAAATGGCTAATTAATTAATTGGATAATTAGTAGGACCTGCTTTGATATAGGAATAATGATAACTTTACCCCAATATGTCGGGAAGTACCCGGATGAAACAATTTTATTAAATAACAATAACAATATAGGCGTTTCTAGAATTCTGAAGTGTATACTGTTTCACCCAAAATTTCCGACCACCCCTCACCCGCCATTGAGATTTTGATTCATTGAATTAACCAACACTTGATCAGTATTGTTAAAACGGAGGGAAAATTTATCATACTATTATACAACTAGCTACACAAATGTATCTGTATTTATTTATTACACTTTCGGGTAATTATTCACAGCTCATTGATTCGTATAGAATGTTATTAGAAGTCAAAGACATGTCCGTACAATTTTTGGCCGGGCCCGGCTAGCTCAGTTTGTAGCGCCGGTGTTCGTCAGTTCACTCCCCAGTCCGTCCACATAACTTGTGTAGGGATTGGTCATGACATTATTTCTACGGCCATATTTCCCCTACCTCTGATTCAAGTAGGGCAGTTGTCAGTTACTGGCATAAGTATGTGCACTTGGTACTGATAAGGCCAAACAAATAGTCCCGCTTCTGGTCTCTCTACCTGCCCTTTACTTTTGCTACCTACCCTACATGTTTTTGTTCCAAAAATGTTAATTTTCTGTAATTTTCTTTCGACTGATTAATTATTTTTTGCTCATTTTACAATTTTACTAAACAAGATTTTAAGGGAATTGTTTGGCATCGAAGGTTCTTTAGTCGAACTACTTTTAGCTTTATTTCGTTTTAATTTATTTCAGTTTTTTTTCAGAAATGTTAGGCATTGCCATTGAATTAACATGTCATGGTTGTTTACTGGTAGTTTTTCAACTAACAGGCAGTTATGTCGGCCTCTTGGTCGATCAGTTTCGGATAAAGGTTTTGCAATCTGTAAACACATTACTCATCTGTATTGTATGTCCCATCTGATTAAACACCTATATGGAACACACACCATCCACCAATCATAAACAAATTCCTTCCTACCTACCCTTATTATTTGGGCCGGAGACCAAAAAACAGAACTTTTTTTTTATTTGGCCTAAACCGCTTGGATCGTCTAAGCTTGCCCAGGAAAAGTGTGAGTATGTTAACTGACCGCCGTGATATGACTAAAATAGATCTACTGTTAAAAACGGCGAAAAATCCAAACAAACAAACAAGCAAAACAAACCGTACAATTTACGTTTCCAGTCTCTGCCACTGACATTCTAAAACTCTTCCAAAGGTATTCTTAAAGCAAACTTCTCAATATGATTTCCCTTTTTGGGGATAAATCACTGCCGTAACAAATATCACGTGACCATATCAAGTGTAACATGGCTGTAAAACAACAGAAATTGCATGTACCATCACTTTTTCTAGTTTCAATGCGCTAGTGATAGATTGTGTGTACAAATACTATTCATCTGATGCAAACACACATATTTTAATCGAGTATATGTGAATGCATGCACTATTTTGGACTGGAGTCGAGTGTAGCATCATATTCATGAACGACATCAACTATTAAGCTGAACATTTTTGTAAGTTTGTCAACTCTTTACCAGTGAACAGGTAAAATTACTCGTGTATTTTAATAAATTCATTTTTGTCAACTTAATATTTTATTCTTATGACATATTAAATGGCACTAAAGTAATGATAAACGACTAAATCAATCGTTATAAAAAGCGAAATAACTAGAAACATTAAAAGATTCACTTATTAAATATTTATGTCGTGATCTCCGTAGCTAAGCGGCAAGGGAGGTCACTAAGTCTGAGTTTATATCCCTGCCGACATGGAGTTCTACGTGACCACAGTCAAATCACATGGTGTGAATTAAAATCGTGGACATGCGGACAAAAAAAAACGTAGACACCGTAAAATAATTGCTTTATTATGTTTACTTTTTTAAATGATTTATTGTTTTTCATTTATTCTCTTAATATATATACCTGCAGCAAAAATGAAACATTTTTGTTTTATGAAATAATAATAAAATATAAAAATGTTATAAAAACAAACCCTTCCAAATCTGGTAAAGAAAGCTTTTGTTTAAAAACAATTTTACTTGCATGATCAGTGATTTTGCAATAAACAGTATTCAGCAAACCAAAATTTATTAATATTCCTCGCATAATTTATATACCAACGTATACATGCACTTAACAGACAATAAGAAGAAAGTTTTCGTAGTTAGTTTTAATTGGCCACTTTCAACTTTTCTGATGCTTTAACAGTTAAACATGCGGTATCCCGGAGATCAGGTGTTCTTGGTAGTTCGTCTGCCGAACAAGTTAATGATGTACCGGTATGATCATTGATGCTTCATCACTACCGCAATCATGGTCTTCAAAACATAAGCACAATTTGTTTAAGTGTGTATATGTACGATCTTTCATATTAGTTGTTTTCACAATAACCAGATGAAAGTGACAATAAAACTTGAAAGCAAGCACAAAAACACAAAAATAACGAAGGAAACACTTCAATATGGAATAAATCAACAAGAACTAGGTTCGATTTTTAAATCGTCAAGCCAGCGTACATACAGGTATCTGTATTTAAGTTTCCGCTTGTAGGACGAAAACTAATTAGTGATTAAAACTGGCTTATTATGCGTAAAAAAAAGCTATGTTTGTTCTTAAATTTTAATTTATTTTCAATAGAAATCTACCTTGATTAACTTTGTCTTGTTAATTGTATTTATGCCACTTTTATCTGTTGTAAGATCGTACATACACACTTTAAATACAATTTCAATACCCATCAAAATAATGTTGGATGTACATGCACAACGTATTTGAAGTCGAGTTTTGTTTATTCAGTCTGTGTTACTGGAGAACGTAAAAGGGAACTAATGAAATGCAGTTCATTAGAAATAATAACAATATATGTAATACATGTCTGCATTCACTTACCTGAGGTTTCACAATTATGTTGGTATGTCGCCACTTCGAACCTAATTAAAACAAAATACAACACTGTAAGTTAAAGTATGTTAGCAAGATTGTATTAATATTTATATAAGTGTGCATGTCCTTATAGTTTAAAAGAACAGCACTAATACATGTGCGCCATTTTGGTTTATAATTCAGGACTTTAAAACAGCTTCGACAGTTGAAACACTACTTGCATCAAAAACCTCCATTCTCAGACAGAGATGCATATATGGGTATATTATATCACATTAAATTAATGGATTAGATACTCACTCGTCGTTCTCCTGGGCAGGTGGTTTCGAAAAACCTAAAATGAATTATTATTTATTGATTCTTTATAATCAACTAAGAACGAAAAGCAACAAAGCGGATTGCAGTCGAGTTTTGTTATTCAGTCTGTGTTACTGGCGAACGTAAAAGGGAACTAATGAAATGCAGTTCATGCGAAGTAATAACAATATATGTAATACATGTCTGCATTCACTTACCTGAGGTTTCACAATTATGTTGGTATTTCGCCACTTCGAACCTAATTAAAACAAAATACAACACTGTAAGTTAAAGTATGTTAGCAAGATTGTATTAATATTTATATAAGTGTGCATGTCCTTATAGTTTAAAAGAACAGCACTAATACATGTGCGCCATTTTGGTTTATAATTCAGGACTTTAAAACAGCTTCGACAGTTGAAACACTACTTGCATCAAAAACCTCCATTCTCAGACAGAGATGCATATATGGGTATATTATATCACATTAAATTAATGGATTAGATACTCACTCGTCGTTCTCCTGGGCAGGTGGTTTCGAAAAACCTAAAATGAATTATTATTTATTGATTCTTTATAATCAACTAAAAACGAAAAGCAACAAAGCGGATTGCAGATGATGATGTTTTACCATATACTTAAGCCAATTACTAGATATATGATTTGAATGATTAACGCTGACATTGGGATTATCATATTACATAATCAAGTCAATAAAGCGTTTCTAACCATGTTTCCTTATGAAGACTACGACAACGATGATGACCACAACACCACCAACACCGCCAACAGCACCTCCGATTGCTGCTAGTGGGACACTGTTTCCTCCTTCTAAATATATATTCAAATTGTCAATTTACTGTATAACAGTGGCAATATAAACGCGAAAATGTCTCTATGAAATATTACACTATAAATAGAACGTACTGTACTTGCTGATAATAACATGGTAGGAAGACGAAAACTAGAAAACTAATTTGCTTAAACAGCAATTACACATAACATTTATCTAATAAATACAATATTGAGATTTGTATTAATAAAATCATTTAATTCATGAGATATTAATTAAGATTTAAAAAAAGCATTTAATTAGTGTCAATCCATTGCAGCACATAAATATAGAAATATGCAACTAGAAGAAAAATTGTATGATCAAGACTTTCGAAACGTTTGCTTTATTTCTTAAGAAGTAAGTGGTTACATTTTTCCATAAATAATATTTAAAAGGCTAGGCATCTACAAATACCTGCTTTAGCTTTAGCTCGCGTTGCTACTGTTATCACCTCAGTCTCTACTGATTTTCCAACTGGATTTTCGGCATAGATTTGAATCTGGTACGTGGTGCCACTGCCTAAACCATCAAGAGTCATTCGAGTAACTGCTTCACTTATTGTTTTGTAAGTCCAATTTCCACCTGCCTCCTTTTTGTATTCAATAACGAACCACTGTTGTTCCCCTCCATCAAATCCAGGTTTCCATTCAACTGTTACAGAACTGTCAGTTACTAAGTCCTTTACGACAAGAAATTCTTTTGGGACTGCTGGTTTCTCTGTAATGTACAAGTAACATAAAAATGTGCAATTTAATAAATTAAATGAATAGCCGTTTTAATGAAGAAAAACAAGTGGAACAACAACGAATTAAGAAATCTCCTTTCCAGAATGTTTAGTTTAGTTCATTATAACTCTCCGCACAATAACAAATATGTGAACAAGTGGAATGAAGAAACGTTTACATGATAATACATATGTCACGCTGAACACTTACAGTATCAACAATGAACAATAAGTTATCAAATGAACATAAGTTAGTTATATATACATACAATACAACGGATTTAATTGCTAATACAATACCAGTTACGTACCTCCCACCAATCAAAATGGTCGCAGACAAACTTGTGAATTCTTATAGCCATCTTGAAAATGAGTGTCATATAATAAAAAACCTGTGCAGGCCGAAAATAAAATTACTAGTTACAGAAATTAAATAAAATTAATACCTCTTGCACGAATGAGAAAATCCTGTTCCGTAGATCCAATTGTGTTTCGGACAATGACACGATATGACGCAAAATCATCACTTTGTAATTGCGATATTGACAGGCTTGTATGCATTTTGTCATCAGAAATGTCAATTTCAAGAATGGTCGTAGTGTGAAGTGTCACCCAGTCAGTGCCGTCTTTCTTTCGCCAAACAAAGTCGATGGGAGGAGGCGACGCCACAATGGTGAACTTGAGGATAGCTGATTCATTTACTTTTCTCCACATTGTGGTTATTAGTGGAACAAACGGCGACGCTCTCGGTGCACCTTAAGAACCAGAAGAAAGACAAAGCAAAGCATTCTGATAACTATTATGTAGCATCTAATAAACAGGTTAACTTAATTTTTAATATTCTTTAGCGATTAGTACATGCTCATATATTAAATAGTAAAATATAATACAGTACAATACGGTACTTAAATAATTTTGTGTGAGAAATGGACAATATCTATACCTTCTCGATCTAGAATAATATAGCTTTACATTATCGTTATGTTGAGTGATATTGTTTAGTAAAATGATTTTAAAATAGTATCACACTGGGAATGTATATTCATATCTAAACAAACACTTTAAGTACAATTACTTCCCCCACTTACACAACGTTACAACTTTAACTTCGCGCATCTCTGTTTCTGTGTTATGCTCGTTTCTTCCCCTACATTGGTAGACGCCCGTAGAATATTCACATGTTGTATTCGCAATATCGTAGAAAACCTTATTGTTTTCATTTTCAGTAAGCAAATCCTCTTTACCGCTAGTAATATTTACAATTTCTAGGGTAGCTATGGGGTCACTGTCAGCTTCACATACTAGTGTTATAATATGATTCTCAGCTACTTTAATAACTTGTTCAATGTCAAATCCAGCGGCATAAAATTGTGTAATGTTGGCAGCATCTAAAACAAAAATCAATATTATACTGGACTAATGGTAAATACATAGATAATAAATGATAGTAGATAAATTATGTAATTTGATATAATTATTATATTGTATTGTATATCACGGAAATAACCATCAACTTTATTTTATAAATGGTAAAAATGCACTTACATTGTACGTCAACGTAAAGCGTTGTTTCGTCGCATGCTATTATAGTGCCACATCCTGTAGGATCCATTGTGTTGTTAACTCTGCATTTGTAGTATCCTTCGTCAGTGAGCTGCATGTTAGAAAGTGTCAGAGTCTCCTCCGTACTGATGGTGTGAGAGGTATTTACCTTCATCCATTCGAATGACGTTAGGCGTGGATTGCCGGCGGTGTACGAACACTTGACGGACATCATTCCATTCAACAGACAAACTGTGTCATTGATAGAATGAACCACGGGTGGTGCTGTAATAAAACGGTAAAGGACATAATACAGTTGATCAATAATATGCATATATAAAAGTTGTTGTGATACATTTCTTGTTTAGAGTTCCGAGTAATGATATATTTGTTACAGCCGAATGAAATAAAAAGACCAATGTACCAAGAATTTCTAACTGGAAAGTGGACTCGTATGTCCCATTGATGATTCCATCAAACGATGTATTCAGCGTGTACTCGGCCATGCATGTATATGTCGCATTGTGACTTGTGTTGGCCTTATTGATGAAGAACATTTCGCCATTTCCAAATGTATCCGGAATCCAGACAAAAGTAGGACTGGGTTTGCTGAAAGCAGTACATGTGCCGTTGACAGATTGTCCCTCCATGACTTTTAAGTAGTCGGTAACTACATCCATGCCACACACGCGAAATGTCATCGTCGTTTTTTCTGGAGCAACTGAATAAAATATAAAGCATGTGTCTGTTTCAGTGCAAACAAACGTTGATAATAATAAGAAGATTTGAGTAGCAAGAAGACAAATCTTAAAAGTAAATATGTGTTGATATCACACAAAAAATGTGTATAACCTTAATTCTCCATGAATTTCTGTATTTTCGACATTTAAAACAATGACAATATAGAGGAATGTGTTTTGATAGTATAATTGTGAAACGTGAGCATTATTTGATTTTTTATGTTTTTGAATAGTTTTTGAATAAATAATTGATATATAATTGCCCTTAAACATAATTAAAACACATGAAAAGATGTGCGATGAATGAAGTATTGCAACAGTTAATCTGTACTTGAATAAACACACTTGAAGAATTGTACGACACATTTGGCTACACTCTTGGTCATGTGACTTGTATCAGTTACGTGGACTGTCGCATTGATAATAGATACATGTGTGAATGCGTATCAAATATAACTATATTATTTTTTTGCATTTAAATATGTTCATGTTATCGGCTAATTACTTTAATTTCAAAACAACACAACACAACGCAATCTAGTTTGAACTAACTTGATAACAAATAAAACATATTTGCTAAAAAAATAAATACTACTTACAGTTTGCCAAGATCTTAGCTGTTGCTGTGCTCGAAGTTATGACCGGAAGTCCTACTGCTGGATTCATTGTATTGGTCACATTGCATTCAACGTTGGTATCGTTGAGAATTGTGCCGTTCCAGATTTCACCTTTGGAAGACTGTGCACCCTGCACATACCATGCGTAGCTTGGGTCTGGATTAGAAGTAGCGTGACATCGAATGCTAACATTGCGTCCTCGGATGACGTTTATGTCGTGTGTTTGTATCGGATTTTCAGTAGACTCCTCATAATAGAGAACAGGCAACGTTGGAGGAACTGGAGTTAGAAAGGTCTGTACAAAGGTGATGCTTATATTTGTGAAGACGTTTAAAGTGGCTCTTAGATGTGTTGAAACATCCATTGAAAACTGGAGTTTCGCTTTGTTTATATTTGAATATTGCAAAAATAATATTTGATAATAGTGGATGGTTTATGTTTTCATGAATTGTTGATTGGTCTTTTACTAAAAGAAATAAACTATTTAAAGACCATTGATGTGTACATGTAATTACGTTCGACAATAATGTATGTATTCGGAATTCCAAAAATACTTTTTTTCACCAGCTGTTCTCTTTGTATTCAATGTGTTAACACCATTCCAGTTCATATAAGTCTCCATTTTTACTCACACTCTATTTTGAAGATAAACGTTTCTGTCAAAGATACATCTCTTGTAATTACATCAAATGTGCCGTGTATTTTGATCACTACTTGTAAGGTATAACTGTTGTTCCCAATTGACTGCACAGATGACAAATGCAACAACGACCCTGCAACCTCGCCACCATCTGGCATCAGCCACGTATAAATCGGTGGAGGATAACTATCACAGGAGCAGTTCATATCCAATGGCTCGTTTCTCACGACCTTTAAAATGCCAGGCGACACAGCCTCTTGCCCAATTTTGCAATCTATGGCTTCGGGTAAGTCTGGAGCATACAGAAAAATATTGAAATCGGAGAATTATTAATTCATTTAACTTACAAGAAATCTACTTAATCGCTTCTTAACCCGTAAAAAAAACAGACTAAAAAAATAGGCGTACAGAATTTTACACACTAAAAAAATAGGCGTACAGAATATGCAAAGTTAAATAATAATTAAGCTTCGGATTTTTGAAGTGCTTATAAAAGGTATGCTAACCATGAAATTTTCCTGTAAGAATGTTTTAATTAAAAAAAACATTAAAAAGTTTTATTTTATTTTAATAAACAACAAATGAACTTGGCAATTATATACATCATACATACACAATACGATGACTGCTACATGGGAAGTAGAGTTTATTATCACAGGTTGGCTGTACGAAGGTGATACATTGCGTCCTGCGATGCAGCTATATGTACCGCTCTGTTCGCTCTGAACGTATGTGAAGCTGATAACGCTGCTAGTTAGCACCGCGTTCGAAGGCGTTGTCCACGTTATTATTTCAGATTTCTCACCAGCGGATGAACACGATAGTGAGAAGTTTCTGTTTCTGAGTACAGATACTTGGTTAACAGATTGTCCGAGATATTCTATGACCGGCTTATGTGGTTTGGCTGTGAAGAGAAGCGCACTCAACGTTCATTCGCTATGTTATAACTCGATCAAACGTGTAAAAGGTCGTGTTGTATATTAAATGACAAAATCTAACAACTGAAAACAGTACGTATATGTACACTTTGACAAAATCCAAAACATTAACATTTAGCAATTAGCTGTTTAAGTTTCATTTTACAAAACGTCACTTACTTAAGATGTGCAAAAGCAGTTTATGTCCCGACGAAATTGTCCCGTATCCATTAGTCACATTGCAGTAAATGCTAGTGTCGCTTTCGTTAATGGTAGGTGTGTATGTGAGAACACTGGTTGTCACGTCATTTGACGTTGAAGAATTAGCATACATCGTGATGTTTCTATCATCCGTGTAGTCATCTGGTGTCATGTTGTCCGTATACCACGTGATAATGCATGTAGGGCGTCCCGGTGAAGATACGCATTTCATGTAGCCGAAACTTAAGCCTTCCACAACAGACACAGTTTTGTCAAGAGGAGTCAAGATCACTGATGTTACTGGTTCTGCAAAAAAAGGTTTAGATCGATAACCGAGTTAGGGCCCCTGTCCATTTCTTCATGTTCCACGAAGAAGCTAAACAAAACATACAGTGGCATTCAAAAAATAACATAAATTTCTTAGTTAGTTTATGTTGTAATTTTAAACTATCAATTGATTTCAAACAAATTTAGCACTGCATTGGGGGTAGCTTTTGGAATTTTATAAGCATACATAGTGCATCGTCTTGAACTTGGCGGACAAAGTTTATTCGATGTATTTTAGAAAATGAAAATAAAAATCACAGGTGATGAAAGCTTATTGAAACAGTTTTCAAGGAAATTGTCACATATCTACTCGTAATGTGATCTTAATAAACTGATTCTGAAACATGCATCAATCACGTTTGCCTGCGGGAATGTTGCAATTGATTCCCGTGTATCAAACAGTCCAATTTAAAAAGTATTTCATTCTCACACTAAAATATTGAAATATTATCAACCCGCTTGTTTATACCGGATTGGGTATGCAAAACATTGATACATTTCTGTTTACAAAAACAAACATAATTTTAACATCAACGTGTGTTATCTTGGTGGATAATGTGTTTAGGAAAGCCCAGTTTTTTTTCAAACGGGCCAGTTAAGATAGCTATGGTTGTAGAAATAATTGAAAAAGATATTCACGTAAATATGCCAAGCAGGCTGCTGCGGAAGAGGCTTTACAAAAACAAATCATGTGATGACCAAATACCGGACGATATCAGATTCAGGGCGGCGACAGAATCTGTGTCCCAATTTCGGCAGACGTATGTTCCTTCTGATGACGTCTGGAAGTTCAAGATCGTCAGCGTCAAGATAGTGATTGTACCGTCTGTCTTGAAACTCAACCGATTATTTGAAGTGTTTACAACGTTGGATTTATTAAATTCAAGGAAGGCAATCACTGAATTATTAAGGCGAAGTTCAATCAATGTTGCCATGGAGACGTTGCACACAAGGCACGAAAGGTGGACGTCCGATCCCAGATCAACGATATTCTTCTCCGTCGTTAAGATAACATCGCCGAACGTTGTTGCATCTAGAATTTCAAGTACATATAACTTTTAAACGAACGTTGAATATACGTCAGTTACTACTATAACAACAGTTTCTACAACTACATATAAGGTTATAATAATACCGAAAATATATTTTTACAACTATACGACACTGTGACTTTCAGTTTATTTAGACTAAACTTAATAATTAAACAAATGTTGTTTACATTCTAAAAATGCCAAAGTAAAGCATACATGTATAATTTACGCATCTTATACTTGTATAATTATTAATGACAGATGCGCAGAAGAAAAGAAATCATAAAACATTAGTAAATCATATTAAAAGTTTACAGTGTGAAAAAATGATTTTGAAAGTTGTATCAATGTCCTATTCAAAATACAGCTCGATCAATGCACAGTACATAAAATTGCACTAAAAAAGTCTAACATTGACCCTGATGACAGGATTGACATGTATCAAGGCAATGTTTGGTTGTTTTATGAATTGTGTACAAAAAAATCATTGATGAAAAGCATCAAAGGACGCCGTAATACATTTATATCTATAAAGGAAGCAAATAATTTCTAGATCGTTTTACAAATAAGTGTCCAGTGACATGTTACAAAAGACAACACATTTTAAACATGGTCGCAAGACTAACATTTTATATCATAATATTTGTAAACAGAAGTGTCCCATTGATCACGTATAAACAAACTTAATAACTGGTATAAGAAATTCAAATAAATAAAATAAAATATATACTTTATTTCAAATACAGACATAATTTAAAGAAGGATAATGAATGTTTAAAACAAACACTTCAACGTCAAACCCCATATGCGCACATTGGTTCAAAACATAAACCCACCGCACGCATGTTTTAATACCGGCTTATTGTATAGCCGTCTGCTTCTATGCTTTAAATGATTAACAATTTTCATTTTATGCTTAGTAGTTATATATAGAAAAGTATCAGTGAGTTATATGTCTTGCGGGTACAAGTTTTACCCACAAGGCATTGGAGCCGGTCAACTTAGTCCAAACTTAATTTGAGCATCCAAAGTATTTATTTTATCCTTTGAACTTTATTTATTCTCGCATACTACACTTGCAGTTCCACTTGTTGTTTACTGTTGCTGTGAACAGTAGTCTCCCATTGTTTATAAAATTGCTGTAATGACGGTTCTCCAAAATCCAACAAAAATCCAACGTAGCCTTAAGTAATAACTTGTGTTCATTAAGCAAGCACATATTTATATATAAGTTTGTGTGTATTAAGTCTGTATATTCAGTAATCACGCTTAAGTGTTTAAGTAGTCTTGTGCTGTTGTAAGAAGTTTTCAGCGTTCTATTCTCCGCCATCTTGTTTCCTTCAAATTTTCGACCGACTTTTAACCCAATTGTGGTGTTAAATCCGAATAACTAATATAGAAAACACTTAATACGTATAAGTAATCCATTTAAGACCACGATTTCACATTTAAACGCGCATCTACAAGTTTATTCATCTTGAATTGCTTTCGAAACACATAGTGCGTTTGAATGTCGTGAATGTATTAACTACTGTTTTCATCATAACACGTCATCGTCGGATACCCACGTTCGACCCATTCCGCTCCTCTCCATTCATCGTCGGATACCCACGTTCGACCCATTCCGCTCCTCTCCATTCATCGAGTGTAACGGAATGATTAGTCGTGGGTATCCGACGATGATAACACGTATGCTCACGCTATATTTAGAAAATGTGAATTTCGGAGAACTGAACGCACTTTCACTTTCAAAATGTACTTTTATTTTAAATACATTAAAACCTAGCAGTGAGTGCTGTTTGATTTTAAAGCTGGACATTATTCAATGACTACGTGTATCCAACTGCGTGTATTTAAACTTAAATACATTTAGAAACCCGGATTCTGCGTTGCCTATGAATATAATGTATATGCATAGTAGACTGTTGTACTGTAAAGTGTAAACACGCTGCCATGTTAAAGCCTTGAGTCACACATTTTGTGGTTTAAATTGCTTAACTAATGCACGGCACATTTTATAGCAATCCAACATGGCGCAGGAATGTTTATAACTAAACCCGATTATTACGCATTATAGAGGAAATAGTACTGACATAAAACTGGAAACATCGTATCAAAAATCCTTTCAAAATAATTGAAATGTAAAGAATACTCAATAGCATTCTAATAAAAAGAAAATTTGTTTTCGGTGTGATAACGCGTAAATATCATCACCGGAAAGGGAGACAATTTACATATTTTCAATTGGGCAAGCGCGAGTGAAAATATTAATTGCCTCCCTATTCGGTTATGATATCACGCATAATCACACCAGAAACAAATCAATATCCTCAATATATCTGGAATATGTTAGATTAGACGCCGGAGCAAATTGAAGATGACTCCTCGCAACCTCCTCGCAGAGTATCGAGCATAGCTCTAATCAAATCCCTGCCGTCATAACAAACCATGTAATGATGATTGATTTAAATCTTCAAGATATTTTTGGGGGTTTTAATTAGTTATTTTCTTTTTCTGTTTTCACGTTTGACTGCAAACAATATATAAAAAGTCCAATTATGTAGAATATTGCACTGAGTTGCATTAAATAAGTAAAAGTTACAAATACGTAAGCCTTCCAGATTTAGAAGGATTATACTTCTTATTGCAATGGTTGCCGTTAACCGATAGGGGAGGTAACCGCTGCAAGGAATTTGGACTCCTCGACCAGTCAAATTTACTGAGAGCAGCAATTAATTGCATGCTATTTCGTTTCAATGCGTATAGAATGTTTTGGCGAAATCGTAAATAATACACTTTCTTAAAGCGTATAGTTCAATAAAATACTCGGTTTTACTCAGCAACAAAATGAAGTCTTTTAAAAATGTATGTCGGTAACTGAACCGAATTTGTTTAATTATGCATAAAGACATAAAGTATACTTTATACACATTAAAATATGTTTTTGTTTGAACGTAACTAACGGCATGCTACTTACCCATTAGGTACACACGGTATTCATATGACCATAATACTAGCAGAACAGCGATCCACTCTCTGCATAAAATAAAACAAATTGGTTTGTAAGCTGTTGTTACCAAACATATACAAAAGAAGAAAATGGTTTTAAAAACACTTATATCCTGCAACGAATGCACTCTCTGCTAGTATCGTTAGATGGCCGCCGAAATGGTCACAGCAACAATGGACCTTTGGGACGAAAACTTGGTAAATTTACATACGATTAACTTGATCATTGTATTATTCGTATTCAAAACTAAATGATTTCACGGAGCAGTGTAGTAATTTAAAACAAATTGTTTTAAAATTGCGGATTTGCCGATTGTTTTTGCTTTGCCGAATTAGACAACGAAATCAAAACATCTTTAAAATTGTATAAGCCCAAAATAGAGAATAATTATGATCTATAAATTAAATTTCTCCTTGACATTGTACGAATGTGTATGATTTTGCAGAATGAATAACGGGAGAACTTAAAACTAAATATATGATGTTCCAGACGGATCTAACAAGAACATAAAATATGATTTTTTTAAACCACAAGCACTGTTTGAACACTGTATTATATAAAGGGAATTTTACACAGTTATTAAAATAGTAGTATTCATTGCATTGTGTGAACTGATGCAAAACGTATGTAGTTTTATTTTTGTCTTAACAAAGGACCTTAGCAACTGTGTTCATATTTGTATATACTTATTTTTTGTATTAAAAACAAATTCCGGCTAAAAAAAAAGAATGACACGGATTTAAGAAACAAATGAACAGAAGTGTCTTAATTGCAAATGAATGCATGTCGACGAAATTTACACATTTATTATCACACTTATAAGGAAATCAGAACACTGATAACTGATAAATCCAATGCACAATCTTTGCTAGGATGGATGTAGATATCTACCGAGCTCAGATAACCTTGCTTAACCGCAAAAGTAACACTTATCAGGGTTTCATATTAGTCAGAGCATAAATTATGATAATAATTTATAATTTTATTACAATATCGTGTACGCATTTGGCCAAATAATTTCACGTATAATAAATTTTGCGCCAAATTTGTCAACGTGGAAAGTTCAACATCGACTTCTCAGTTCGTGTAATGCCAATCCGGGGTCTGTGAGTTCATTCCCCAGACTGGCCACATTACTTGTGTGGGGATTGGTCATGATATTGTTTATACGGCCAATCTCCCCCTACCTCTGCTTCAAGTAGGGCAGTTGTCAGTTACTGGCATAAGTATGTGCACATATTACTGGTAAACCGCTTAGATAGGCAAAGCTTGCGCAAGAAAAGTGTGAATTGACCGCCGTAATATGAATGAAATACTGTTAAAAACGGCAAAAAATCACAACCAAAACACACAAACTAACTAATCAATTCCACCAATAATTCAACTTTGACATTATCAGCGTTCATTCAACGCCTATTTCTTCGAATAAGCAACATTGATACGGCAACGTTTATTCAGCGTTCAATACATGTTGCTGTTCATCTCAATCAGCATTTTCAAATTATAAAATGCCGAGTACCCGTTGGTATAAGATATTTTTTAGACTTGTTATTTACAGTTTTAAAATCTTTTGTTACATTGGAAGTTTATACGTGAACACGTTAAGAATATATTACGCCTGTACATGTACCTGTAACTTTTAATTATGTCTAAATGCAAACCATACCTTTGAAGTGTTCGTATCATATTGAAGTGAACGATTTCTTTTTTTATATTGTTTGTTTGTCCAACACAATATTAAGTTCTTTAACTGTATAGATAAATTAAATTCAATGTCACACGAACACACTCAAATCAACAAAAGAATTATCTGATGAACTACTAAGTAATAGTACTACTATTACTACTTCTACTTCTACTACTACTTCTACTACTACTACTACTACTACTACTACTACTACTACTACTACTACTACTACTACTACTACTTCTACTACTACTACTTCTACTACTACTACTACTACTACTACTACTACTACTACTACTACTACTATTACTACTACTACTACTACTACTACTACTACTTCTACTACTACTATTACTACTACTACTACTACTACTACTACTACTACTACTTCTACTACTACAACTACTATAACTATTATTATTATTATTATTATTATTATTATTATTATTATTATTATTATTATTATTATCATCATTATTATTATTATGTCTTCATAGCAACTCAAGCCGGATTTCAAAAGAGTTTTTGGTACGAGAGATATTGTTGTTTTGCAAGGAATAACGCTGAATTGTTGATTTTACAAAGGGGTTTTTGTTGTGGTCAGAGATATTATTGATATATGTTGATAAATTTGGGTGTAAGAGGTAAAATTTCAACATATTAAAATCAATGTATATTATGGTTAAATAAAAAATAAATTGTTAATAACGAAGTCAGTAACTAATCAAAACATGTTTTTGAGTAAGATAATAAAATTCATTGTCACTTTATTCTTTTTC
This sequence comes from Congeria kusceri, assembly GCA_027627225.1. Taxonomy (NCBI): domain Eukaryota; kingdom Metazoa; phylum Mollusca; class Bivalvia; order Myida; family Dreissenidae; genus Congeria; species Congeria kusceri. Next base: position 21,141,441 of record CM051029.1, read on the forward strand.
CATGTATTATAATATTATTTAGGAACAGTTCTTGCTCCATAAATATATAGGCGTTGATCCTGGTACGTTAAAACTGTTACTGTTATTCTAAGATGATGATATTTTTACCTGTGCGCAATCGGAAACTGGATTACATATTGGGTTATGTTTGTTAGATCGGTATTTTGCAACAGTTATGCGTAAATGTTTACAAAATACAGAGAACGATTTTCAAAAAAAGGGTGGAATAAATTAAAGAAAATTAAAATGTATGTTTAATGGAAACATTTTAGAAACTGACAATGAAAAAAACAAACTGTTGGATAATATCTTGCTACATATATTTTAAAGCGTGTAAATTAAGAACCGAATTACATTATCACTAGTTTATCTCCATATAACTATTTTTGTTTGAAATATGGTCTTTTTTGCACGCACATCATAGTTACTACCGGTATATGGTGTCTACAATTAACAGTTATTATTAAATGGATATTGTTTACTAGCATGTTAACGTAATATTACAATTTTCTTTTTGTTAAGCATTTCACATACTGCTAAATTAGTATTGCTAAAACATTATGATTTATATGCAGATATGTACGTCATTGACCACCTTAACTATAATGTGTTGTAATACATGTGTACTGATGGTCCTGTAAGTCGCATGTATTTGGATTACAGCTCTATAAATCAATCAAAACCACATAATTAATACAACAGAGATGGAGAAGGACATTCATTGTGTGTTATGTTTGATCAAACTACTATTGTTTCTGCGTGTCTAGTTTACCTAATCGTCATGATAATAAGTATCTAATTAACCGCATCGGCGAGATACTATCTTGTGATGTTCATCTTCTTAATAATAAACATCTCGATTGGATGTAAAATGTGTTTAAGATTTGCGTTTGCATTCTTGCTTATGGTCCAAACGGGTATGTATTTTGTATCACGCTTCTTTTATTTGAAGTCGTGAAATAATATAAAATGATATTTCGTTTAGCAGCATAATATTATTATATTCCTATTATGTTTATTATAAGGGTTTTGAGGTTAACACCTACGAAATGTCAAAGCAGTAATTAAAATGCTTTTTGTCAATATGTTCAACCATTTATTTTTATGTCGTTGTAAACGGTTATAAATTTAAAAACTTAACGCTGCGCCTAAAATGTATACACAGCAAATACAATGAAGATTGTGATAATAATATAGTTATCATTCAGGTGCACATGACGTGACACTATCTGCAGACACGACAACCGTTGCAAATGGTGATTCTATACATCTGACTTGCAACCATGACAGCAATCCAACCGTAACATGGGGGCGTAACAGAGACATAGTTGTAGGTGCAACAATAGACAGTAGCGGCTGCTTGCTTAGCCCTGCAGGAAAAAAAATTCCTCCTTATCTGGTCGACTATTCGTGTGCAAATACAACACATATATGCACACTGTAACCTTGTCAATGTCTAACAACGGGGATCAATGGAAGTGTTCTATTTGTGACAACACCAGTGCTGTCATATTCAGTAACACAGTGAATTTGACAGTTACATCTACAGTTACATCTACAGGTATTTGAAATTATGTACAATATATATTAATGCCATTGACGCGTTTAAATATGTATTTAGTATATGCTTTTTAGGGAAATTACATATGTTTACTGTTGAAGCAGTGAAAATATTACATTTTATATTTTCACTGCACAAAAAAACGGACTATTTTTCATTAAAAAGAGGCTAGCATCGATCTTACAGGTAGTGGTGTACAACCCTTGGCAAATGTATATACATGCACAGTATATTCATGCATCTGTTTACATAAAACATGATAAAAATTCAACAAAATCATAATTTAGCGACAAAGACTCACACAATATGGCGTTTTTTCTCACCATACTACAGTACTAACGAGTGACAGTTTTGGAATCATTTATGACGTCATTTTATGACATCAGATACACGAACTTGTGACGTTTAAACTTATCTCGTGCAATATGTATTTATTATCCAAAAGCATAAAAGAAAAAAGAAAATTTGTTGACTTCGGTGTAAGATCGTATTTTATTTCACTCATGAAAATATATATATTCATATTGACAGTACCTTCAGGTAAAACAAAAAATTACTATATAAAAATAATATTAACAACTTCAGAAAGTAATGGAAAGATACTTTTCAGATATAACGAATCTGTTAAATGAATTGTTACCATTAGACACAGATCAGAGACCATCAATAACCGTTCCATAAGTTGTATTCCGTATCCGAAATCAATGACCACCCAAATCATGTTTACAACAACAAGAAATGAAGATCATAATTTTCTTTGGCATTAGACCTCATTTATTTCAAACGCAAGAAGAAAAACTTGCGTAGGGCTTAGAATGTAAAATCCGTAGTGATACGTTAATACCCAGAGTATCATGATGCTGTTTCTGTTTTTCTTGAAACTAGACTCGTCTACGACGATGTTTGGCAGTATTATTGGATGCATGGTCACAGCGGCTGCAGTACACTTCTTTGGCAAATAGTAGTGACGAGGTTCTGATTCTTTACGATTCATCAGTCATGTGCATGACAAATGCTACATATATCAATACACTTAGAATTATATATTGCGAGTTCTGTGTTAAAATCTTCAAACAAGTTGTCGTTTTTTCAAACAATCCATTTACAAAATGTATTAACACCAGCCCGGTGTAAGGCGGATGTTACAGCTTTTAATGACGCAAGTTTTCATAAAAAATATTAATATACTTTCACCATATGTGCAGTTGTCAATGACATGTAAGGACAATTATTCTTTGAATTTATGGAGTTTTTAGTTGAATATAGATCTAGATTGGTGTAGCTGTAACTGTAAGCTACCTGCAACTCAATGTTATGTTTAATTGGTATATCTACTATATGTATTTGTCCAAATGTTCTAATCGTTACTAAAATATAACCAAATGCTTCTGAAAATATATACGTTGATGATTGTTGTAATCAGGTAATCGTCACGTACTAGTATATATGCTGTTGTATTTATACAATAAGTACAGTGAATATTTGTATAATTCACTGTTAACAAAATGTACATAAAGACATGTATTTCTAGATGCAATCTGATTAATATCATGTCCTAAGAAATCCTGCAAGAAGATTGCAATGTGCTTTTTAACTGACTGTTTAGTAAACAAATTGACAATCATAAAACCATGTATCAAATAAAGTTTATACTTAAAAATATTCGTTTGTTATATCTGAAGTATTAAATTATTGACCTAACAATGCTGTTTTCCTTAAATTAGTAAATACGTAGATATATATCATACCTCAATAATAATAAGTATTCAGTGTTATGATATGATCATTAAATACTATAACAAACCCATAAGTAAGCATAAGTTTATCATGCCAGGCTTAGAAAAGTTGAGCGCGAAGCTTGCCGAGCGCTGAATGTTTCGTGCCGAGCATGACAAACTTCATCTTTATCCAACATTCACCTAATATTATATTTATCCGTTTATGCAATGATTATAAATCATATAAACGGCGTGAAAAGGTCAACCATAAAAAACTTCACTTAAGTTTCCCAGTTTTAACACTGTTTTTTTTGTTTACACAAACGCCATCATTTTGTATGACGTCACATTGAAATACACAGCGTTATAAAAATAACAACCGAACAAACGTGTGCTAAAAAAGCGATCAAATAATGCTAACGTTTATACGATGGATTGTTATTTCTTCGGTTCTGCTGTAGTAATATGAAACAGTTATTAACTGTGTTATTTGATATACATCAATGTGCATTTAATAGCAGCAATAACACGTTCTATACATCAGCATTACATCTACAAATTGGTCTGTTCCTATCAGCAAACATTGTTTCTTCTCTTAAGATTAGACAAGGGTGTTCAGTTTTAGTCATACAATATTTTTAATTGTCGTATTCGTTTAAGAGCAATATTTGTGTGAGACATACCACAACAATAAAACTATACTCAAACGTTTTAGTCGGCCTTTGACTTTGTGATTCTGAAACAAAAATAATTAATTGCGAGCAACTGGTAAATGCACTTCTTCGAATATGCATATTGACACTTAATCACGGCATTTGCATCAGTCACAAATTATGTTTACTCCGTTTCACAATTTTCTACAGAAATTGTTTGTGCTTTCTTAAGTTTCTGAAAAAAGTACGTGGCAGTAAGGACACTGATACTGACGTTAAGACCTATTCTGTAAAAAAAGTGGATACATGTAGGTACAAGCCTGCTTAAAGGGAGTATGTCAACGAAAAGGGCCTCAAGGGGGTAATTTCATAAAACAAGAGGGCCCTAGGAGGCTCACCTGAGACCTTGTAACCCAATTGGAAATTGGTATCTCTGAGGCGTGGCTTATTTTTATCCCAGGGGCATAATTTGAACAATCTTGAACAAACCTCTGGGCCTTGAGTATTCAGGTAAAGATGTTTAAAGTAACTTTGCTATTTAAGTCTATATCAAGCATGTGACCCCTTAGGGTGCCACCAGATTTGACTCCAGTGGCATAATTTGAACAATATTTGTAGAGGACCACTATACGGATGTTATATACCTGTAGGTCTTGCAGTTTCAGAGAAGAAGAATTTGAAAGTCATTTTGCTATTTAAGTCTACATAAACCATGTGACCCCTGGGGTGTGGTCAGTTTTGACCCATGGAGCATAATTTGGACAATCTTTGTAGAGGACCACTTGAGGATGTTACATACCAAATACAAAGCCTCTGGGCCTTGCGGTTTCAGAGAAGAGTTTTAAAGACTTTTTGCTATTTAAGTTTAGTTACATAAACTATGTGACCCCCGGAGCGTGGCCAGTTTAGACCCCAGGGGCATCATTTGAACAATATTTGTAGAGGACCACTATCGGATGTTACATACCAAATATGAAACCTCTGCGCCTTGCGACTCCAGAGAAGTCATTTTGCTATAGTATTTCTATATAAACCATGTGACCCCCGCGGCGTGGCCCGTTTTGACTCCAGGGCATCATTTGAACAATCTTTGTAGAGGACCACTATAGGATGTTACATACCGAATATGAAACCTCTTGTCTTTGTTGTCTCAGAGGAGATTTTTTAAGTTATTTTGCTATATATTCTATATAAACCATGTGACCCCCCCCCGGGCGTGGCCCGTTTTGACCCCAGGGGCAAAATTTGAACAAACATTGTAAAGGACCAATAAAGGATGTTACATACCAGATATGATACCTCTGGGCCTTGCGGTTTCAGATGAGATTTTTAAAGTCATTTTGCTATTTTTTCTAGATAAACTATATGACCCCCGGGGCATCGCCAGTTTTGACCCCAGGGGAAAAATTAGAACAACCTTTGTAGAGGACCACTTTAGGATGTTACATACCAAATATGAAACCTCTGGGCCTTGTGGTTTCAGAGGAGAAGATTTTCAAAGTCATTTTGCTACATATTCTATATAAACCACGTGACCCCCGGGGCGTGGCCCGCTCTGACCCCAGGGCATAGTTTGAACAATCTTTGTAGAGGACCACTGTAGAATGTTACATACCAAATATGAATCCTCTGGGCCCTGCGGTTTCAGAGAAGATTTTTAAAGTTCACACTTTTTTAATCTATTTTTAGCTCTGTTGACCTACATATGCAGCGGACCATAACGATTTGAGCAACTTTGAAGAAGGGTCACCTAATAATCATTCCTGTGAAGTTTGGTGAAATTCTGCCACGTGGTTAAGATGTTGTTTGAATGAAAAGTTGACGACGCACGCACGCACGACGGACAACGGGCGATCACAAAAGCTCACAATGAGCACTTTGTGCTCAGGTGAGCTAAAAAAATAACTGGAATTAAGATATTAATAACGGCATGTAATAACTGTTACAATAAATTTTATATAATAAAAAACAGCTTTCGCATTCTGAGATTTAAAAAATAAAAGTATTATATTTGGGTCCCGTTTGTTTGGCCCTTTTCATGCTTACATTTTGAGGTCAGAATTGTATTTTGTATAACCACAGTGTACACAATGTTCCTTACAAAGCATAATAGCGCAGTTGGTTAAAGCGCCGTCAACTGTCATTTCCCTCGTATGGCTCCTTAGTCATGAGTTCGATACCCGCTTGCGGTTTTAATTTTTACAAACATTTTTGTTAATCTTTTTTATCAAATATCCCCATTATGTTTGTATTATTTATTCCTTATTTAATGTCTATGTCCTAGAATAGTGCATTTTTATCATCTAATGTCATTTATAGTGCAATAGTTCAACAAATTTTCGTGTACAATATTCCCTTTAACTTCCATGGAACACTATCACCTTAACAACGTTGTGTACACTGCGGACGTCCCATCCACATATAATGTGACAGTGCAGAACGGGAAAAGATTTTGCTAGAATTGAGTATTATCCAATCTGAATCAGTACCGAGTGATTTAATATAGCACTTAAATAATGTTATGCAAACATTGATTGTTGAAAATACCCAAATTGAGTGAAACTATAACAAACAAATTCCATCAATATGCCTACCATTTTACAACCGTGCATAAATGATATGATCAAAAGGCGTGACATTTTTAGCTTTTATTAAACAGATGTTTAAACTATATAACTATCAATTAAACATAGACCAATCTTTATGCAATCTGTTTGACTAGTATCGAGTATATGAATGGAGTTTTGTGACTAATTTTTTTATTAATCGAGTCATTGGCGTTTCAGAATTGGTTATTTCGGCAAATGTGCGACGTATCTGTTGCTATGGACACCGTGCTCTAGACGCGCATCATCTTACTTCTTGCAAATAAATATATCAATAAATTTAGCCAGTTGAATAGTTGCTTTACGGTAACTGCGAATTGGTTGATATGACGGCAGCACAGAATAATGTATTTATCTTTAAAATGCAATGCATCTCCCGAGATATAATCACAAATTCTGATTCTGGATTATCAATTGTGATAATTAGGCGCATGTTAATAGATCACTATTAAAATTGTAATTACTACACACATGTAAAGATCTCGTCACTGTATGTATAAAAAAACCTGCAATAATTTTCTAACGACTGGACCTTTTTATCATTGTTGTACTAGTATAGCGTGATTCAATAGCTTTCAGGTCAACAGAGTTACAATAGATAATGGTCTATATGAGGCGCGTCTGTGGTTGAAATCGTTATCACAAAATTTAATTGAGGCACGTCTTTGGAAAACCGGACTTAATGCATGTGCATAAAGTGCCGTCCGTCCTGGATTAGCCTGTACAGTCTGCACAGGCTAATCCGGGATGGTTCTTTCCGCTTTTATGGTATTTTCTGTTTCAAGGAAGTCTCTTCTAAACATAAATCCACTGTTGGCGGAAAGTGCCATCCTGGATTAGCCTGTGAGGACTGCACAGGCTAATCCAGGACAACACTTGACCCCCATGCATTAAGTCCGGTTTTCCGACGACGCGCCTCAATTAAATTTTGTGATGACAATTTCAACCACAGCAGGCAATACACTAGTAATACAGAACACAACACTTCTTTCCACTTTTTTTATTTGGCCTGCTGTACATAGTAATGAGCACAGGACTTGATAAGTTAAGGTCCAATGTGTGTGAGTGTCTATTCCTTCTCCTTCTTGCCTGTGAGCACCTTGGTACCTCGGAGCAGACCTGTCCTTCTGGCGGCAATGAGACCGACCTGGGTAGGAGGGGTGGCAGTTATTAAAAATCTGGTCAAGTGCAATCGACACTGATTAAAATCCTATTCTTAAATACCGCTACACTACACATTAGGATCCTGTCGACAACCATTGGTCACTTTCTGACAAGCTTACAGTTAGCCAATCAGAGCGTTGTTTATATGGTTTTGAAAGTAAGTGAATTACTGCATTGGCCGTAAATAGTTTACTTTTTAGCTGACAACCCCACATGCAGTTATTACACATTTAGCCGACAACCCCACATGCAGTTATTACACATTCATATTTTTACCATGTAAACCCAATTTTCGAGTTAATTTGTGGAAAAAATGCCAAAAACACTTTGTCGTAAAAAAAAATATTATATGCAACATTTCTTTGTTACACAAAGAAAATACCAAAAGCGTACAGTCATTGGTTTAGCATTGTAATTTATGACCAGTAAGAAATGGCTGTCAAAATAAAGCAAATATTTGTTTACGAATGTCTATACTGTATCTGGTTTTAGTCAATAACCAAAGTAAGTGCTAAACAATGTGAACAGTACTACATTATCAAAACTTGTTAATCTTCAATTGCTTTTAATAAATCTATGAACAAGGAAATTTAATCTTTTACTGGAACACCAGAACCAACAGAATATTCACTTAACAAGAAAAACCCACACATATCTCCAACTCAGTACATAAATTACAAGCCCAGTCCAAGCTTAACAATTACAATGGTTTCGCTGTAAAAACAAAGTACACAGTTAATGTAATGATTATTCCTATTGCAAAAACAGGTGAATCCCTCTGAAGACCAGTGTTGCTTACCTTTCTACCAGCAGAGCGGGTCCTAGCGACTGTGGATGCCTTACCGATGTGCTGGTGGTTACCACCACCGTGGGGATGTTCAACGGGCTGAAATACACACAGAATCATAGTCAGCTGCAAGCAGTGAAATTCTTGTACCGAAACAATTCTTGTATCTAAAGCAGCCAGAAACTATAGTATACTTATTTATGTCACTCAAATATAAACCATATGTCTAGGTCTGAACAGGCCACAATAGGTTTAGATGAATTTCCAAGCACTGCATTTCAGTTTTATGCTAAACACACAAGCACTCTGAAATACCTTAGAACTTTTGATATTATTACTTCAATTAAAACTAGTATCATATTGCTAGGCAACCCATCAGCCACTTTCAATTTGTCAAACTGACTAACTATTAAACTACGGTAGTTAATGCTAGGTTCGCACTATCGTGCAATCCGTCACAATCCGCAGCTGATCGTGGTATTTCTCTAAGATTTCAGGCTTGGATACGATGTGATGCGAGTCCATACACTCCGATACGATGTTTTGTGCTCTGTTGCGATCTGGTTACCATTTGTTAATTACAGGTGTCACGATCTGATCTCCAGTTTGGATAGGATTACAAACGTTCCGTTGGGATTGTTTCGAACTTGTCCACGATCCGGTCTCGATCTGACACAATTATCACGATCAGGTTTCCCGAATTAGGACGTTCTAGTACGTAAAGATAAGGTCCGATACGCTTATCACGAATCCATGCGCTCCGTTACGATAGGATACTATTGTGGTCGCGATGTCTTTCACGATCATAATTGATGTTGATCACGATTTGAGCTACGACTGGATCTGATTGATATAAATACAGCCCGACTGACTATTGACTTCATTGTTTCTTGTGATTGCAACTTATCTTAACAGAGAGTGGTGTTTTTTCTCGTCTACGATCAATCCCGATCACCACGATTGGATGCACGATAAGATACGATTTGTTGCGCTTCGTTAGGATGCAATAAGATTGATACCATGATCCAGACGGACAATTTATCGCAGTTGATCGCGTTAATTGTAGATAAATGTTTGAACCGTTCAAATATTTCTACGATTAACACAATTGCCCCGACTGACCTCACGATTTGACAAGATCTGATAGGATCACCACGATTGGTCCACGATTAAGACCACAATTTCAATCGTGGCGAGAATTGTGATAGTGGGAACCTAGCATAACAGGAAATTACTGCTTTGAACAGTCAGTATAGGCACTTTCATACTTTAATTCACACCATTTTAGTTTTGTACTGGTACTGGTACCTAATGTTTGCTCAGAAACAAATATTTTCAGTTATCAGTGCAAACACAATATGAAAGAAGTCTTATTATTGTTGTAACTTTACATATACACATACAACTACAGTTGACAAAATATCTACAAGGTTCATTATTAGTGAATGCAATTACAACTTGACAATTACAAACACTAACACAATAATAGGGATATTATTCCGTAGCGATGGTCTCGTTTTAAATTGTACTACTTTAATTGCAATCAAACGCACAGTGAATCAATTTTAGCCAATGAAAATAACTCTGATCAGGCATTGATTTCCTTAACTATTATATTAAGATATTGTGATGTTGTATTTTGATAGATAAACATGTTTTCACTCTATGACTCGGAGTTGATGCTAATTTTAATATCCGCCCACCGCCAGAGATTTTGAATTGCAACAGTATACCGGTCTGTCCAATACATCTCACTCCAGATAACATTTGTACCTGAAACATGATCAAATGTCCCCCATGGCTGTTTTACTACAATTGTAACTAACATCTCCACAAACCACTTACGTTCATGGCCACACCACGGACAATGGGCCAGCAGTTTCTCTTTGCCTTGTATTTGTGGTATGCCCTGCCTGCCTTCAAGATGGGCTTGTCAATACGTCCACCACCCGCAACAATGCCTACAATGGGCAGAAATCTAGTCTTCTTAATACAATTGAGAACAGTTGGGCCTTTTAGACTTGAAATCATCAGGCCTTTTTCTGACCTTTTTTGGAAAAAGTACCTGGTTTAAAATTTGGAATTTCTCATCGTAAAATTTGCAAAATTGGGAAAAGTATGTAAAGATAAATCTTGTTTGCAGTATCAATTTCCACTGATTAGTTGATAAAATTGCATTATATATCCGAACGTCATTGTGACTGTTAATGTTTTTGTTCTTAAAATATTTGTTGATGTAATTTTTTCAAGATATTTTGCAGCCGAGGGGAATTTTATTTTTCAATTGGGAAAACAATAACCATAGTTTGCATCGGGAATGGGTGAGATATTCTGACCAATGAGGCTTATAGAAAAAGGCCTGATCATGCAATCTTTCCTTTTCTTGTTAAAAAAACCCCACAAAACTTTGAGCAGTTTTTATCCATGTTAAGTTTAAAACATCAGATTTCCATCGTTATTCCTCGCAGTGTCAAACAATTTAAACCCCTAAAATCATGAAACATACTTAAAAAATGCATGACTTATGTTAGATCTACATATAATAAACGATGTATTGACTGTTTATTATTGTTTCATTTGAATATGGTTCACCACGGCTTACTATCTACACCTTCGATCATCAAGTATATTATTTCCTGTTATTAAATCAAATATAACACTTGTTGCACAAGTTCGTAAATTAATGGTGTGTCACTGTTAGAGAAATGCTAGTTCTTGCCTTTATTTGGAACACTAGGGCAATCATCAACTAAATTAATAGTCAATAATAACTGATCATCTGTTTAATACACCTTACTGCATATTGTAGTTAGCTGAAGCTCAAGTTACACTAGTAATTTGTGATTCCAGTCATCGAAATGAGCACTGGCCAAGCAAGCCCAAATTCTTATTTTATTACTTGAGAGCAAGAAAATATTACAAGCCCGCCTATATAAAACTGAGAATCTGAGCAAAGCCCTGTTCAAAATTTACTGGTACCGGGCTTACGGGCTTGTGCGAATTTCGACCACTGTGATTATTAGGGCTGCAACAATATACATGTACCCATTCATTGTATTGCAATGTGTTTTCCTCATTGTATTGCAATACAATTTGCAATATATTGCCACATGATAAATATCAATGTACAGTAATTGCTGATAAATGCAGTCACTGTGCCCAGTGCAATACAAGTCCATCTACATTTAAAAGTAAACAAACATACTGAAAATCTATTGTTGCACTGAAATGGGTTAGCTGGCCATGATTAAATGGGCATTTTGATTTTCTTTCTGATTTAAACATTTTTTTAAATGTGTTACCGGTTTATTTATTCCTTTTATTTGTCCAATCATTATAGTAAGCAACAAGAATGCTTTGTCATCATTGATGATTTATGTTGAACAATATATTGCTGTATGTTGCTATATGATTGTCGACTGCAGCAATATATTGCAATACAGTTTTTGCAATATTGTTGCAGCCATAGTGATTATGTTCAGAATATGCTGTTCTCAGATACTCACCAACCATGGCTCTGTTAGCGGAGGGGATGACTTTCTTGGCGCCGGACGGCAGCTTGACACGGCTCTTTTTAGTGTCTGTGTTGTGCGAGATGACTGTGGCGTAGTCCCCGGACGCGCGGGCCAGTTTACCCCGGTCTCCGGTCTTCTGCTCCACGCAGCACACAATGGTTCCTTCCGGCATAGCTCCCACTGGCATAATGTTGCCGATCTGGAGATTAGCTGGAAAGGGCATGAATATCAAATAAAGTACCAGATGTGGCATATTTAAAACTCATTCAAATGAGGTAAAATATTTCCAAATAAATTCTCTTTCAATTATATACAGTCAGTTAACTATTTATTACTCAAAATAATCTACTATATTCCCTCACTTTTCTATTAAACACTCGTGCAAATGCTGCAGGACACCTGCTTTTGTAAATCTTTGACAGAAATGCTACATAGTCATATAATAATGTTTTCCGTATACTAATATAACACCAAGAACTAAACACATTAAAATCTCGAGAAAGATCTAGGATAAAAAAGGTATAGGGTGCTGCTAAAAAGGAGCAGGGTGGAAAGCCAGACCAGTTGGTTGACATTTTCTAATGTTTTGCTTAATCAAGGGTTTTCATGATGTTGATGCTTCTGAATAAGGTTTTTAAGCATTGTCTATTCATTTGCCACTCAATATTTGCAAAAAATATATTAAATTTCAAAATATATTTAACATTTTTGCATTGACCAGCCCAGAGGTGCACCAGGGGGGAACCAAAAAGCAGCAGGGTGCTGCGCCCTGCTATTCTGCTCTAGGTCTTTCCTAAAAATCTTTTGGGAAAATGTAAAGCCCCATGGGGCGTTTATTAGGGAGTATACAGTATTTTGGTGAAGCTTAAAGCAAGTATTGTAGGCAAGTATTGATTAGAGGAATTACCCTTCTTTCCACAGTAGATGAACTGTCCTGTGTACATTCCCTCGGTAGCGATGAATGTTTCAGTCCTCAGCTTGTACCTGTAGGGGTCACGGAAAACCACCTTGGCCAAAGGTGCACCACGACCTGGGTCATGTACGATGTCCTAAAACAGCATTTTCCCATGACTCATGAAGCACCAGTATTTTCCCATGAATCGATTTATGAAGTTAAAATCAAATTTTATGAACAAATAGTGGATGCTAAAAGGCAATCACAAATGGCTTAATGAACTTTTTACCTAGAAAGTTTCTAAAGAGATATAAAGGTAAAATGCAGACGTTTGCTCAGAAACAACTCGTCAAATTCACGGTTCTCATTCAGATGAAGTGGAAAATTGGTTTGTCATCAACGCGAACATCCTAAAAACTAATCACACATCAGGGTAAAAAACGTGTATCCCATGGTCACGCCAGTTTCCTGACTAGTAAAAAATGGTCAAGTGTAGATGTTTGCTCAGAAACTGATTGTCAAATACATGGTCATCTTTCAGATGAAGTGGAGAATAGGTTTGTCGTCATTGCAAACATCATTTCTGAAAACAATTCACAACATGATAATCATTTACATTATACAACAGTAGTATATCTACAACTTTTGAAATAGCCAACAAACAGGAATGTTATGATTAGCATCATTTGACCACTGAAAAATAGTTTATGTTATCTCATGTTTGCGTCCTGGCAAATGAAACATCTGTAAGAGGTTCCATATATACCGCATTGCGAGATCAAAGGTCATCTTGGCAACAGTATTTTGGCACTGATGATAAGAGTCTGTGTGACTAATTTCACTACAGGCAATTTACAAATTATTTTTTTTGAAATGATGGATAATCACTTGAAACACAGCATTGAACAGATATATATTCATATCAAAAACATGATCTTACTTAGTGTATGCTCAGATAAAAAATATTTCAACAAACACATGGCCACCAGGTATTCAGGTCAAAGTGAAGAATATTTTCAGTCATAAGTGCAAACACGATTAATTTTGAACTATTTCTAACAGCCAATAAATTATTATTATTTGGAATTTATCTTGCTGTTGGAATTTTGTAACATCGAAAAAAGACTCAAACTCGAGCAAAGCTAAAGAACAAAAATGATTTATGACACAATTACATGCAGTCTTCGAAATTCGCATTTTTAAATTACTAGCCAGTCGGGCTTGTTACCTTACAATTTTAACTAGCCCGAAACAATTTTTACTAGCCCGAACTTATATTAATGAAAAACACAAGTTGCAACAACAGTTCATTATATTTATCATTACAAAACTAGTACATTCACATTTCTGTTACAATCTGAACTATTTTCATCACAAAACATGTCAACAAACTTTTTGTTTTGAACAATAACACATCAAACAAGTGAATGTTGCAGTAATCGTCTATGTTAATAATCATTTTTCGCCAGGCATCTGTATACGAAAGATAATTCGTACCTACTCGGACATTTCCGTTTTGCTTATATGGGACAAACTGCTAAGACAATCGTTACTCTCCGGTAAGTCGGAATTCAACGATAGGATTCGATTGGATGTGTCACGACTAGGTGCGCGATGATGTTTTCTAATGTAATCCAATCGAAAATACGGTTGTAAACGAACGCTTTACGGTGTTGTTGACATTTTCTAAGTAGATTGAGTATTTATGAGATTATTTGATTTTAATCTCTAATTTCTGGCCATAATATTTTATTCGCCAGGCGGGCGATAATTATGGATTTTTTCGTTCGCCCGATTTTATTTTTACTCGCATTTGCGAACGGGCGAGTGCGAATTTCGAAGACTGTACATGGAGAATGTTAAAACATTAATAACAAGCATTTCAGAAAGCAAAAACACCTCAACAACTTTGTCTGGACCACAAGCATTATGAAAACACAGCTGTCACTTCCAACAAAATGTAAATACAACAAAACAAATTCAGTTTGCATTCTTGTGTAGAGTTGACAGATCTGAATTCCAAATAATAAGAATAAGAATTCCAAACCTTTACTACTCCTTTTACATATCCATGTCTTTCAGCGTAATCGTTGGCACGCAGGGAAGCTGCTCCCTTCCTGTTCTTCGTGTGAGCTTTGAACGCACCTCCCGCACCTTTACGCTGTACTCGAATGACACGGCCCATGTTTTATATCTAAACGAGAAAATGGAGACCCTAAACCAACCAATAATATGTAGTAACTATAAAAGAATGCAGATATTAAATATACATTAAGAATAAATTAAATATTAAATTAAACGATGGATTCATCTGGGAGGTAAAACGATGCCAATTAAAAGCGATACTAGTGGATTTAAAACGGAATGTCGTCGTTGACATGTACTCACCGTAATGGCCGAATTTAAGAGGAAGTCGACCGGTTTCTGGTATCAATAAGTCCTAAAAATAATGTATTTTATATACTGACGTTGTTGGGATTTTCTAAACAGAAATTAATTAATCAATAAATTTAATGTACATTTTAATAATCTAAGTACACTGTCACCATTTCTTATGATTTAATTGGTTGAATTCTATTTTACGACAAAATTGGCTGCATACCACTAAACAAAATTCAAAATCCAATAGTCTGGTACCCGACAACAACATTTCAGAAAGGGCAAATCCTGTGCCATATACACCCACACCTTCTTAGTCTTAAAAAAAAAAAAAGTAAATATTAAACAAAATACTTGTACGTTCGAAAATGAATCAAAACAAAATACTTGTACGTTCGCAAATATGCCAGGTACCAATTAAAAAATAGTACAGACCACCGAGGGCCTTCTCGCATTATGGTGACCGACCAGTCAGCACAAAAACGCTAAACAGACCGAAGCCAATTGCTGAGGTCCATTCAACGTTTGCAGGCTGACTGGGAGGTCTCTTTAATGCGAGGATGTCCGAAGTGGTATGTGCTATTTCTTGTATTATACTGCACATTTTTAGCACATAAGTTTTAGATAAAATGATAAAATATCACTAGCCTAACACAATGCACTAAACATTTCTTTAGTTCGTGCTGAGATATATACAACATTTTTTTCACAGACCAACGAGAATTTTAAGTGCACGCCCTTGTTTTTCACCCATTTCCTCACTTGTTTATTTCGAGCAGTGCGCGACAATGACGTCATTTTAAAAATTTAGACTGCGTCACGCTATTTTCGGTAAACAACCACCATGATTTATGTAATCGCATATTTATGTATAGTGCATTTGCGAAACGTTCCTGGATGAAGCGGAATTTATCTAATTGTATAATCGTTAACAACTTCATAAATCTAGATTCGTTAATTACGATCGTAGACAAATCGTAAATATTGATGAAACGCCTCCCAGAACTGCGGTTACACACAACAAGAGCTGATCGAGCACCCACCCAGAATAGCTGGCTGCGGGCACTATAGACCGTTTTCACGACGAGGTATAATTTTACCGTAACACCGGTTGGCGGCCATATTGGAGGTATTCCCCAGACTATCTAAATATAATTATATGACTCAACAAGAAAAATGCTTATGTTTTCTGAAGCGTAAAATGACTAAAAAATAGCCGATAGATATCCTACAAGTGTGTTCATATTCCGACCGTGTATACACACGGCGATCAGAAAAACTAAACCAGTGTTGATGCTGTGAATAACGTTGATTGTGGATGGACATCAGGCTTTTAGTTGTTAATGACAAGGGACATGATATTAGCCGCATTTAATAGGGAAACACTAAGTGTGTGCCTATGAAATATCTGTTTTGTAATTTATTGGTAGTTGGTACTTAAATTTCAAACCAGTGTTTTTGACAATGATATGTTACTTTATGTAGCATATGTGCTTTACATGCACCTGTTGGCAGTCAGTGAGTCACTCCTTTCATGCTTGATTTAGTACAATAAGGGACATGGTCAATGAGGTCTATCAATTATAATACAAAATGCTACAACTATATATTTAAAATGTACATGTAATATTGTTATTATAGTTAAGGTGATCAACTCCCAGCCTAACAAAGCCCTAAACCCCGGGATCATCGCAGGGAAGATGGGCATATTCTAAGCCATCTACAGCGACTGCAAGGTTGTGGCGAAACGTGTACACATGTAGCAGCTTTTATGTTTTCGGTATTGGCCACCATTAAACTTTAATGATTACGTCTTGCTGTAATTAAATTTATTAATGCATTTTGGAATATTTTATTTTGTTTTACTTTCAGATCTCCAATGTTGTTATGTACAGTATCTATACATTTAAGATTTCTCGAATTATTGGTATTTATTATTTTAATGTGTATTATATTATTATTATTGTATAAAAAATAATACTTAAAGTAAACACGGCCATTCGTCCCCTACCTCTGATTCAAGTAGGGCAGTTGTCAGTTACTGGCATAAGTATGTGCACTTAGTACTGGTAAACCTGCTTACCCAGGAAAAGTGTGAGTAGGTTATCTGACCGCCGTTATATGACTGAAATGCTGTTGAATACGGCGAAAAATCCAAACAAACAAACAAACATTTTAATGTGTATTATTAACAAAATTTCAGATTCAGTAACCCCCAAACCTCAAGAATGTAGAGTACAAAGAAAGATGCCATGTTTTTGATGGAATAATTTTTTTTATTGTTGTCAACCTGTATTCTTCTTTTAATATGTAGGGTTTCTTAATAAAATAGTTGATCACTTTAGACTGCATGTCATTGTGTTTATATTTTCTTTTCTTGAGAAGCAATAAAAAGTTTACACTTCTAATATGTGTAATTAATTTTATTTACCCTATTCCTCATTAAGCAGTGAGAAAATAGTTAATTTGTCTTTGTTTAGTAATAATATCATTACAATTACCAAATTATAAGATCATGCTCAAATCAATACCATATGTATATATATATCAAAAACATCAATTAAAACAATTTATTTATGATCACACAATCATTATCAATAATATCACACACACATCTGAAATTTGTTATTCAATATTAAACAAAGTGGTGGCTTGATTCTCGGTTTGTCCATCCGTGGGTCTATTCTCCTATTTATCAAAAGCGAGCGTCTGGATGGTCCCTGGCGAGTAATTTCGACATTTTTTCAACAAAATAAAATGACACAATAGATCAATAATTATTCAAACTGCATAAATGAAAAGATTTATGATCACCATTTATACTGCTATTTGTTATGCTATTGGAAAACATCCAAATATTCTGTGATTGTGAAGAATGCAGTTAAATATGTATTGAGGCTAATTTTTAAATAGCGACACATTGCCAATGACACTTCGATTAATAACTACATATTATTTATCATAACTGTCAACATACTTTAGCTTATGTGGTCAGAACATATTCCAGTGTTCTTTAAACGTTTGCCACTCAGGAGATGGAGATTGACTCTGACAGCCATGCAAGCCTTTTTCTTCCAACATTTCACGATTTTTTTTACACTTGTAGTTATTATATCTGGTATTCTGTATGATTGATCCGTACTTCTCTAAGCGTGAAAACGGTCTATATTATTTAGTCGGTCCGCTAAAATGACATTTTATAATTAACCTCATTTGAATAACGGACCTGATTTACATGATAGCTAAACTGTATCTTTGTGTTATCAAAACGTTTAACAACCGTAATATACCAAACGATTACCTCGTTATTGTAAGAAGAAGAAGAAGAAGAAGAAGCTTTCTGGTAAATGAAGACATGCATGACTGTTTGCAAAACAACCATGTTTAGAATAATGACCAAAATATTTTTCTCCTATATCTCGGCTGGTAATAAAACTATCATTTAAGATTATTACAATTAATATTGCACATGTTACTGTATATATATAGTGACATATTTACGTTAAAAAACAAGCATTATGTATGATATTGCATCATTTCAATTGGTCATTTACCAAGAATGATTCTATAAAAAATGCATTCGTCATCCGATTGGTTGAATGAAGCTTTATTTATTTTTAGAATCACGTTTGTACCCAGTGTGCGCGGAACCAGTCTAGTCATGGGCGTATCTTGTTAGTGGCATGTAACCTTGATAAGAAATTGCATATAATATAGTTTATTTATTTTTTTTGTAGCCGATATTGCAAAATCAAAGCAAACGCACATCGGTCGGAGATGTCAAAACAAGTTTAAGTAAAGAGAAACGCTTATGATAAATTGTGATGCATCTCGCCTACTGGAGAAAGAAAATGAAATCACCTAAATTTGTAATAATAGTTTTGGTCGCGGTAACTATTGTCGGTAGGTTGTTTGAATGACACTTTTTAACCATGTCAACAGGGTCCACTTCCCAGTTTCCATCTGATAGTGATAATTTCTTGGTGCAGGTGGCAAAATCAATTGACTGTATTTCCCTGCTTGTCCCAGAGCATTAACAATAAAGCCACACCCAAAAGTGTTGCTGTAGTGTAGGGGCAAAGTGACACTCTTCTAGTATTGTATTGTAGTATAATTAAGGTATCGTCAACTCCCATAAATTTGTCAACTCCCATAAATTTGCGACTAGCATTGATTCGCGGATGTATTTATTGTCACGTGATCGTCTACTGCATATGCCCATACGTAGCCATGGGAAATGCATTGGAAATGGTATTTGATACAAAAACACCATGTTTTCTTATTACCAAAACACCAGGAAGTTAAATTTTGTGTTTTTCAATAAAAATACAAACCAGAAATAGTTGTTTTCGTCCAATGTTGTAGTAGAACTTCCATATATAGTAAATCCATATATAGTAAATGATTCGACAGTGTGTCGTAACAAAGGCTGAGCAAAGTTTTTTGTATGTTTCTCAGTACCTTCATTTTAAGTAAATTTTAGCCTTTTTTCATAGTATTAATGTTACACGTGACAATAACAACATCCGAATGTAAAAAGCCATGTAACTGACATTTTTGTACAATTTGACTTTTTTGCATTTTTGAGATTATTTTAGTGAAATACATCAACTATTAAAATATTATGACTACTTTTTTGGATAAAATTATGTTTTTGAGAATTTTCCTCAATTACTATAAGTGAAAACACGTATTTTAATTATTCAAATAACTGACATAAGAGCACTTACATAACAATATTTGAAAGAAATATATGTTGTGATATAGTGTATTTGCTCATACTTTAATTTTGACATTGAAAGTTACAGAGCCTGAAATAACGTAACTGCTTTTTCCAACGGGAAGTAACCTAACTTAAGCAAAAAAAAAATTAAATGCAAGAAATCACGTAAGTGCAAAAAAATAAATATTTTTAAATCTGTTGCTTTTTTCATCAGTGATGTTGTATTAACTGTTAAAGCTGTACAATGTGTACACGAATGTTTAATTAAAAACTTAAACTTAAATATGCACATTAAGAATGCTGCCAAAAATTCTGAGCACTTATATTGACATAAGAATTGAAATCTTAAGTCACAAAACACAATACGAGCACTTACATTCAGCAGACGAAGAGTCATTTACAGGGATCTCGAAAACGCAAAACCAAGCGTATTTGGACGCATACTTTTTAAAAAGGACGCTTGTCAAAACTAGACTAAGAGTCCTGGGACGCATGCATTTCTGCTTACTGCGTATACCCTGTTACATAAAACATTGGTACTTTTCGAGAATTGGTACCCTGAGGCTACATACATGCCTGCATAAATGCTGGTAGTGGCGATAAAATCAATTATGGGCCCCGAGTACACACTGCAGCTGTCTCAGTCAAGTCACTTGGCTCTGCCCAAAGCAGTCTCTAAGCTTCGCCCACACCATTCAAGACAGTTACTGTTAACTTTCATTGGTTAATTCCTATGTCACTCATCAGTTAGCTTTAATCCACAAGTGGCAACAGGCGTCCGCAATTAAGAACAATTAGCACATGGTTGACAACCTAAATCAAACAGATTTGTTAAAATGAGTGAAAAACAGCTTCAGCACATTTAATTAACTGAAATTGCAAATCAAATTTCATGAATATCACTTAAATGTCAATAATATGATGAAAGCAGTTTTTGTCTTTGACCGACATTTCATACGAAAATCTAGGGCCGAATTTTGACAGGATTATAAATGCATCGATCAGTAAACATATATTAAGGAACGTTCTAGTGTATTATATATATAACAAGACATAAATTAACAATATTGGTGATAATGTTAGTTCAAACTTTTGCAATGTCACATATTTTCGCGACCTAACAAAAATTATCGTCGCCGATTCTACATGTCACAAACATTTGTAAAACACATGCAAACACACACTTTGGTGTTTAATAATAATATCCCTAAAATAACTACTCCTTGTCTGGTTTTTTGTGTTTTTCACATGTTTCCAATTACAAGTTTGACAGTAACTTATGATTTTGTGCATGCCTGCTGTTCTATACTGTAATCAACCACATCATACATTTTGTTTGTTTGTTTGGATTTTTCGCCGTATTCAACAGTATTTCAGTCATATAACGGCAGTCAGTTCACCTACTCACACTTTTCCTGGGTAAGCTGGTTTACCAGTACTAAGTGCACATACTTATGCCAGTAACTGACAACTGCCCTACTTGAATCAGAGGTAGGGGGAGACTGGCCGTAGAAATAATTTCATGACCAATCCCCACACAAGTTATGTGGCCGGGCTGGGAATCGAACCCGCGATCCTCGGATTTGTAGTCCAGCGCTCTACCAACTGAGCTAACCAGCCTGTTTATACATTTTTAATAACCAGGCCATTCAAAGCAGCTCACAAGGCTAGACCATCAATTACCTGCTTAAAATTAAACATTGGTAATATTGTTTTATTAGAAACGATCATTAAAGAATTATATATAATCATTATAATTACATAACCTAATAATAATAAATTAATAATAATAATAATTATTAGAACTGTATTGTTTAATATTATTATTAAAAAAATCATTTAATGTCATGAGTCACATGCTGGACTTACGTTTTTATTTTTTTTCTCTTTGGGACTCCTTCTTTTTAGGATGAAGGAGTTCCCGGACGCCTATTTTAAAATCCTAGTGAGATCCCTGATTTAGAAACTTGTACAGGCTCTATTCACCTACAAATTAAAAACACGCCCAACAATAATATGCTGAAAACAAAATTAAAACAGGAATTGATTATGTTTTTCTTGCTTAAGCTTAATATTCTGGAGTTTAGATTCTAAAAGCCACCTTTAAAAGAAATAATCCATTTACATAAAAACGTTTTTCCCCACTGTACAGTATTACTTAAAAGTGCTTTTGTGATAAGAAAAAAATACATTTTTATGATTTCTTTTTTATAAAATTCACAGTTAAACACAATAACCAAAAACTTGTTGAACATGCGGCCTAATAGAATATTATTTTCTAGGAATGATGGAATGACGTCATATCTGGAAATCAATGATAGTAAGATAAAATGGTGACACTTGACACTTATGTTAGCAATGTTGCCCTTTTAGAAGTTTTAAACGTTTTTTTATATAAATAAGTTAACAAAACGGTGGTAGATAATTATATTTACTTTCAAATATTAGTTCTAAATAATCTTTTCAAATAGTTGAAATAATTTGATTATTGACATTTAACGTTAGGGTCGCGAATTTACGGTAATCGAGGATATTATCATGGAAGTACCAGTTCTCGAACCTCTAAGGATGTACCCTGGCTTGTGGACTTTGTTGCAAAAGCATTCTTGAAACAACATTATAGATCAATATTTCAATCTCTGATACACATTTTTATGCATTAATAGTGACACATATTTGGTCTATTTTAGAACATTTACGCAATATGATGTCACCACCCTGCTATTTAAACTGTCATGGCGGCCTAAAAATAACTGATCTATTCTCGAACCCACAGCTATAAATAACGAAAACATGGTGTATCACATGATTTTCACTTGTCTTTCCGATGCAACCGATAGGGGAGCTCTAAGGGTAGTTTTTCTTTCAGAAAAAAACATTTAATTTAAGAAATATGTACATTTATTTGAAATGCATAAAAAGTCATAGAGTTTTTAATAAAATTGTTTAACAAAACAAAATAATAATAGTAAATACATGTTTTTGATGCATATTTCGGATAAATTTGCGACGATTGTACATAATGTTTACCATAGCACCTGGTACAAATAATCTGATGATGTCATACGCACTTTGCTTACATGTAAATAGCGCATTAACGATAGGTTCGAAAATAGGTGAGGTTTGAGAATAGGTACCTTCACGATATAATGAATGCTATTTAATTCGGCACCTGGTAAGTTCGGCACCTATTCACTTTGGCACTAGCGAGTCATTTCGGCACTTAAAATCGGCCAACCTCTCATTTACAAACATGATTATCAATATTACAAACATGATTATCAATATTACAAACATGATTATCAATATTATATTAATAATACAATGATTACAACCTTATCATTAAAATATAATTATAAAATAAAATCTTCAATTAATTGAAATGTTCATGCCTAAATTTTGAACATAATTGTGTGTTAACTAATTGGGCCGCACGCGTCCTGTATACATGATTGTGGCAAACTGATGGAATATCCCTTTTAATATATCTTAGATTTTTTCACACCTATCTTTAAGTAGCCAAAATGTGCTAATTATTTGCAAATTGTTATAACATCAATTAAAGATGTGTTAATCTACCACGGCCATCAATTAAAGATGTGTTAATCTGCCTTGGCCGAAGTGACTAACTGTCAATGCCGTAAAGGCCAAACTTCCGTAGTGACTCTTGATTACAGGACCGATGTAACCAGGTGTCGAGATGACTAGATACCATTATAATGACTCCCCCCTATGTCAATGACGATTCGCGTGTTGCTGTTGGGCAAAGTGAAACTCTTCTAGTATGGTAGTCTAATTTATAAGGTACTATAACGACTCACCCCTATGATGAATGGCCCGGTGTTTATTGTTTTTATTGTTGTACATGATGTGCGATTTCGTAAAAATCATCAGTATTTTTAACATGTAAAGAATATGGTAAAATCGTCTTAATAACAAAATAAATAATAATAATAAAATCGATAATTATAATAAATTAATAAAAATAAATAAATAATATAATATAATAATAAATCAATAATAATAAAAAGACGGAAAAGAAAGGAAACGCTACTTCTTAACTTCTTACCACTTCTCCCTAATTTGACTTTGTGGAGAAGTGACTTCTCCCAAAAAATTTAGACTAGCTTGACCCCTGAACTTACAAAATATATAAAATTGTAATTGATCTGTTTTCTAATATCACATTTTCTTTCCAGTGATACATGTGTTGACATTATAGCTCACTAGCTCTTAATTGTTGACAATATTTACTCTATAGTAACATTGGTATGAAATTGATAACCGATATATTAATTGTTGACAATATTTACTCTATAGTAACATTGGTATGAAATTGATAACCGATATATTGTCATTATGAACTGATCATACGTTTAGTAGAAAACAGATTGTGCATGAAATGTGTTTATCATTTAGTTATTGAATAAAGATTGTGTCTGAAATGTGTTTATCATTTCGTTATTTAATAAAGAACTGATGACTACAATTTGTTGCTTTAACTTAAAAAGCTACAGGCAAAATATTGTATATTCAAACATCACCATTTGCTTCGTATAATAATTTGACCCCTGCAATGCTCAATTTGACTCCTCAAATTTTCAGACCAGGTGTCATTTCACTCTTGCACTGTAAAATCTATTGAAGTCCCTAGATGATTTTATGTAGACATCGTCTCTCAGTAAATACAAGCCACAAAATCGGCAAAATAATCACTCTTTTAATGCGTTGCAGCGGCGCTGTATTCATATTCTGGTCTTGTGTTTAGCAGCAGTACTGGTACCCCTTTTCCATCGATATTCACGCGACTGTTCGAACTAAAAGTATTTCACTAAAACTGAGATTAAAATAGATTGCTCTATCAGTATGTAAAGAACAATACCGCGTTCACCAGCCTAAGATGATCAGATGTCTTTACCCAAGAAACGGCATTGAAAGACGCTTGTTTTTTTTAAGATGATGCATGTTGACTAGAAGACTAAGAAGACTAAAAACTGCGTCTAAGACCTCCTAATTAATTTAGTCAAGCTAAAAACTAGGCAAAACTGACTTTTTACTATAACTTTGTGTGTGCGCATACTAAACAAATAATTATAATTTTATACATTTAATTATTGATTAGCGTAGACCTAGGCTTAGCATTAACACATTATTAATTGATTTATCAGTTATCACAATCAGGAATCATCAATAAACTAATGAAAATCAATACTGATCTCATACACATAGAAGGTATACAGGCCTTAGGCCCCCCCAAAAAATAGTCCCGTTTCTGGTCTCCCGACCGACCCTTTACTTTTGCTGCTGACCCTACATATTTTTGGTCCAAAACTAATAAAGACTGAAAAAGACTGTTACCGTGTACAACACAAACCATTCTCCCGTCATAAAAAAATAAAATAAAACATTTAAATAAATTCCTACCTACTGACCCTTATTTTTGGGGATTGGAGACCAGAAACGACACTTGTTTTTGGCCTTATACTGGAGATCATAAAGTATTTTACCCTAAATGGAAGCGTTAATTTAATAATTAATCAATAATGTGGTCTTCTTGATAATCATATTATGCAATTTCCGGTTCGAAATATTATGGTACGAATGTATTTACCGGTACTTGATTTAATTTGTCAAATTGAATTTTGATCGATTACTTTACGAACCGCTATGCAAAATATTAATTGTTCAATTCGAATGCATAGTATTTGCAATAATTTATGTTTATAGCAAATATAGTTTCATTTATGTTGATTTTTTAAGTCTTTTTTTGCATTTAAAGTGTGAATGGATTCAGTTTTCAATTTTCATTAACCTGGAAAATCAAAGTGACTATATAACATCAGGTGACAACGAATCAACATTGACATTGTGATTTTTAGTTGTAAATTGATGCAGTTTGTGATATGTCACTATGACGAATGGTATTTGTAAACTGTTTTTGCTTATAAGCAATAATTTCATGGCCATTATTCACAATATCCGAATAAGGGCAATTGATTTTATACTTAAAACCTACACATAGTATTTTTTATCAGGACATTATTTTATGATTTAATATAATCACTAATGCTAGTGAAAGATCTGGGATATCAAAAGGTACAGGGTGCTGCTAAAAAGGACATTTTCAAATGACTTCATAAATCCTGACTTTATTAGTGTATTGCTTCTAATTATGTTTCTTAGCATAGTCTTTTCATTCATCATTGAATGCAAAATAATAAAAATTTCTGTGTTGACCAGCCTAGAGGGGCAGCAGGGGGTAACCAAAAAGGAGCTTTCAGGAACTTTAAAATTACGAATAGTTATATCATAAAAGAGCCTCCTAGACCCCTGACCAAATCTCTTAGATTTAGATAAAAATCGCTCGTTTCATTTGATAATGACAACCCAGCTATTAAACTGAGAATTTGAGCATGCCCAGTTCAATTTTTACCAGTGCAGCGCTTATAGGCTTCTGCTAATTTGGACCACTGTTATTAGGGACAGATCTATGATCACAGAAGGTACAGGGTGCTCCTCTAAAGGAGCAGGGGGGAAGCCAGACTTGACAGAAGGTACAGGGTGCTCCTCTAAAGGAGATGGGGGGAAGCCAGACTTGGTTTTTGACATTTTCTAATAATTTGCTAAATCCATGGTTTTTATGAGTCTATTGTAATGAGTCTATTGTAATGAGTCTATTGTAATGAGTCTATTGCTTCTAATTAAGGTCTTAAAGCATAGTTTGTTCATTTGTTATTGTTGAATATTTGCAACAAATTCATTGAATTTCAAAAGATATTCAACATTTCTGTGTGGACCAGCCTAGAGGGGCAGAAGGGGGGAACCAAAAATGAGCAGGGCGCAGCACCCTGCTATTTCTCTCTAGATCTTTCCCTACAGTTATGCTGCACAGACACCTAGTTCATGTCATGTTGGTAGTTACTGAATGAGACCCTCTCATTCCAAATCTTGTATCCTAGCCTGAATTGTGAGTATAAAAATGTTGTACCAACATGTGGCAAATTGCTAGTAAGGTAATATAAGGTTTTGTAACCCCTGTGTGGACTCGTATGACTTTGACCATGCTGTTAGGAACTGGACAGGTAGTAAATTTTGGATTCAGTACCTAGTCTCCATTTACTCAAACTGACAATATTCTTTCAATAGAAATTTAACGAAGATTCAAAGAGCAATATGACTTTATGTTGGACAAAACAAATTCTTAAGTTCAGAATGCAATATTAATGACAGTTTAGTAACCTAGGTTCTTTAACAATAATTCAGTCACAGATCCCTCGAAAGATCCAAAACAAGGTCGGGAAATCCCTCAATAATTACTGGCCCATAATTCAGTCACAGATCCCTCGAAAGACCCAAAACAAGGTCGGGAAATCCCTCAATAATTACTGGCCCATAATTCAGTCACAGATCCCTCGAAAGACCCAAAACAAGGTCGGGAAATCCCTCAATAATTACTGGCCCATAATTCAGTCACAGATCCCTCGAAAGACCCAAAACAAGGTCTGGAAATCCCTCAATAATTACTGGCCCATAATTCAGTCACAGATCCCTCGAAAGACCCAAAACAAGGTCTGGAAATCCCTCAATAATTACTGGCCCATAATTCAGTCACAGATCCCTCGAAAGACCCAAAACAAGGTCTGGAAATCCCTCAATAATTACTGGCCCATAATTCAGTCACAGATCCCTCGAAAGACCCAAAACAAGGTCGGGAAATCCCTCAATAATTACTGGCCCATAATTCAGTCACAGATCCCTCGAAAGACCCAAAACAAGGTCTGGAAATCCCTCAATAATTACTGGCCCATAATTCAGTCACAGATCCCTCGAAAGACCCAAAACAAGGTCTGGAAATCCCTCAATAATTACTGGCCCATAATTCAGTCACAGATCCCTCGAAAGACCCAAAACAAGGTCTGGAAATCCCTCAATAATTACTGGCCCATAATTCAGTCACAGATCCCTCGAAAGACCCAAAACAAGGTCGGGAAATCCCTCAATAATTACTGGCCCATAATTCAGTCACAGATCCCTCGAAAGATCCAAAACAAGGTCGGGAAATCCCTCAATAATTACTGGCCCATAATTCAGTCACAGATCCCTCGAAAGATCCAAAACAAGGTCGGGAAATCCCTCAATAATTACTGGCCCATAATTCAGTCACAGATCCCTCGAAAGACCCAAAACAAGGTCGGGAAATCCCTCAATAATTACTGGCCCATAATTCAGTCACAGATCCCTCGAAAGATCCAAAACAAGGTCGGGAAATCCCTCAATAATTACTGGCCCATAATTCAGTCACAGATCCCTCGAAAGATCCAAAACAAGGTCGGGAAATCCCTCAATAATTACTGGCCCATAATTCAGTCACAGATCCCTCGAAAGACCCAAAACAAGGTCGGGAAATCCCTCAATAATTACTGGCCCATAATTCAGTCACAGATCCCTCGAAAGACCCAAAACAAGGTCGGGAAATCCCTCAATAATTACTGGCCCATAATTCAGTCACAGATCCCTCGAAAGATCCAAAACAAGGTCGGGAAATCCCTCAATAATTACTGGCCCATAATTCAGTCACAGATCCCTCGAAAGATCCAAAACAAGGTCGGGAAATCCCTCAATAATTACTGGCCCATAATTCAGTCACAGATCCCTCGAAAGACCCAAAACAAGGTCGGGAAATCCCTCAATAATTACTGGCCCATAATTCAGTCACAGATCCCTCGAAAGACCCAAAACAAGGTCGGGAAATCCCTCAATAATTACTGGCCCATAATTCAGTCACAGATCCCTCGAAAGACCCAAAACAAGGTCGGGAAATCCCTCAATAATTACTGGCCCATAATTCAGTCACAGATCCCTCGAAAGACCCAAAACAAGGTCGGGAAATCCCTCAATAATTACTGGCCCAAAGTCCATTTTACTGATCACCCAGAAACATTTAGATTGCAAGTTAATACCTGACCTGAATTTTTCACCAGCCATGAGGGGACACTTTAGTTTAAACTAGGGATGTCAACGAATAATCGAATATTCGAATACTTGACCGAATATTTGAATATTAAATGAGTATTCGAATGGCAAAAAAAATCTCCATAATAAACTAGTTTAATTCTATAATCTGTGATCATTATGTTTTCAGTTACCTACTTTGACACGTTAACATGTTATTTAACACAATTGATACCCCTATGCGCATTGGGAAATAACATATTAAGCAAATTGTGACAGTCGAGTCGTAAATGGACCCTAAGAAGAGACCGATATTTGCGCAGTTTGTATGTAACATTATTTGGGTGCTAAACTGAAGCTAATTGGAGACCGATGTTTTCACACTGATGCTAATTGGAGACCAGTGTTTGAAAAATGTATGGTGCATTATGCGGTTTAGGTGTTACTATTAATTTAATTTCATTCCTTTAATTATCGGTGCATTAACAACAAGATTTTTCATGCCAACATTGATTTGCTCAATATAACAAACGCAAATGAGTAAAACAGTACAGGTATATATTCCATGTGTTTTCCGATTAATCTCAAAGTCTTCTCGTTCAATAAAGTGTTTATTAAATTGTCAGATTGCATTTACAAATCATCATGCCTCCACATAAGCCTTCAGCTGATAATTGTATGATTTGATGTTTTTTATGTTTTGTACGATGAAATGAGGTCATGTCTTACAATACAAGATGCTGCTAAAATCTACTTTGTGTATTGAGTGTCTGTTTTGCGATGTTTGAAGTGTATAGATCTGTTTTACTATTAATAAATGTATAACAAAGTAAATGATTAAAAATAAAATCTAAGAATGGTTTTCTATGTTGTTTTATTATGAAATCAATGAATCAGATGATGATGATTGATGATGATGATGATGGGAAAATTCGTATTAAATTCATAGAGTCGACAGCCATAAGAACGGTTTTCAACGACACATTAATTCATTTACCTATTATACATCCTGGATAAATGAACAACGACTCGGACATTTCAAAAACGATCAAATATTTGAATATTAAATTCGAATATTCGAATAGCGTTTTCGTATTCATTGCCATCCCTAGTTTAAACCTATTTATTTAAGCTCGATTAAAAAATATATACTTTTTCTGCTCTACCACACTATCACTGGCTTTGTCCAAGGTCTGATGATACTTTGGAAGACTGCCATCATCCATCGCTGCTAACACCACCACTGAACTCATACATCGCTGCTAACACCACCACTGAACTCATACATGGCTGCTAACACCACCACTGAACTCATACATGGCTGCTAACACCACCACTGAACTCATACATGGCTGCTAACACCACCACTGAACTCATACATCGCTGCTAACACCACCACTGAACTCATACATCGCTGCTAACACCACCACTGAACTCATACATGGCTGCTAACACCACCACTGAACTCATACATGGCTGCTAACACCACCACTGAACTCATACATCGCTGCTAACACCACCACTGAACTCATACATCGCTGCTAACACCACCACTGAACTCATACATCGCTGCTAACACCACCACTGAACTCATACATCGCTGCTAACACCACCACTGAACTCATACATCGCTGCTAACACCACCACTGAACTCATACATTAAGGGTTTGGGTGTCTTAATTATGTACCATTGATTCATTTCAGTGTTATATGCCAAGACCTCAGCGTCAGAACAACCGAAGATTGACCTGTAAGTTGATTTTGAACAATTCAAGTCGTAGTTGATTGACAAGCAACTTTTTAATTTTGGATGCAAAAATACTTAAATTTCTTAATTAGTGCATCTTGGCTGGACCTGTTGTTGTTGTTTTTTACGGCATTTCAATACTAGTAACTTTGTTTGTTTTCATGAATATTTGGATACCCATATTTACTGAATGAATGGGCTGTTGATTCAGTTCTGAAGAGCTTTCCTGGCTAACATTATTTACAGATTTTATAGCTTAATATAAAATTGTGTAAGTCAAACACTACATTATTCAAATATACTTGTTGACTGTTAACTTGCATTATTTACTTAAGGTGAGGGACATTTGGACATACTTTGATGTATATTGTCTTGGTTCATGAATTTTGTTGTTGTAAATTTATAATCCTGAGATATTAATGTTGTAGAATGCCCCTGTTGAAAGATATGAAATCTTAAGATTTGAAATATATAATTATATTAAAAAAGGTTGAAGCTGACATTTTTAACGGTGACTATTTTAAGTGTATTTATTGTAAAATGTCGAATTTGAAATATAAATTACAATGTATTTCTGTAATCGTCATAATATCAACATGATTCATATCTATTAATACATTTGTTCTCTTTCCAAAATATTTTAATTCACTTTTGCAGCTTAAGTGTTTTAACAGAATATTCCAGTATTTAAAATTTCAGTATTTATTATAACACACAAGATTTCTTGTCTTTAGGGACGCCAGGCGAGGTATTTATGAACAGGACATTCCAGGCGTGGCCGCCGGGGGTTTGAGTACACAAGAACTGTACCATGAGATCGAGAAACTCAAGGCAAAGGTTCATGAGCTGGAGAAAGGGTAGGTTAGGTTGAGCAACACAAATTATGTGCACTTATCCTTCGATTTCATGTTTTAACTGTGTGTAACACGTACATAATGTTTATATACAAGAAACTCAGGCTCTTATTGAATATGTCTGGGGCAATGCAAAAACCAACAAGTCTAATGGATATAAGTTATTATTCTAAGATGGCAGGGCTTTTTTCACCATTTTGGGAATATGACCTATACCCGTGAAATTGGGAAATCTAGCAACAATTGCCTAAAATTGGGAAAAATTATAACAGTTTGATTAACGTTGAAAGTGTATGTTTTAATGTTAAATTTGAATAATTACTGACAGACTGCAATTTTCACATCATTGTCACATGTTTATTCAGTTAGAGTAGACAAAATTATAACTATAGATGTCATTCAACACTATCAGTTTAATGCACTGTCACTTTATAACAGAAGATCCCTTGTCTTCCTGTTCTTGAAGTTGTCAATTACGGAGATGGTCTGATCTTCACCTAAGGCCTTGTCACCAGTAGAAATTTCAATTTCTGTTGAAGTCAGCAGTTGATCACTGCAAGTTGTACTTGTAGGTTGCTGTTCAATTGCTGTTGGTGTCGCCGCCAGACACACTTGTTTGAACAAAACATCGATCTTTTTACAATTAGTGTTTTTTTGTTGTTTTTTTTCTGTAATACTTGCTGTTGTGGGACATCTTACCATGCCAAAAGCGTCTCAGTCAAAAGACGCTTACATTGGGACATTAAAGTAACGATAATAGCCGAAAGTATTCCGCATTAGTAATGTCCGAGTTACTGCAGTTCATACTCAATATGATTCAGCCCAATACGTCGTATGAAGGTCGCATTATGGGTAAAATTAGGTAAAAAATTAACCGATTTCACAAAAATAAATTTCAGTACGATTGGGAATTTTTGAATTTGAATTGGGAAAAAAAGAGACATTTTGCCATAGGGACTGTGGCCGAATATCGGCTATAAAATCGGCCAAAAAAAGCCCTGGATGGTTAAACTTGTGGATGTGTTATTGTGTGGATACCTTTTTTGTTACGACACAACCATAGATCTTTTGAAGCTTTTACTTTCCTAAAAAAAGAATTACCCGAATTTGAACAAAATCTTGGAAGTACATTCAAGGTCTTTTAAAGGGTTTGTTTTTCGTTCACCTTGACCAGGATCGTTTGACTTTCAAAGGTGTTAATGTACATTTTGTTGACTGCATATTTCAGAAGGAAAGTCTATCCCAAGGTTCCGAATCTCAACTACAAGGACCGAAAGAGGATTCTGGTATGTAGTTCATTAGCGCTTCATGTAAATGGCCCATGATCTGCCATATTTTGCAGCTGAAATAATACTTTCCCTTATCAAATAGTGCGTCATGCTCCCCACCACGCACACACAATTTAAATTGTTTGCCTAGTCATTATCATTTTGTCATATAAAGTAATAACATGATCTTGGATACAAAGTATCTACTTCAACAATCTGACTAACATGCACAATCTTCTTATAATCATGATGGTAAGGTAAAAAAACTAATCCGAAACTCTGGAACAGTGTTTTTTTTCAGTGATTTGTGAATATGCCCTTTTCTGTGAAATTCTGAAAATTGCTTGGTAAAACCCCAAAATTGTGCAAATATTTGTTATCATTGAAAAAGAAAAATATAAACCAGTATCAAAATTCAAATAATAACTAGTGATTTTCTTGTATTTAAACAAACTTCAAATACAAACACAAGATTAATGTGATTTAAACACTCATGCAACCATTGATCTTTATTAAAACATTTTCAAAAATTTCTTAATTTTTTATCCACTTTTCCATTTGTGAATTTAGGCCAAACAAATTGTGAAAAAAGTATATTTTTGGCTTTGTGAATGGTACCAATTTTCAACATGAAAGTATGGCAAAAAAAAAACAAAGGAATTTTCAAAAACAATATTTATATCTCAGCCAATAAGATTGCTTGTTTCTACAAATGTTCAGTCGTCGAAACGTGACCTAATGGTTGTCCTCAGATCCTAATCAGCATATCGTAGGATATGATTTTAATCAGATTTATATTTCAGCTATTTCGTTGTCATTAATGCTGTATAACATAATGTGAACATTGTTCCAATAACTGTAGCATGAAAATCCGCCGGTTTGTCTGCTGGGACGTTGGCTCCTCCCCCCCCCCCCAAAAAAAAACAAAAAAACCAAACAAAACACCACCACCACCACCACCACCAACAACAAAAACAACTACATAAAGACAAATAAGAGGAATAGTATTTAAATAACTTATGTTAATATCTTCTAGCTTCAAGCCAGCATTTATATAGTGTGATATACATGCACTCTAATACATTCAATCATTTTCACCTCCAAAGCACATGAAGATGAACATCCTTACACACACTACATGTTGCGTGGTTTTTGCCTAAATTTGCGTGTCCACAGTGAGTCACTGCTGTGTGGAATTCCACGCTGGTTACCATGGAATCGTGCGATTTGCATTGACCACGGTGACATCGCCGTGGAAAATCGTGATGATACCATTTTTATTTTATATCGAAAAGATTACTGCGGATCTGCGCGATTATTGGGTGTCAGTTACAATTCATGTACATTTACGAGACAAGAAGATGGTCGAATGAGTCGATGTACCATATAAATGTAGCATATGCTGTTGTAGTGTTTTCTGTACATGCATGTACCTTTTATTATTATTAATTTACTCATGTGATAGTCCAGGTACCCAAAAGCCAATATATGATCAAATATGTTAATGAACATTTGCTTCAGTATTTTTTGGACGTTTGATGCGGAATAAATGCATATCAAATGCAATACTTTAAGGAAGAAAAACTTGTTTGTTTATTAAATATTTTTGTAACAAAAGTAATCACGAAAAGTCCATAAATTTCATAACTGTTTCACGAGCCAAATCGATCATTTTTATAAAAAGTAAAACAGCTTCGAAGCCAGCTCTCCGAAAAATTATCAATGCATTTGAGTAATTATTAAACAGTATACGTATGTACTCTTTACTGTCAGAATATAACAGTTACCAGTGCACAACACTTTGCAGCAATCGATGAACAATTGAGCAAAAACATTAACGTTGTAATTCTAACAATAAATTATAACAATGAATAAAGTAAGCAAGCGAACAATTACATGAAAGCGTAATGCCATTTAACAGTTCTTTAATGTTAAATAACTGTAACGAGAGGCAGTCAAATCAACAAAATTGTTTAACACAATTTAAAAACACAAAAGTTGCATAAATTACACATACACGATGTACACATGTACTTATGTATTTGTGGCGAATCACCGCGGTCGCGTGGTCCACTGTGGAATCGATAATGATAAGCTCCACGGTGGACCGTTGTAATCAGCATGGACGGCACG
Source organism: Congeria kusceri (assembly GCA_027627225.1). Classification (NCBI taxonomy): domain Eukaryota; kingdom Metazoa; phylum Mollusca; class Bivalvia; order Myida; family Dreissenidae; genus Congeria; species Congeria kusceri. Next base: position 21,176,396 of record CM051029.1, read on the forward strand.
TGTTAAAACACCCCAATAATCGCGGTGGTTCTCCAGGGCAAGATAAAATTATCCACGTTAGATGTGATTTTTAGGCAAAAACCACGCGACATGTAGTGTACATCGTATACATTTGATGTGGTTTATTTGATGGCAAGATAGGTTATTGGTAAAATGTTATTTAGAGTGTTATATGCATAATTCATAGATCACTGGAGGGGCAGGGTTTGTCGGTTCCCACCTGACAGACAAGCTGATGATGCAGGGCCACGAGGTCTACGTGGTGGACAACTTCTTCACTGGACGCAAAAAGAACGTAGAACACTGGATCGGCCACGATAACTTTGAGCTCATTCACGCTGATATCGTGAACCCACTTTTCATTGAAGGTACTCGTCACTTAAAGCAGTGATTTGGATTTATAGTTAAGAAATATGCTGTGCTGGTTGATAGTCACCAAGATCGTCTGTCATATTTGTATGTATGTGTATGTATGTATGTGTATGTATGTATGTGTATGTATGTATGTATGTGATAGTCACGAAGATCGTCTGTCATCTTTGTATGTATGTGTAGGAGGTTAATGTAATTATTCAAGTTAAATTCAAACGAGTCTAGAAACAACATCACAAGTCAGTGTTCTTGAATTGTATTGTGATCATACAAGTATCAAGCAATAATCCTTTATCTCATCCTGAAATATTTAATGTAGAGAGTTTCCTGCTTAACAATGTTTAACATTTTATGGCCATATGTAAGGTTAATATGCCATCATTATTTTATGGCCATATGTGTGGTTAGAATATGCCATCATTATTTTATGGCCATGTGTGAGGTTAGAATATGCCATCATTATTTTATGGCCATATGTGAGGTTAGAATATGCCATCATTATTTTATGGCCATATGTGAGGTTAGAATATGACATAATCATTTTATGGCCATATGTGAGGTTAGAATATGCCATCATTATTTTATGGCCATATGTGAGGTTAGAATATGCCATCATTATTTTATGGCCATATGTGACGTTAGAATATGCCATCATTATTTTTTGGCCATATGTGAGGTTAGAATATGCCATCATTATTTTATGGCCATATGTGAGGTTAGAATATGCCATTATTATTTTATGGCCATATGTGAGGTTAGAATATGCCATCATTATTTTATGGCCATATGTGAGGTTAGAATATGCCATCATTATTTTTTGGCCATATGTGAGGTTAGAATATGCCATCATTATTTTATGGCCATATGTGAGGTTAGAATATGCCATCATTATTTTCCAGTGGATCAGATCTACCATCTTGCGTCCCCTGCATCCCCTCCCAACTACATGTACAACCCTGTGAAGACACTGAAAACTAACACCATCGGCACCATCAACATGCTGGGTAGGTAATTAGTGTGTAACCATCAACATCATCAGTATGATAGGTGTTCTAGGTATTCTAATGTCATTGGTACCATCAACATGATGGGTAGGTTATTATTGTGTAAACATCAACATTACCAGTGTGATAGGTGTTCTAGGTATTCTAATGTCATTGAAGCCATCAACATGCTGGGTAGGTTATTAGTGTGTAAACGTCAACATCATCAGTATGATAGGTGTTCTATGTATTATTATGTCATTGAAACCACCAACATGCTGGGTAGGTAATTAGTGTGTAAACATCAACATCATCAGTATGATAGGTGTTCTAGGTATTCTAATGTCATTGGTACCATCAGCATGCTGGGAAGGTAATTAGTGTGTAAACATCAACATCATCAGTATGATAGGTGTTCTAGGTATTCTAATGTCACTGGTACCATCAACATGCTGGGTAGGTTATTAGTGTGTAAACATCAACATCATCAGTATGATAGGTGTTCTAGGTATTCTAATGTCATTGAAACCATCAACATGCTGAGTAGGTAATTAGTGTGTAAACATCAGCATCATCAGTATGATAGGTGTTCTAGGTAAGTATGATAGGTGTTCTAGGTATTCTAATGTCATTGAAACCATCAATATGCTGGGTAGGTTATTAGTGTGTAAACATCAGCATCATCAGTATGATAGGTGTTCTATGTATTCTAATGTCATTGAAACCATCAACATGCTGGGTAGGTAATTAGTGTGTAAACATCAACATCATCAGTATGATAGGTATTCTAATGTCATTGGTACCATCAACATGCTGGGTAGGTTATTAGTGTGTAAACATCAACATCATCAGTATGATAGGTGTTCTAGATATTCTAATGTCATTGGTACCATCAACATGCTGGTTAGGTTATTAGTGTGTAAACATCAACATTACCAGTATGATAGGTGTTCTAGGTATTCTAATGTCATTGAAACCATCAACATGCTGGGTAGGTAATTAGTGTGTAAACATCAACATCACCAGTATGATAAGTGTTCTAGGTATTCTAATGTCATTGGTACCATCAACATGCTGGGTAGGTTATTATTGTGTAAACATCAACATTATCAGTATGATATGTGTTCTTGGTATTCTAATGTCATTGGTACCATCAACATGATGGGTAGGTTATTAGTGTGTAACCATCAACATTATCAGTATGATAGGTGTTCTAGGTATTCTAATGTCATTGGTACCATCAACATGATGGGTAGGTTATTATTGTGTAAACATCAACATTACCAGTGTGATAGGTGTTCTAGGTATTCTAATGTCATTGAAGCCATCAACATGCTGGGTAGGTTATTAGTGTGTAAACGTCAACATCATCAGTATGATAGGTGTTCTAGGTATTATTATGTCATTGAAACCATCAACATGCTGGGTAGGTAATTAGTGTGTAAACATCAACATCATCAGTATGATAGGTGTTCTAGGTATTCTAATGTCATTGGTACCATCAACATGCTGGGTAGGTTATTTGTGTGTAAACATCAACATTACCAGTATGATAGGTGTTCTAGGTATTGTAATGTCATTGAAACCATCAACATGCTGAGTAGGTAATTAGTGTGTAAACATCAACATCATCAGTATGATAGGTGTTCTCGGTATTCTAATGTCATTGGTACCATCAGCATGCTGGGTAGGATATATGTGCGTAAACATCAACATCATCAGTATGATAGGTGTTCTAGATATTCTAATGTCATTGGTACCATCACCATGCTGGGAAGGTAATTAGTGTGTAAACATCAACATCATCAGTAAGATAGGTGTTCTAGGTATTCTAATGTCATTGGTACCATCAGCATGCTGGGTAGGTAATTAGTGTGTAAACATCAACATCATCAGTATGATAGGTGTTCTAGATATTCGAATGTCATTGGTACCATCAGCATGCTGGGAAGGTAATTAGTGTGTAAACATCAACATCATCAGTATGATAGGTGTTCTAGATATTCTAATGTCATTGGTACCATCAGCATGCTGGGTAGGTAATTAGTGTGTAAACATCAACATCATCAGTATAATAGGTGTTCTAGTTATTCTAATGTCATTGGTACCATCAGCATGCTGGGAAGGTAATTAGTGTGTAAACATCAACATCATCAGTATGATAGGTGTTCTAGGTATTCTAATGTCATTGGTACCATCAACATGCTGGGTAGGTTATTAGTGTGTAAACATCAACATCATCAGTATGATAGGTGATCTAGATATTCTAATGCCATTGGCACCATCAACATGCTGGGTAGGTAATTAGTGTGTAAACATCAACATCATCAGCATGATAGGTGTTCTAGGTATTCTAATGTCATTGGTACCATCAGCATGCTGGGTAGGTTATTAGTGCGTAAACATCAACATCATCAGTATGATAGGTGTTCTAGTTATTCTAATGTCATTGAAACCATCAACATGGTGGGTAGGTAATTAGTGTGTAAACATCAACATCATCAGTATGATAGGTGTTCTAGGTATTCTAATATCATTGGTACCATCGACTTGCTGGGTAGGTAATTAGTGTGTAAACATCATCAGTATGATAGGTGCTCTGTGTTGAACATTTGTAGGTGTGCAGACATACCTGGTTCCATCAACATGCTGGGTAGGTTATCTAAGTGAAAACAACACTTCTCCCATATACATTTAAGGTATTACAGAAATGCCAACACCACTGGTACCATCACTTTGGTAATCAGTTGTCATTCCTTGATACTTTTTCAAATTTCAACAGACACTGTGGATGCACTGCAGTAGTCATCACCATTTAATGTATTCGTACCATCAATATGCTTTGCAGGTGTGCATGCATATGATAGACATATTGGTTCAAATCAATATGCTAAAATGAGTGAATTAAGAACCTCCATTGGAACTAATCTGTTTTCAAGGATTCAATACTACAAACTTTTGTATCCACATACTTCTATTCAGCTAGCACTTGAGACCTATACATGTATGTTTATGATCAATCACTGTATTGTGTATATCAGGCCTTGCCAAGCGGTGTATGATCAATCACTGTATTGTGTATATGAGGCCTTGCCAAGCGGTGTATGATCAATCACTGTATTGTGTATATGAGGCCTTGCCAAGCGGTGTATGATCAATCACTGTATTGTGTATATCAGGCCTTGCCAAGCGGAGTATGATCAATCACTGTAATGTGTATATCAGGCCTTGCCAAGCGGTGTATGATCAATCACTGTATTGTGTATGTCAGGCCTTGCCAAGCGGTGTATGATCAATCACAGTATTGTGTATGTCAGGCCTTGCCAAGCGGTGTATGATCAATCGCTGTATTGTGTATGTCAGGCCTTGCCAAGCAGTGTATGATCAATCACTGTATTGTGTGTATCAGGCCTTGCCAAGCTTTGCATGATCAATCACTGTATTGTGTATGTCAGGCCTTGCCAAGCGGTGTATGATCAATCACTGTATTGTGTATGTCAGGCCTTGCCAAGCGGTGTATGATCAATCACTGTATTGTGTATGTCAGGCCTTGCCAAGCGGTGTATGATCAATCACTGTATTGTGTATGTCAGGCCTTGCCAAGCGGTGTATGATCAATCACTGTATTGTGTATGTCAGGCCTTGCCAAGCAGTGTATGATCAATCACTGTATTGTGTATGTCAGGCCTTGCCAAGCGGTGTATGATCAATCATTGTATTGTGTATATCAGGCCTTGCCAAGCGGTGTAGGGCTCGAATGCTTCTGGCGTCAACTTCAGAAGTATACGGAGGTAAGTTTACATTTATTACGTTCTTCTATAACATTATTTTGTGGAGTAATTTACTGAAAAACAATGCCTGCATTAATTGCTTTTAGTTACAGACTGTCAAAAGATAAACATATGGTGCTTGGGTAAAACAGTAAGTTTGTGGATTAGTTACAGACTGTCTAAGATAAACATATGGTGCTTGGGTACAACAGTAAGTTGGTGGATTAGTTACAGACTGTCAAAAGATAAACATATGGTGCTTGGGTAAAACAGTAAGTTTGTGGATTAGTTACAGACTGTCAAAGATAAACATATGGTGCTTGGGTACAACAGTAAGTTTGTGGATTAGTTACAGACTGTCAAAAGATAAACATATGGTGCTTGGGTACAACAGTAAGTTTGTGAACATTTAGATCATTTGGTAATGATATCAATTTGATTTTTAAAAATTCAATTTTAAGAAAATCATTACTTAAGATAAAATGTTTGGGTAAAATACATTTGTAAGTTACACTAGGACTATGTTATTATGTAAGATGAAAAGGCTACTAAAGACAAACATTTTCAGATCTGATTATACCCCCATAAACAAAGTTTAGGAGGGGGGTATATAGTAGTGAGCTTGGTTTTTGGTTTACACTGTTGACCATTCACAAATTAAAGCATTCTCTATCTGTCCATTTTTTTAGAATAGATGCCATAGTTTTGTGACAAAGCCATATTGTGGGGGTATATCCGTCACTCATGTGACAATTCTAGTTCTTTATAAATATGCACCCAGATCCTATAACAAGGTGAAAAACAAATAATTGGAAATACACAGAAATCGTGTGTGTTTGGCTTAATATATGTTGATATTTGGAATTCAATGTGCCGTGGTAATAATAATTCTTCTGCAATTTCCTCAGACCCCAAGGTGCATCCACTACTTGGGCCATGTGAACCATTAAGTGTCCAGGTCCTGATACAACAAGGGGAAATACCAATAATTGAAATAGATATAGACCAAACTCTTGTGGGTTGGGTTTATATGGCCAATATGGGGAATGTTTGCTCACTAATTTGTAATTAATATGCCTCGTACAATTGTCCACTTAGATCCACCAGACGTGCATCCCCAGACGGAGGATTACTGTTGCCATGTGAACCCTATAGGACGCAGGTCATGCTACGACCAAGGGAAAAATAACAATAAACAGAAATATACAGAAATGTTTTGGTTGTAGTTGTATGAAATTATTAATGCTTGTACAATTTCCATTCAGACCCTGAGGTGCATCCCCAGACCGAGGATTACTGGGGTCATGTGAACCCTATAGGGCCCAGGTCATGCTATGACGAGGGGAAAAGGGCCGCAGAATCCCTCTGCTATGCTTACAAGAAACAGGTTGGGCATTTTCCTCTCTAGGATTACAGACTTCAGTGAAATCTAGAAGTTTGCTGTCAGAGTTTTAATATTGTATTACCCATTTCAAAAGTTTGTCGTCAACTGTAAACATTACCTTTCAAAATCATAAAAGATTCAAATAGAAATGTATTCTAGAAATAGAGTAATGCTTCAAGCTATTGATTTTACAAAGCCCAAGTTGTACAGAAAAATAACTTTGCTATAGCTGAAACGTTGCGTACATATTACATTTTGTATGCAAAATGTGAACATTAACATGTTACTAAGGGTCGCTTTTTGCACGTTTGTTTATATTTTGTAAATAACAAATGAAAGTTGTTTTCAATATATCAGTTTATAATGAAAGTTATACTAATGTATTATTTTCACTTTATTAGCGCAATAATTAGGAAAACTTTTGAACTATTTGATAATGTAACTCGCATACAAATATTAGCTCAACTTTTCATAGAAAAATCGACTTTTTGTTGTCGCTCTGTGGTCTGCATCAGCATCTGCGTTAGTTAAGTTTTTGGTTAAGTTTTTTGTCAGAGTCCATTTCTCAAAAACTATGAAAGGTATCCATTTGAAACTTTCAATACTTGTTCACTATCAAAAGGGTAATTCATTACAACAAGGCAGGTAACCCTGTCATTTGTATTTCCAGAGTTATATGCCCTTGTTTGGACTCACAACTTAGAATATTTTGACATTTTTTATTAAATATAACATTTCTCAATAATTATCAAACACATTAAATTGAAACTCAAGATACTTGTTTATGGTGCTGACCATATTCTACAGACATGAGGAGGTAACTCTTTCAAGTATTTTGTTTGAGTTATCACCCTTTTTCCAACACAATTTTTGCTTTAGGTCAACTTTCTCAATACCTATATGAGGTATTGACTTAAAACTAAAAGTACTTGATCTCATTGATGAACTTATTATCTTGAAAAGAGGAGTTAACTCTATCAAGGATTGTGTTTGACTTATTGCCTTTTTTTGACCTTAAAATTTTTGCTTTAGGTCAAATTTTATATTAACTATAAGAAGTATTGACTTGAAACTCAAAATACTTGATCACAGTTATGAACCCATTCTGTAGACAAAATGAAGTAACTTTATCAAGGATTTTGATAGAGTTATTGCCCTTTTTCAACTATTAACAAAATGCCAGACTACTATCAAATACGAGAAAGTCGAACGTCATACTAAGGTAATAAAAATAAATCCATTTGTGAATACCTTATTTTTACTAGATCATATATTTAAATATCGTAACAAATGTTTCATTTAATTGGGTTGTCTTAAATGTCATTTGCATCAGACTGTTCTGTTAATTTTGAGAAGTAAATACAAAACAAGAAATTTCTACTTTACTGCCAGTCAAAACACTGGAAGAACAAAATTAATACTTTAGGTATTCAATGCATATTCATGCACGCATTCATATAACTCATTTGGCATATACCTTACATTTCAGTCCAAGGTAACATTTCGTTCACATTTGGGTCTAACCTGTGTTGTCATCCTATCTTTGCAATTGTTACCATGTTACAATAATGCACATCACAAAATGTTTCTCATGTTCTCATTTCATGTCAGATAAAAGTATACAGTAAACAGTTGCTGAAACTCTTCATGAGTGTCCCTATACATGTATATTTGCCCCATGTTTCCGAAAGTACTGTAGAATGCTTTAAATTTGCGAGGATGAATTTGCGAGTTATTCTCCTTAAATGATCCGTTTCTTTAATTCGCGTGTTCTTTAATTCGCATGTTCTTTAATTCGCGTCTTCGGCATGACGCGAATGCAAAACTGAAAAAAGATTGACCATATAGGAAATTTAATATCGACTACCACTAGCGTAATCTTAACATGAAAGAACAATAATGTTTTTTACCAGATCACTCATCCTATCTATGATTAATGGATTATAAATTTACATGTAATTCTATAACCTAGTGTCGCAAGTGTTTTCGCGAATATTAGCGAAAATAAAACCCAAGCGAATAAAACCAGTTCTACAGTACTGAACATCTGGACCCATATTTATAAAGATTCTTATGTTATTCCAAATTTAAATTGAAATACGTGTTTTATACACTTTTATTTGGCACATGTGCATTACAGATACTTAATATTTTTACACTTGAAATTATATGGCAACTTTCTGTGTCAAAATCTTCAAACAATACATTTCTTTGTCGGAAAATCAAATTCTAAAATTTCAGAAATTTAAGAATTTGTTAACAATTTATAAATACCAGCCCTACTAGCTTGTTCTCTGTTTTACTGTTAACTCTCCTTCCCAAAGCTACATGTATCCATTTAACGTATGACACAAAAAGGTAAATGTTGCTGATATAAAAACATGACAGTTGCTAGCTTTTCTCGGTATTGTGTCATCTTCGTATTTTATTCTGACTGTATGTATTAGCAATGTTCTGTTTGAATATGCTAATAAATCTTTGACTTGACTTGATATAAAAACATGATCATTTTTACATATGGATAAATAAGGTATATTACTTGATTTTAAAACATTGTGGGATGTTTTGATAATTGTAAATTGTAGTGTTTTATATTTAATGCTATTTTCATGATGGTTTGGGCACTATCCTGATTTTGTAATATTTTCATGAGTATTTATGTTTAATTCAACTTTTTATTGTGGTATTTTCTCGATTTTCTTGATTGTTGTTGGTTGTTTGCATGCAGATTGGTATCTATGAGATTGTATCAATTCCAAGTAATATTTATTACCAGTTTTATTTGAAGGAACAATAATTTTTCATCAAATAACATTCTAACTTTCATTGTAATGTACTTAAACAAACATACATGTATGCATTGTTTCCAATGACTTGAAAAAATAATAGTTTTGTTTAAATCAGTTTTTATTAAGATAATTTGATATGACATATAATAACATATGTACAACAATGAAAAAAAAAAAAAAAACAGTTATTGAAAACTTCTATGAATTTTACTCCAGAGGTATGGCCCTGGTTTTATCTAATTTTTAGCAGTTTCCACTCTCTGTGTCCAACAGTTTTCATCAGATCTTCAACAAACTTGATATTTTAAAGATTGCTTTTAACCTAGAAGGGGCATACCTGTTTTACAAACAGCTTTTGTTATGTGTTGTATTTCCTGTTTTGACCTAAAGTTTTTTTCTTTCCACACATTTTCATTTGCTTACAGTCTTGTGCCTTCAGTAAAAAAATTTCCATCAGGGCTTGCATTAAGGGAAGTTTAGGAGTAATTTACCCCCAGTTTTTGTCACAGGACTTCCAAAATTGCAGCCATGGAAGTTTCAGGACTTCCAAAATTGCAGCCATGGCGGTTTTATCATGTAAGGATGAACAAGTTAGAAAAAAAATTAAAGTGGTTCATCTCAATGTATACCTCTTTTACTGAATAAATTGGCATATTATAAACACCTGATGAACAAGAAATGACCTTAAACAAACCTTGAATTTTATACTTTATTACATTTCTGAAATGCTCAGGACTTATGTAACGAAATACTGTCAAAACTTCCAAATATTATGAGCAAAACTTACAAAATCAGAGGCTAGTAAGTTCAAACTTCCAGATTTCAAAAGTTAATGAAAGCCCTGTTTCCATTCTTTACCTCTAATGTCAATCTGCCAAATTGTATTGTATCCAACCTGCTAACTTTTTTACAAGGCTATTATTGTCATCATATTCTTCAGTTATCCTTTATATGTGCCTGTTTTTGGTATTGACATTTTAAATGCATATCAGAATTTGTGCTCTACACAAATAGGGTTTGGACTTGGTGCATTATTGGGTCCTGATGTCAGAATACATGGCTTGTGTCACGTGTTTTATACTGTCTAGCAGAAAGTACTGCCTCCATGATTTAATAACAGCAATATTCCGTTTGATGCCCACATATGCAGTGAAAATCTGAACTGTAATGCCAAATCTTTGTTTTCCATAAAGTTTAATATTAAAAAAAATAAAAAAAATTCAGAGGTTGTTTCAAGCTATTATAATTGTAATCACCCCACCTACGTTGAAAAAAGCATGCTTAAAATGATTTCTTTTTGTCATTATCTGTGCTGCATCAAACATTATCCTATCACTTTTAGCTTCAAGTGAGCTCTTGTAAAGTTTTTGAACTCCGTAGATAATTATTATAGTGTAACAGTAACTATAAATGACAAAGAAATGCCCCTTTCAATTTATATGTACATTAAGAGGTCGTAAAAAACAACATCAAGCCTGTTAATCAATTATTATTATCCTCATATATGCAGGGGCGTTGTACAATTTATACGCACTCAAAAACATTCATCATAAGGGAGGGTGTGAGATGGGTATGTCCCTTCCGCTGGTGGGGCTTTGGAGGGCCTCACCACCACCACCCACCTCCAGCGGAAATAAGATAAGGGGGCAAATGGTGCATCTGAAGCATTTTGAGACATTTTTCTAGTGTCTGTAGTAATTCTTTTTTCTAGCATATAAACTTATTTTTATCTTGTAACATACATGGATTTTTATTGACAGATTCAAAAAAACATTTGAATCTACGACATGTGAAATGAAAACATTGAACCTGTTATTATGAGCAATAATATAAACTTGAAAATTAATCACCACTGGTGTATGCAAAGATACAGAATATACACCCCCATGCGCACCACTGGTGTATGCCAAGATACAGAATATACACCCCCATGCGCACCACTGGTGTATGCAAAGATACAGAATATACACCCCCATGCGCACCACTGGTGTATGCAAAGATACAGAATATACACCCCCATGCGCAACACTGGTGTATGCAAAGATACAGAATATACACCCCATGCGCACCACTGGTGTATGCAAAGATACAGAATATACACCCCCATGCGCACCGCTGGTCCTTCTTACATGAAACATGAAGACTTCAATTTATCGACTTTAGACGGGTTTGATTTGGAAGGTTAACAATTAATACTTTACAAAGTAGGATGGTAGATAGCCCGATTTAAATGCTTTCAGAATCAACAGTTGTCCCTGTAGTGACGGTTTGAAATGCATTTTTGTGCGTTTTGTTTCTTTAAGTTCATGCAGTAGCTTACAAAAAATGTTAAATTATGAAACCTCGATGTTTGTGAGATGAATTTTGAACATATTTAATTTCAATTCTTTGCGCCAAAGAAAATTAAATATTGGTGCAGAATATTGCAATTTTATGTTTACGGGTAGATTGTTCAACACAGCAAAATATTTCAGCCAGACAGTGCGAACTATTTCTAGACTTTGCACATACAGATGTTTTCAATATGTGACAGTGCCTAAACTACTGAGATGAACTAGAAATCTGGGCTCAGATAATGATAACGGTCCGGAACCAATTAGTTGTAGCTTCAACTTTAAACTCATAAGTATGTTACTTATCAAGTCAAAATCTAAATTTTATCGTTTCGACTTCCATCATCAGCAATAAAAAGGGCATTTATATAAGAAAATTAATACACACATATGACTCGCCATTCTCTTCTCTCTGTTTAAGCAAATTTTTTTTTTTTTATTCTCCGCATTTTTGTTTTCGCACGTGCGTATTGTGCGTATAGGGCGCTACGCCCTTGTTGTGAATTTAGACATTACAAATTATATTAAAAATCCATTTAGTAAGGACATTGTAAAAATTGTGAACAGTGCTTAAAATATATCAACATATATGAACATCAACTGCTAATTAATTTTTCTTCATTAAAGTCAATATATTATATTTGAAATATGGTACAATAAAAGCATTTAAGACAAAATTGAAATCAAACAGCCACACACTTTGGAATTTAATGATTATTAGTTTTTACGAGCTTTGAGGATTTTGGCCATGGAGTTTGTCAGCAATATATAACTGTGAAAAATGATCTGTTGTTGTCTTTTCTGATGAACAACTACATGTAGAATATGTGCTTGATATTTAAACATTAAAAGATGAATAATATTTCATTTCAGGAGAGTGTAGAGATACGTGTGGCTCGTATATTCAACACATTCGGACCCCGTATGCACATGAATGATGGCCGAGTGGTGTCCAACTTTATACTGCAGGCGCTGCAGAACCAGCCTATCACCGTAAGTATATACAGAACTGGGCGTACGGCTCAAACAAACCTAATATTTTACTGGTACTCACTGTTGCAATGTCAAAATGTTAAATTTTAGCAATTGCTTAGTGAGAGGTATCTGATGTTGTTATACCTCTGGTGACTAGCCCATGTTAAATTTCCATATACTTATCACCAAACAATTTGTAATGTCCTATGTGACAGTTTAATGTCACCCTCACTAGAAATAGAACAACAATGTGTTTGTGCCTCGGTTGACATTACCATTCTCACGTTGACAGAACTTTGTATCACCCTCTATGGGGTGTGACATTTATATAATGCCACAAAACCATGTGGATCTCTCTATGTGAATAATTTATTGCTGATGAAGAGTGACACGGAGCAATTACTCTGCAATATTTTGCCCAGAACTGTTATAAAGTAAGAAAACGATCCATGTTTCAGATCTATGGGAAAGGAGAGCAGACGAGGTCATTCCAGTATGTCAGTGACCTGGTTGACGGTTTGATAGCCCTCATGAACAGCAACTACTCACTGCCCGTGAACCTGGGAAACCCTGACGAGTACACAATCTCACAGTTCGCAAATGAAATCCTAAAACGTGTCGGTATGTACACAGGGCTCCCCCCAAGGCTATTTTTTCTTCAACCAATTTTATTATGTCCCCCATCAAAGATGGCAGGGTATATTGGTTTGCTAATGTCGGTCGGTCGTTTTGTCCACATTGTTTCCGCTCTCTAAGTTCATCAGTTTTCATCTGATCTTCACCAAACTTCATGAAAATGTTTGTAATAATAATATCTAGGTCAAGTTTGTTAATCAGCCAAATCGCTCCAGGAATTGTGGAGTTATTGCCCTTGAATTATCTGAAATTGGCCTTTTTAGCGGTCTCCGCTCTCTCGAGTCCAACTGTTTTCATCTGATCTTCACCAAACTTCATGAACATGTTTGTGGGCATAATATCTTGGCCAAGTTTATTAATCAGCCAAATCGCCTCAGTAATCTTAAGTTATGGCCTTTGAATTATCTAAAATTGGTGGTTTTAGCAGTTTCCGTTCTCCAAGTCCAACATTTCATAGACAATCTTCACCGAATTTGGGGAAAATCTTTGTGGGCGTATTATCTCAGTTAAGTTTGATAATCAACCAAATCGTCCTAGTCACTGTGGAGTCATGGCCCTTGATTATCTAAAATTAGCCTTTTTAGCTATTTTTATCTAGAGGGGGCATAACTGTTTTACAAACAGCTCTTGTTATACTTAATTTAAGTTCTGCTCATTTTGGGTTTTAATATAATAACTTCATTTAAGTTCTACTCTTTTGGTTATTTAATACGATAAGATCATTTAAGTTCTTCTCATTTTGGGTATTTAATAGGACAATCTCATTAAAATCAAAACCTAACATTGTTAGGATCTGAAGACATCGTAAAAAATGTCATGTTCAAATGACCTTCCGAACAATAAAATATCAGCCCTGCTGCGCCCATTGAAACTGCCTTTTGCACCGCAATGTTTGGCCATGGTTTTTGAAAAGTGATGCACTTCCAGCTGATCCTCGGGAATAAATCATTTACAGTTAATTTTCATTCAGATAACAATAGATATAGTGATACCTTAGGCAAGAAAACATCCAAAATTCACGCTAATTTCGTGCATAGTATCTGTATTTATATATATGAAGTTATACTACAACATCTACAACATTTTGAAGGCAACAGTTTGATTGGCTCCTGAAAAGGTCATCTGAATGTAACCCCTAATGCAAAGTCATCAGATCCAGTCAGCTAATAGTATAGTAGCTTCAGGCTGGAGATGATTTTAATGAGATTGTTAATAGGATAATATTATTTAAGTTCTACTCATTTTGGGTATTTAAAAGGATAACTTCATTTAAGTCCTACTCATTTTGGGTATTTAATAGGATAACTTCATTTAAGTTCTACTCATTTTGGGTATTTAATAGGATAACTTCATTTAAGTTCTACTCATTTTGGGTATTTATAGGATAACTTCATTTAAGATCTACTCATTTTGGGTATTCAAAGACATTGGCAACAATTTCGTTCAATTTTTTTCCGACAGATTTTCTTCAAAATGTGCACAAACATGTCAGTGTATCCTAAAACTAAAACAGTCTTAAGAAATAGGGGTCACCCGCCTTGTTCCGGAAATATTGGGGTTTAAACATGCTACCTGCCGAAGCCCTTTTTTCAGTTTGTATGACTAGCAGTGTTCACTTATATAAAGCGTTCATTTTCAAACAAGGACGGTGATGTTTAAATGCATCTTTGTTTTAATCTTTTGTTTGGCAATATCCAAGTGCAGTTTAATGATAAAAAGCGCTTTATCTATAGTTACCATTTAAAAAATGACTTAATGGCCACTTAATAAGGTTAATTATGCATTGAATATGAAAACATCAATTAATAATCAAATATTCGAATATCTTTTGTTCCAAACGACAGGTTTTGTTAAAAAAATTCCATATACATGTGTCATTGTATACTGAAACTAAAACAGTGTTAAAAAATAGGGGTCACCGGCCTTTGTGCGGAAATATTGGGTTTTGAATACGGTACCTGTCCAAGCAACTTTTTCAGTTTGGATTTTGTTATCAATGTTTTAAGTATATGTAGGAGAGCTTTTTTTCAAACAAGGTTATGGTTCTTTCAACTGATATGTTTTCACGTGTCTTATTTGGCAATATACAAGTATAGTTTGATAATAAAAACACTATTTACTTATTGCCAAAATAAAATGAAGATATTTAATGGATCTTTCTTTTTAACTAATTTGTTTGGCAATACATTGTATACGTGTGGTTTTGATAATTATAATGCTTTATGAACTTTTAACCATTAACTGGAACTTAATGACTTACACAGATTTATTGATTGAACTTAGTATACTGTAACCTATAAACAATAAAGAAATAATGAAGCAAAAGGAGAAATTAACGCAATTATTTTATTTTTGTTGCGAACGTCTTTAAGGATATTATGAAGAAAAAAATGTAGTCCATGGCTAATGGCAGAGTAAGTCTCATTGGGAGGCAAAACTGGGTGTTTTTAGCTTTGGAACCTATTTTTAAGTGGAATACCCTTCATTTACATTTTACTGGGAAGTGTGTCTGTTATTAGTAATTTTCTTATGGCTATAATATAAAGCCATCAAATAAATAAATTTTATGTTATATTTATAGAATATTTTACTGTAACATTTGTAGAATTCTGCCTACACATTTTATTCTCTCCAAAGAAAATTTAATAAAATCGCTTGACTTTCACGGGATAAGTAAATATTCAAGGCTGACCAGAGCACCTGCTAATCAGATTTCAAGAATGTTTCCTAAAGCAAAGTTCTTGAAATATGCGCACCAACACAATTGCTAATCCTATAAGTATACCCTCGCATGTGTCAGTTTAGAGTTGTTTACATATATCTTGGATTCAGCATTTAATTAGCATACATAGCCAAATCTATATTTAATAAGCATTTACTTAAAAGTTCAAACTCTTTTTAGCCTATTTATTGCTACAGGTGATAAAATGTTATTGATCATTACCGACAACTATGTAGTAGGTGTTCAGGGTTGCAAGAATTTAAGTCTAATTGTGTGTGCATGTGTATGAATGTGAGTGCACGTTTTCCTGAGCAGTTTCTCACCAACAATAACAAGTTCTTGTATATAAATAACACTGGACATTTTTAGAGCTACATTGTCAAATTTGTTTTTAGTCGAAATTGGATGAGCATTTAAAGATTTTCACATTTTTTCAATTTTTAGAACCTATTTTGAAGTATGAATCATAACAAAATCGAATACATGCACACTTGAAAGTTGAAGTAAAGAACATAAAAAGTGATCTGTTGACATTGTCTAATATGCTGATACGGAACAGAATACAGTAGTGAATGTTATTAAGACAGAATGTGCAATTTGATCAGTTAGGGACAGATCTGGGATCCAGAACAGTACAGGGACAGATCTGAGATCCAGAACAGTACAGGGAGCAGGGGAGGAAGCAAGACTAATTCTTTGACATTTTTTTGTTAATTTGTAAATATAAGGGAGGTATCATTTTAGTGTGTCTTAAAAAAGGTTTTTAAACAAGGTCTGTTCATTTTGTCACTGAGTATTTGCAAAATTATATTAAATTTCCTAAAAATTTCAATACTTCTGTGTCGCCCAGCCCAGAGGGAAACCAAAAAAGGAGCAGGGTGCAGTACCCTGCTATTTTGCTCCGGATCTTCCACTAGGTCATGAGTTTATAACATTGTTAAATCATATGTAAAAAATAAATAAATAGATACTAAATATTTAACATTAGCATTGACTATGTCAGGTGGTAGCAGCAGAATAATCCACAAGGAGTCACCCATTGATGACCCCAAGAAACGCAAACCTGATATCACCTTGGCCAAAACCATCCTCAACTGGCAGCCTAAGGTAAGTGTGCACTGTAGTTATTGTTAGGCGTAAAAAAAAATAATGTTTGTTTTAGGTAACCCGACCTACACTAAAAAAATGCCCCAACCCTAGAACATTTTATTGGGTTGGTCAGATTGATTTTTGGTTTATTTACCTTTTTTCAGTAATTAAATGAGTTTTTGGATAAATAAGTGTTTTGTTTTGATAGTATCCACTTATAAATAATGTTTAAGGATATTACTGGATATTACGTTTTGAATATTGATTCAGTTTTAGAATCTTCAAGTTGACCATTTACCAAAAAAATAAAAAATAAAAAAAATCCCGACCTACCTACCCTAATTTTTTTGGGCATGTTACCTGAAACAAACATATTTTTTTGTTACGCCTTATATCCAACATTTTTATTTTTAAGCATTTGAAATGTGCATGAAAAACAATTTCACAAACTAGTGACTTTTTTTCATGAACATTTTTTTTTTTTTTTAAAGTGACAGTTTGAATAAACAGTAATGCATTTAAAATATTCATATTTTCCTAACAAACTTTTTTTTTATATATGGCTGAAAGACCATTATATTAGGTACTATATAAATAAATAACAATAGTCAAGCAGACCATTGTCAAGATAGTGGTTTTTTTTACATTATATTAACCGGTCATTGTATGGCAATTTCACAATCAAAAATAATGTATTGAAAAAAGTTAACTTATAAAATTACCAAGCATTTACCAATGACACATACCCGCTAAGGTAAGATGGCACCATAAAACCCAGTGGTTGTCTCACGAGTACCAGTATTTCATTCAAAATGTTAGGTTATTGCAAATCACTGTTTACTCACCTAGAAACCAAAATGGCTGCTGTTCCACACATTTCAACTGTGAATCTGGATCACTTTCCCGGCCCTGTCTCATAAGCCAGTCAAATTTCGTAAAAATGTGGGCTTTGTACATGTATCTGTATCACTTTTCGGCCGGGGCCGATGACTGATACATATAATGGCACAGTTATCGAGGAGGGCTTTGTATTATAAGACGAGGCAACTGTTGTGTTTCAGGGCACATAGTGAATAGATATGTAATAAATATACTGTATAAAACTTAGCAGATTTGAAGGATATTGTTACCAGTATAAAACACTGAGGATGTTTTTAAGTTAACTAAAACATATATCAAAGCGATTTTAATATAACACCATAGCAGGTATTGGCGGTAGTCTGTCAAACTGTAAACTAAAATTTAGACACACCTCTGACTATAACAATAACATTATGTTATGGGCATATGAAACATACTGTTTTCTTATCAGTTATCTTACATATAGAGCACATAACGCGTTGATGTCTTTTTTATAGGTCATAAAACATTGATGTATTTTTTATAGGAAATAACATTCTTTTTTTATTTAAAAAAAGTATTACATACTAGATCTATTATTGGTGTCTTTAGAAGGACAAAACATATTGTTTTATTTTTGTGTAATGTGACATTACACACGATTTTTGGATATTAATCATCTAGAAATCTTTTATCCTAAACGTTTAATGTTCACATTTTATTTTATACAACAAAACAATTCTTTTTTTCGACCTTTATATACCTCATGTTATTGAATTTGGGTTGCACCAGGATACACACACTAAGATTGTTAATATTGTGGTCATATTTTAGGACATAACATATTGTTATCTCATTTGAGGCATGTCATAGTCAAAACTGGGCTTAATGCATGTGCGTAAAGTGGCGGCCCGGATTAGCCTGTGCAGACTGCACAGGGGACGACACTTTCAGCCTACAGTTGATTTATGTTTAGAAGAGACCACCTCGAAACAGAAAATACCATACAAGCGGAAAGTGTCATCAGTGATTAGCCTGTGCGGACTGCACAGGCTAATCCAGGACGACAATTTATGTGCACATGAATTAAGCCCAGTTTTCCCACAACACACATCAAATGACGCACATGCATTAAGCCCGGGTTTCCACCGACATTCCTTTAAAGACTACACGTGAGTTTCTTGGCGTGTTTCAGGTGAAGGTAATGGACGGGGTAGACAAGACGATAGAATATTTCCGGGAGGAGCTGCGATATTCAAATCTGCTGCCTAGCAACCACGTCTGATCAGCTCTCACTCACGGGTTCCATGCTCAGACCATGGGGGCCATATCCCTAAAGCTCCTTAGGGAAATCTTAAATTCTTAAGGAACATTTTCTAATAAATATTTCCATGTAAAAATCAATATTTTATATTTGAAGTATGTTTCAGTGAGAAAAATCTGTTTATTCTATATCAAAATAAAATATTTTATTATGAAATAAACTTTTAAGGAAACAGACATAAATATCAGGAATTTTATGATTTTAAGAAAATGACATAAATTGTACATAGGAGTTTTATGGGTACGGGTTCAGTGCTTACATAGGTCTTCAAACCATTCTCGTCATTTGTGATATTCTTGTGCTATAGTGTTGTTTGAAGAAAATTGTTAATGTGCGGGTCGTATTCTAAAAAAAACATGGTGATATTCTGGCTGTATGCTTTTACTATGGTGTTGTTTGGAGGAAATTGTTAATGTGATTCATGTTTTCTAAAAATACATGTATATCTTATTTGGTAAAGGCAATTAACTCCTTGAATAATTTGCTGTTTTCTGAAACATTATATGGATGTTTTGGTGTTGTTTTTTCTTACTTGATGATTATTAACTTTTAGCACTATGAGGAACAAGTTTGTATTTGTATCTCAATATTATAAAACATTGACAGGAAATGCCAAACAATACATTTTGTTGTTTGGAGGAAATTGTTGTTGTGATTCATGTTTTCTAAAAATACATGTATATCTTATTTGGTAAAGGCAATTAACTCCTTGAATAATTTGCTGTTTTCTGAAACATTATATGGATGTTTTGGTGTTGTTTTTTCTTACTTGATGATTATTAACTTTTAGCACTATGAGGAACAAGTTTGTATTTGCATCTCAATATTATAAAACATTGACAGGAAATGCCAAACAATACATTTTGTCCGTTAAATATCACAACAGACAAAATAAACAATCGCATGTTAGACTGTTACAAACCTATTGCAGCCTAGTTACTATGTCATTATTGGCTGATTTATGTCATGTTGAGATCTCTGCATTATATGTCATGATAATTTGCATTATTATACCTCACCTTTGTCTACAATGATAAAATCCCATTACCGGAAAAAGAGATATTTTGACAAAACATTTTCAACCTTTTTGACACGTGACCAAGCGAAAGTGTCAGGTCATGTGACCGTGCTGATATATTGAATGTCATATAAGGGTAAGTAACTGCTTCCTTTTTTTTAAACCAAATTTTGGATTGGTTCTTTCTTGCTGTGACATCATATAGTTGTGACGTAACTATTCAGTTCTCTTCAAAAGTAACTGTCCGAAAAAAAATGTCCAGATTTGCGAGTGTTTCTGAAGAAATGTCCAGATTTGCGAGTGTTTCTGAAGAAATGTCCAGATTTGCGAGTGTTTCTGAAGAAATGTCCAGATTTGCGAGTGTTTCTGAAGAAATGTCCAGATTTGCGAGTGTTTCTGAAGAAATGTCCAGATTTGCGAGTGTTTCTGAAGAAATGTCCAGATTTGCGAGTGTTTCTGAAGAAATGTCCAGATTTGCGAGTGTTTCTGAAGAAATGTCCAGATTTGCGAGTGTTTCTGAAGAAATGTCCAGACTTGCGAGTGTTTCTGAAGAAATGTCCAGATTTGCGAGTGTTTCTGAAGAAATGTCCAGATTTGCGAGTGTTTCTGAAGAAATGTCCAGATTTGCGAGTGTTTCTGAAGAAATGTCCAGATTTGCGAGTGTTTCTGAAGAAATGTCCAGACTTGCTATTGTTTCTGAAGAAATGTCCAGATTTGCGAGTGTTTCTGAAGAATGAAGAAGATTTAAGCACTCTTTATGGGCAGCATTAAAAGATTGTTTTTAACTTAATTTTGTTTGGTATAATAAATTAAATATCAAATGGCAGTGTGTGTGACATTGATATTGTCAACCATTGAAACAGAATGTCACCACTCGGCTTTCGCCTGGGGTGACATTCTGCCCTTGGGTTGACACTATCAATGTCACATACGCTGCCATATGATATTTATAATTGACACTATTTCCTTGTGTGTGTGCTATTTATTATACAGTGAGCACGAATGTCATTGTGTATATGTTGTTTTTATTTCAACTACTTGTAAATTTGAATGATGTCTATTTATTTGCTTATTGTACTTACTATATTTCATGGTCTATGAAATGTATATGTAAATGAAGATTTCTAGTTCTACCAGCATTAGCACTTTGAATATAATTTTATCTATGCATTTAGAATTGTTGAATGAAGGACTCGTGAAAATTTAAATGAAGGACTTGTATTTGGCAACATCAGAAATTAATATAAAAATCATGTTGCTGTTGTTATGGATATTTAAACTAGTTTTTTCACTACAGTTGGCAAACGATAACTTATTTTATCCAAAATATACTACTTTCCCATTCATATACGTATTGCATGGTTCGGGTACACAACAATAACATAACTTAGTGTACAGTTTACATTTATTAATGTCTCATACATAATTAGTGAAGCTATTTAATTATACATACATGTAATTTGAAACATATTTCATACATTAGTTAGTGAAAGTAGTTAGCATGTGTTCTGTTAGTGATTAAACACCACCAAATGACACTTTATGTTGACTTACATTTAAACTCAAAATGTTACAATATAGAAATCTTTGATGTAAACCTAGTGCTATAAAATACCCCAATGCCCACACCTGTAGAAACACAAATGGCTTTTGCTGGTCAGTGACAGAGTAATAAATTACGTGCCATATAATGTTGTGCTGCTTACTTTTTCGTTAATGATTTGAAGCTACAAGAGAAAAGTAAAAGAAGGACTATTAAGTTTTGAATTCAACAATTATGTTTGCAGTATATTATTATTTATTGTCTCATTCCTGTAGTGTGATTATTGAAGATGAAGATATACATACCAAATTTTGAGTCCTAATTAAAAACTGATGGTCTGTTTTTCTAAACTTGGATGATACTCCATTGTGACAAACAAACTAATATTTGAAATTTTTCACAACAGTTCAAATAATATTATAAGTGAAAAAGAGTGAATTGTTAAAATCAAATTGTTAACGTTAATTGTGCCATATTATAGCTGAGAGAAGTTACATGTAATCAGAACGCTAATAAATGAACCTATTTCTAATAAATTAATAGTCTTCATGGTTGTGTCTGTGATTTTATGTGGTATTCGCAGTGTGAATACAGGTATGTCAGATGCTTGAAGATCACTTTTAAATACATGTATTTAAATTGAGCAATATATGTAAGAAATATTTCTTTTATAAGCAGTTTAATAATATAATTGTAGTAAGAAAAAAAAGTGAACATCAAAGTGTCAAATTTTTTTCTTGAAATGAAACAAATTTTTTTATATATAAATTACCAAATTTTTCAAATATATGTAATATCATAATTTCAACAACAGTATTTGAAAGCAAGGAAAATCAAAATGAACTGTCTAGATAAAAAAATATGTTTTTATGATTTCTGTATTGTATAATAATTATGTTGCATGTTTTATTTATGTATATGTTATGACGAAATCATGATAAATTCTTAATTGTTTTTCGTCTCGATATAATTTGTAAATGCACGGTGATGGTTATTATAAGTGTTTGTTTGTTACTGCATGTAAAACTATTTTACTTTGATTTTAGTCACTTTAATTCACCTTTTCCATTATTTCAATTCATTTACATCTGTGGAATATGGAATCATTTAATTAACAAGTGGTTGAACATACAGTAAAATGTAACGTCAATGATACATTGGTCGGTTTAGGCTATGAGCATTTTACCTGTATGTAGTTTTAATAACATTTTTGTATCCAGGGTCCTCTATATGTCTATTTTGCATGCACAATTAGGCTGGCCCCTAGCAAAAACAATGTTTTTCTTCCACTTCAAATGCCCGACTTTTCTCCAGTCATCATTGACAAAAATCAAACCAAAGTTATGTTATCTGTAAACCTACTTTTCTTAAATCTTGCCATTAACTTTAACGATAATATAAATTAATGGTTAGACACACTTAAATCTAACCATTAATATTTTTTTAAAAATGATTAAAAAACACCACATGATCGTGTATACTATTTAGTAATTTAAATCTTCCAATCCGTGAAACATAGCGAAACTTCTCCATCTGAGGGCAGTGGGTAGCTTCCACCAAACCTGAACGAGGGCCCTGACATCATTTGCATAATCACACGTAACAAAACACATTCCATCACAACCTCAGCGTCTACTTGTATTGCATGTCGTCAAAAAAACCTTTTTTAACTGCTTAGTATTATATTTTGAACATATCATGGTGTGAAATAAACCGATTTGTCTCGTACTATGATTTGTTATTAATAGGCGCGAATTCCATTGTGGAATCTATTTGTATGAAGGATAATGTATTTTTCTTCCAACTAATAGCGACAATGATAACTGCAAATGATGTGAACATGTGGAAGTTACGATTTGGGAGAACACACACTGTGAAGTTATCTATGTTGTTGGTGATTTCGCTGGGTAGCCCGTACATTCCATAATGTCCCGTATAACGCATCAACACATAATTTCTTTAAAACAAGTGTTTTGACAATAGTAAGGTTTAGTAATATGCGTTTGAATTATTAGGTGGGCCTTGCCCAAACTAGCCGTTTAGTTTCTACTGGTATTTCACATAGTTTTACAGTTCGTTTCATTGCAATATAAACATCGTAAAAAATTAACATCGCCACATATTAAAAATATTTAAATTCTCAAACGTAAAAACAGACATTAAC
Source organism: Congeria kusceri (assembly GCA_027627225.1). Taxonomy (NCBI): domain Eukaryota; kingdom Metazoa; phylum Mollusca; class Bivalvia; order Myida; family Dreissenidae; genus Congeria; species Congeria kusceri. The sequence goes on from CM051029.1 coordinate 21,200,338, forward strand.
ATCGGCTTATGCGGGGTTTTAAAAATTTGGGATAGTATAAACGGTGTTAGTAAAATGAACGTCGTTTTGGCGACCATTGACCTATTTATAGATTAGTTGACTCCGATTAACTGTTGCATTCATAACTATTTCAGCGTCAAATTCTCATATGGGCTTCCTCGACAGTCGCAGTTTGATCATGTGTTAATTCTTGAGGGACTTCCTCCGTAGCTGGGTTGTTCTCTTGTTGCGTAGTATTTTCTGATCGAACACCGGACGTATCATGCAAAGAGGTTTCAGCAATAGTTTCATACATTTGTCCTTGTTGTTTCCCTAAAATAAATTTCAAAATAATAGGCGGTACGTGCGAGGAAACGTGAAGACTATAAATGTGTTTTTACACAATACATTTCGAGCTAAACATTAGAACTGTATTTAGATCTCATGATCTAAATTAACGTCATCACCGTCTGTTTATAATTTGCTTTTATTTGCCTGTACTTGAGCATTTGCGTTTGGTCAGTTACTCCTATAGGATGAAAACATTTATACAGTCATTATTTGACCATACTATTAATACAGCTTACACATGAAACTTGGTTTATGATACGTGACGCGTTAACCATAATATTCAACTCCATAATCTGAAGTACAATATTGAGTATTTCTCTTTTTGGCATTCGGAACAAAAAATTGTATTGTACATCGTGCGTATGATAGTCTACTTGTTAGAAATATTGTGTTAGTCTTACCGACTTCGTAAGTTTCGTATTCAGGAATCGTCGAAGCATTGACGTTTTCCCTAATAACAGTTTGAGGAACAAATGAATCTAACAAATAAACTTATTATGGACTAAGTGCTATGCAACGCATGTGCTATTTAGGTTCAAACATTAAACTCTCGATATTTAAAAAAAACGTACTGTAATTATGCAATAATATATACTGGAACGATATTATTAAGATTTATCTATTATGAAAAGATTACTTTTGTTTATTCAAGTCATCATAAAGCTGTGGTACTCTCGATGGAACTGCAATAGATATAAAACATCGACACGTATATTCATGGGTATATGACAAAATCAAACCAAGATATTTGACAAAAACTGCAACAACAACAGAAAAATTAACAACACCTTTTAATCTGCTCCTGAGCTTCCACAGCCGTACCACCATGATAGCGATGCCAATTCCACCCAATAAGCCACCTATCGCGGCCCCTGTCACCCGTAAAGATCCGCTGTCTAAAAGGTATAAACATTTGAGAAAAATAATCTATGAGAACGGCGTCGACTTTATTTTAGACAAATAAACCGTTAATTAATAAATATAGTGTTTTCAGCTAGTATACCACATGTATAATTCAATAAATTCACTGTAACTGTTCAGATGTCTAATAATCATTACCCGTAACGACCGATTGTAAAGTGGAAACGTAAATAACGTCCGTTTCTTCCGATTTCCCAAACACGTTTTCTGCATACAGTATGATCTCATACGAACTTCCAGGTGAAAGCCCGACAAGGGTGTATGTAAAGGTGGATTCTTGAACGCGTCCCTCCCTCCAAAGTCCATCTGGGGTACCTCTGTATCGGACTACAAACCACTGCTCCGATCCACCGTCGCAGTTGGGTTGCCAGGCGACGATGATCGACGTCTCAGCTATGGATCCTTCTTGGACTTGAAATGAGCTAGGAACACATGGTCTATCTGAAGTTTATTAAGTTCACAAAGTTTATGAACATATTGAATATCGTTTAATGTACAAACGTACTTTTCAAAAATAGTACTTATTAAATGCATTTTGTAAAATATTTGTAATAGGAAATTGTATTTCATGACATTTTTTTTTTTTATTCAGGTATCTTGGAACATTCTACCTGGTTAATAGGTGAATTTAAAGTTGCACTAGGTATAGATTTATGCATATTCTAAGTACCTTTTGACCCAAGATGGAATTCCTGCTTTACAAAACCAATTTCGTTGTATACACTGACTGCATACTTTCCAAAATCGTCTGGCTGAACATTCAAAATAAACAAATCTGTCCGCAGTTTGTCGATTGAAATATGAATACGCAGATTACTTGAATCCTGAAGATTTACCCACTTATCATCTACCAGTTTCTGCCATGTAAATTTCGTAGGCAGTGGATAGGCCACGATGGTGAATGTAAGAGCAACGGAGTCATTGGTGGTCTTTGTTAGATTTGTAATCGGTGGTGAAAATGGCGAAAAATTCGGAGAACCTGAAGAAACAATAATGCACAATGACTCGTGCTGAAAGAGTAATATATGCTAAATGACCTAAGGAAAACCAGTGTATACTAACAACCTAAGGTGCTACAAATGCAAATAATATCAAACTCATTAGACGAAGTTGTATATTGTAAACTGATGCAATAAATTTTAGATAAATATCATTAAACTTCATTTATCATTCAATCAACTTACATGCGACCAAGACCTCTATGTCTTGCATCTGTTCTTCTACATTATGCGCGTTACGTCCTCGACATTGGTACATTCCCGTGTCATATTCGCATCTCGCATTTACAATGTTGGCGGAAATTGTGTTACTGTGGGTTTCTGTTAGTACAAGTGCTCCACCCCTAGTATTATTTATGATTGCCACTGTTGCAACAGGGTCACTTTCAACTTCACAGACTAACGCCACTGTCTGGCTTTCGTTAATGGTTATACTACGTTTTGCATCCATCCCTAGTGCAAAGTATCTTTGTATGTAAGCAGCATCTAAAACATAAATGAATTTCGAAGCATATAGTGAGGCATTTTCTCAGTATGATCATAAACAGCTAAGTAATGGTAGTCAATATACTTACACTGCACATCAACATAAAACGACGTTTCGTCATTTGCTTCTTGAACAATACATCCTGCAGGTTCCATAACGTTGGAAACTCTGCATTTATAGTACCCTTCGTCAGACACGTGCATGTTTTTCAATGATAGAATTTGCTCAGTTCCGATTATCCTAGAAGTAGGGACAAAAATCCACGTAAATCTAGTCTCTGATGGATTTCCAGGTGTGTAAGGACACGTGACAGAAATACTTTCGTTCAACAGAGCAGTTATATTGGCGATAGAATGTACAGTAACTGGCTCTGAAAAAGATCAGAAACAACAACTGACGTTTAAAATTATTTTCTTCTTGTGATTTATACGTTTGTAGCATATATCTTTTCATAACTTCTCATAGCAAACAAAAATGAATTAAGCAAAACTATTATGTTACCCAGAACATCTAAGTAGAAACTTGAATGACTTTTTCCTTCTATGACGCCATCGAAAGTTGTTTCCATTACGTTTGTAGCTGTACATGGGTACGTGCCGCTGTTACTGATATTTACACTGCTGATGACGAAAACATTGTCATTGCCAAAGGTGTCCGGCGTCCATGAATATGTAGGACATGGTTTGCTGATAGCAGTACATGTGCCATTGACGGAATGTCCTTGGATGACTTTCAAGTGATTGGTCTTGACATACGTTGCACATGTTTGAAAAGTGAACATTGGTGTCTCTGGGGCAACTGAAACCAAACCAAAAGTATAAGTAAGCTTGTTATTAAAACGTTTGCATAAACAGATTTATAAGTCAGCTCATAAAATAAAAATATTTTACAAATGTAAAAGGAAAGTCAATTTCTCAACGAAATAATTGTGTGTCCTATAATTCTACAATTTAATTTTTTTATATCTTTTATAGCAGAAAATATAACCTTTGTCAGACCCATTAAACATATTTCTATATAAATATTATTTATTTACGTTGTACATCTAATACCGAGAACTTACAGCTTGCTGCAATCGTAACATCCGTTGTCCGCGATGTTATAACTGACTGTTTGCCAGTCGGAGTCATGGTATTGCTTGCAATACATTGAACACTGGTGTCATTTGGTATTGTGCCGTACCATAGTTCACCTGTTATGGTCTGGATACCCTGTACAACCCATATGTAGCTAGGGGCTGGGTTGGATACTGCATGGCATCGAATGCCAACATTCCGTCCTCTGATGACGTTTATGACTGATGATTGTATTGGCAGTTCAGTAGCCTGCTCATAATAGAGATCCGGCGACGTTGGAGGAACTGAAATTATAGGTCTGTTACGCTTACGCAAATTACGAGTAAAGGCAATGTAATTTTGTACCAGGCTTTTCTACGATAACAGATACGGGGCAATACGTATACAACTTATAAATCGTTACCAAGTTATAAGTATGCTTTTTATAAGCACATTTTAACACGCTGTGTTGGCATGTTTTATTTTTATGTTTAAATAAGTGATATGTACGAACAGACAGTGTTGGACACATGGAAATACATCATAATGCATTTACATGTACAACTTTAAAGCAATTCCTATTTTATGGGTTTCGTGTACATTATAAAGTTAAAACATTTACAACAAACATGTTTGCATGTAACTTGCCAAAAGTGCAAACTCTGAAAACGCACTTTGTACAGGTATAGTAAATAATTAATTCTAAAATATATTTTCCATTCATTATTTCTTCGTAAATAAAACAATGTATATATTTCGTATTACATGTACCCGTTGTAGATCCGGTCAAATACGGCTAAATTTTGATCTTATATCAATCTAAAGATAACAAAAAACAAAAGTTAAAATCCCATAATGGTAAAATGTCTTTTTTCTTCCTTAAATACAGATCTAAAATATTTTAGCAAAATACCCATTTGATTTACTCACACAGTATTTCAAAGAAAAACATCGCAGTCAAATACCCCTGTGTTATTTCTGTATGAAATGTTCCGTTCATTTCATTTGAAACTCGTAATGTATAATTGTTGTTTCCGATTGACTGCACAGATTGCAAAGACAACATCGACTCTACCATCTTTCTACCATCGGGCAAAATCCACGTATAACTTATGGGCGGAGGTTTACTATCACTGGTGCAGTTCATGGTGAATGACTCGTTTCTCACGACCTGTAATATGCCAGACGAGGCTGACGCTTGTCCAATTGTGCAGTTTATGAATTCGGGTGGGTCTGCAACAAACGGAACACCACAGTAATATTAAAACAAAAAGCCAGCAAAAGTAAGGTGGTTTATTTCAACGTCATCAAATCATAACAAGTAATTTCACGTTAATAGAACTCAGAGCAAGTTTACACTAGATTTCCAGAAAAGACATACACAAAATATTGACATTGATGTTTGAAGTGTTGGTGACCGTTTTCTGTGCGCCGTATGAAGGTGACAGAATGCTCTGCGCACTGCAGTTGTAGGACCCCTTGTGACGCATCTGAACACTAGGAATTGTAAGGACGTTGTTATTAATGACTTCGTTCAAAGGTGTTTTCCAGACTATAGTTGGAGATGGCTCACCGGTGGTAGAACACACTAACGACAGATTTCTACCTTTGATGACAGCTATCTCTTTCACTGGTTTGCCGTAATACTGTATTACTGGTTGCGAGGGGTAAGCTGCGTTGAAAAATATACGATACAGAGTTTGGTTTTTTACATAATAAATATTCGACTGATTTCTTACATACACCGATTGCTGACTTAAATAAATATTGTATTTAAATAAAATAATAAACATTCTGAACATACTCAAAATTTGCAAACGTATCCTATGTCCCGATGAAATCAGCGCATATCCGTTAGTACCATTGCAGTAAATTCTTCGGTTATTATCGCTCTTGGCAGGTGTGAACGTTAGAATTCCCGTGGTGACGTCTCCCGACGTAGAATAGTTAGCATACATTGTAAGGTTGAAGTCATCCAAGTACTCGTTCGGGGTTCCGTTGTCGGCATACCACGTGATGACGGGTGATGGGCGTCCAGGGGAGGAGACACATTTCATATAGCTTATAGGAATCCCTTCAACGGCATTTACCACGTTGTCTGGTGGTGTAAAAGTCACTGACGTTACTGGAACTGTTATAATGTATGACTTTAAGAGTCGACAATCGATATGTGTAATATTGTAGTCAAAAACTAATTAGTATGCCTTTGAGTATATATGATGCATATTCTTTTTGAAGTAATATTTGTTCTACCATTAAGCACTAATCCATTACGAAGTAAAGACAACCCATCTTTCTCGTATTCGAGAAGAAATGCTATTGGGTTTTCATTAGAACTATCAATAGATAAAATACATAAATAAATAACTCAACACAGAATGACATATAATCTGTACTTTATGATTTTATTTTTGGAGCTTATCAAACGTAACAATTGTAAGAACTAGCGATTTACCTGAGAACGTAATAAACCGTGTGGCGATACTTGCAGCATTAAAAACCCTACAGGTATAGCTCCCCTGGGATGTGTTCCGAAAGTTTAAGATCGTTAACGTCAGCGTCGTGACGTCATTGTCGACACTGGCGTTCATCCGGTGTAGCGAGGTGTCGAGTATACTATTTTGTCCAAAACCACGATAGGCAACAAGTAGATTATTATGGTGAAAGTCAATCTGTGTAGCAAAGGAGACGTTGCAAATACGACACGTAAGACTGACAGTGGATCCAAGATCTACTAGGTTGGTGTCCGTCGATAGGGAAACACTGCAAGACATTGCTCCTGTGATATAGGAAGTATATCTCTTAAAATTACCTATCAAAATCACATTTAATATCAATGTATTAGTTAAATAAGATATTATGTTGAAAAAAAGGCAAAATAAACGGCATTGATTATGATGTTTATTTAACGCTACTGCAAGAACACTCAGCGTATGTTTGATAAAAGTGACATGGAATAAGTAGCCAAATTCAATGCATTTTCTGATGTTCACTAACGTATTCATAAGCTCACTACCCTTCGTCTGAAGAAAAAAAAACACATTTAATTCTACACATAACCACACCCATTTGGCCATTTCTAGTGTCGCATTTCCGATATAGGCAATAACAATATTACTAAGTAAAAAGTACATTCATACAATACAAACTTCCTATATAATAATACAATCTTTAAGAGGCTTCCAATTACAGTTAAGTAAAAAGTAGTTAATAATTCCACATTTAGCCGAATTTCATATATACATGGAATATAATGCTTAAGAAAAATGACGATTTTAAGGCTAAGGATAAGATTTCACTTAAGATGTTTCTAGAATATGACCCCAGATCAAATACCATACCAACAACTGAGCAGATCAGAATACACAATAGGTCAGCCTCCAGGATCATGACTATGCTGAGGGATAAAAAATAAACTATTTAAATCATGCAACAAAATGTCATTGAACAATGATAGGAACACATGCTTTGGGTTGTATAAAACACATTGCCTTTAGCAGCAAGAAAGTATCAAACTATAGGTCTAGTTGATTTTTATTAACTTATACTATTGTAAATTCGTTCATTATACTTTCACAAATACGAGTCCTACATTGGTGATTACAATGATTGGTTGTTTGAACGAGCACACCGTCAGTTTCCAACGGACATCGACGATAATGATTTGCAAGACATTGGTGACCGATTTTAAATATTATGTTATTGTCAACATAAAAAGTGCATTAAATGAACACGGTTATATTTATTTAGTATATATGATGGCAAAATTCGTTTATAGAATTCGGTCAAGGCGTACTCCATAATACTGCGTTATAAGTAATATACGTTTTATGTTAATTTGTGAAACATCATATGAAACAAACAATTATCATTATATAATAACGTATACTCCATCACATACATACCTTAAATTTGGTTTGTAATATCTCATCTTGAAAATAAATAAACAACACTAACTTATAACCAGTAAATACTGCTTCTATCCCGGACGTAGTAGATTGGGCTTCCTTTGTAATACAATGTTTACACATCTTAATATCGTTTACACACAGAACGTGGTGAAAAAGTGCATGCCATGATGAAGGAAGTTTAACTGATAAGAAGAGTACATGTCTGATAAGAAGGGTACATGTTCGGTAATGTATCTGTGTTTATAACTTTAATTATAAAGTTATATTATCCAAGCACAAATGATGAGCTGCAATCTTCAGGCTATTTTTAAATACATTTTGCGGTTGGCTGGTTTTGCCTTTGTACCAATACAGTCTAACTGGCATGTATATTAACAATAGCCCTGGTAACATATGAAAATCAAATTATATCCTATGTGTATTTTTGATAGTAAAAAGGACGGTGTGAAGTTAGAATGACTCGAATGCAGGGTTATTGTCTGTCCAACCCATCAGTGTGCACATCACAGTTCGTTTCTTCTTTAGACTTATCAGATTGCACCATTCTGCTTTGATGATCCACAAAAGTGTGTTATCCATACGCCATTTCTGATGTTCATGCTTGTTGCTGGTTGCTTGCATTTTTATGGCTCCAACCCATGCGGACAATTGCTTAATATACTCGTCATGTGAAGTTGTTATCACTACTTATGTACTTTTTGTGCTTAAAGGACATCTAGTTAGTTGTAATTAAACGTTTCCATTTTGGTATCTCCATTGCACACTGAATATCCTCTCACTCAATCACGTTTTTCTCTTCCGAATATCGTGTGTTTGTCGTACACATGTTTAGAGCATGTTTCATAGCAAAGACACGTTAAATAGACGAAAGTGTTAAGACGATCGTTATATTCCCCGCCTGGATATGTTTTCACTTCTACAACTGCAAGTTATTATATTGAACTACTGTTGATTTTATTTATTGTTGTTTCAATAGCTTTACATACTATCTACTAACGTGTCCAAATAAATTTATTCCAAGTGACGACTCTTTAGTAGAATATAGCACAATTATTATCATTTTTTAAGTAAGATTTTTCCAGTTTTATTGTATATGTGTTTATAGTGAGCAGTTGCTTCATTGGCAGAAGAGCAAAGGTTGTAGAACTAAGTTTATGCGTTCGTACAGTCAAAGGAAAAGCTGAATGTGAGAACACTATAGAGGAATACATTTATTTCAGACTTACACGACATGATATTGCCACATATGACTATTAACGAATTATTCAAAATTATAAGAGATAATACGTTTTAAATATAAACAAAGCGAAACTCCAGTTACGACAGCAGGAGAAAACTCTTATTAGCAGCCCGAGGTCCTTTATTTATGGCAATCGCCAAAAACTTACACAGCACATCACAAAAACACATTAGAAACACAAAACACACATGAATAAGGCTGTGGGCACCGCCCTGGAACGGGCAATGCACAGCATTGGGTGTTTAAACCGGTTTACGTGCGAACGCACCTCACACTTTGCCCAGAATTATTCACAAGACATGTAGGTGTAAATACAAATTAACCTCATAGCATTGCATTTTCAGTGTTGCATGATTCGCGGCACTTCTGCTTAAAAACCATTATTAATTTTGTCTTTCCTCGGAAACCCTCAAGTAAACAATCTCAGATATGTAATACGCTTCACAAAACAACTTTTGGTATCACCTGCATCACCTCTCTCCAAAGAAAAAAAAATTAATGTGTGTTATATACTTATGGAACATAATTAGATACTGCCAAGTCAGTTTGAGTCAATATCATCAGCTTGAAATTCCATTTCTTTGGCATTAAAGTTAAAAAGTATAGCTTCAGTGTTTTAATGCATAAACAACTATAAACTTGAAAAATGAAAAATTGAAAAATTATAGTGCCAGTTTTATCTAAGTATCACGGCAGATCTACACACTTATAAACCTATAAATGAATGTCGTAGGTTTGTTTTATTAAACTATTCTAAATAGCGTAATTTGCGTCATTTTCTGTTATGGCATTGACGTAGATCATTTTGCTTTAGCAGATTGTACGTGAAATGCCAGATATAGTCTGTGTGAATTTCAAATGTTAAGGGAATATTGTCGTCAGCATTGTATAAAGTGTTAATGCATTGACTTGCGGAGCATTGTTGAAACTTTTAAATATGTTCAATATGGCCTTATACTATAGACACACATGTGTGTGCGTCTTTTGTCTGGAGGTCTTGTGATTTCTCAAGAGTTAGATTTATGTTATATTTTAATCTGGGTCCTGATTCACAAAGCTCCTGGGGGAAGACTGCTTAAATTTATAAAATTCCTTAAGTCTGTGGTTCTTTCATATATAGGTATTTATACATTTAATTGTTTACTAGTTATCGTAAGAACAATATAAGTTTAGATCCCCTTGGGAGCTTTGTTAATTGTTAACTAGTTACCGTAAGTCCAACATAAGTTTAGATCCCCTTGGGAGCTTTGTGAATACCAGCCCTGGTCAACAGTTGACACAAATGATACGGGAGGGTTTGGCCAGCCAAAAATAGTCTTTGTTTGTCTTTGTGAATAAAAGCACTGGTCAACAGTTATAACACAAATCACACGGGAGGATTTGGCCAGCCAAAAATAGTCTTTGTTTGTCTTTGTGAATAACAGCACTGGTCAACAGTTAACACAAATGACAGGGGAGGGTTTGGCCAGCCAAACAATAGTCTTTGTGAATACCAGCCCTGGTCAACAGTTATAACACAAAAAATGACACGGGAGGGTTTTGCCAGCCAAACAATAGTCTTTGTGAATACCAGCCCTGGTCAACAGTTAACACAAATGACAGGGGAGGGTTTGGCCAGCCAAACAATAGTCTTTGTGAATACCAGCCCTGGTCAACAGTTATAACACAAATGACACGGGAGGGTTTGGCCAGCCAAACAATAGTCTTTGTGAATACCAGCCCTGGTCAACAGTTATAACACAAATGACACGGGAGGATTTGGCCAGCCAAAAATAGTCTTTGTTTGTCTTTGTGAATACCAGCCCTGGTCAACAGTTAACACAAATGACACGGAAGGGTTTGGCCAGCCAAAAATAGTCTTTGTGAATACCAGCCCTGGTCAACAGTTATAACACAAATGACACGGGAGGGATTGGCTAGCAAAAAATAGTCTTTGTTTGTCTTTTTGAATTCCAGCCCTGGGTCAACAGTTAACACAAATGACACGGGAGGGTTTGGCCGGCCAAAAATAGTCTGTGTTTGTCTATGTCAATACCAGCCCTGGTTAACAGTTATAACACAGATGACACGGGAGGGTTTGGCCAGCCCAAAATAGTCTTTGTTTGTCTTTGTCAATACCAGCCCTGGTCAACAGTTAACACAAATGACACGGGAGGGTTTGGCCAGCCAAACAATAGCCTTTGTGAATACAAGCCCTGGCCAACAGTTATAACACAAAGGACACGGGAGGGTTTTCCCAGCCCTGGTCAACAGTTATAACACAAATGACACGGGAGGGTTTGGCCAGCCCTGGTCAACAGTTATAACACAAATGACACGGGGGGGTTTGGACTACCCTGGTCAACAGTTATAACACATATGACACGGGAGGGTTTGGCCAGCCAATAAATAGTCTTTGAGAATATCAGCTCTGGTCAACAACTATAACACAAATGACACGCGAGGGTTTGGCCAGCCAAAAATAGTCTTTGTGAATACCAGCCCTGGTCAACACTTGACACAAATGACACGGGAGGGTTTGGCCAGCCAAAAATAGTCTTTGTTTGTCTTTGTGAATAACAGCCCTGGTCAACAGTTATAACACAAATGCCACGGGAGGATTTGGCCAGCCAAAAATAGTCTTTGTTTGTCTTTGTGAATAACAGCACTGGTTAACAGTTAACACAAATGACACGGGAGTGTTTGGCCAGCCAAACAATAGTCTTTGTGAATACCAGCCCTCGTCAACAGTTAACACAAATGACACGGGAGGGTTTGGCCAGCGAAACAATAGTCTTTGTGAATACCAGCCCTGGTCAACAGTTATAACACAAATGACACGGGAGGGTTTGGCCAGCCAATAATAGTCTTTGTGAATACCAGCCCTGGTCAACAGTTATAACACAAATGGCACGGGAGAGTTTGGCCAGCTAAACAATAGTCTTTGTGAATACCAGCCCTGGTCAATAGTTATAACACAAATGACACGGGAGGGTTTGGCCAGCCAAACAATAGTCTTTGTGAATACCAGCCCTGGTCAACAGTTAACACAAATGACACGGGAGGATTTGGCCAGCCCTGGTCAACAGTTATAACACAAATGACACGGGAGGGTTTGGCCAGCTGTGGTCAACAGTTATAACACAAATGACACGGGAGGGTGTGGCCAGTCCTGGTCAACAGTTAATACAAATGACACGGGAGGGTTTGGCCATCCAAACAATAGTTTTTGGGCATACCAGTCCTGGTCAACCGTTATAACACAAATGACACTGGCGGGTTTGGCCAGCTAAAAATAGTCTGTGTGAATACAGGCCCTGGTCAACAGTTACAACACAAATGTAACGCGATGGTTTGGCCAGCCAAAACTAGTCTTTCTGAATACCAGCCCTGGTCAGCAGTTATAACACAAATGACACGGGAGGGTTTGGCCAGCCAAACAATAGTCTTTGTGAATACCAGCCCTGGTCAACAGTTAACACAAATGACACGGGAGGGTTTGGCCAGCCCTGGTCAACAGTTATAACACAAATGACACGGGAGGGTTTGGCCAGCTGTGGTCAACAGTTATAACACAAATGACACGGGAGGGTGTGGCCAGCCCTGGTCAACAGTTAACACAAATGACACGGGAGGGTTTGGCCAGCCAAACAATAGTCTTTGGGCATACCAGCCCTGGTCAACCGTTATAACACAAATGACACGGGCGGGTTTGGCCAGCTAAAAATAGTCTTTGTGAATACAGGCCCTGGTCAACAGTTACAACACAAATGTAACGCGATGGTTTGGCCAGCCAAAACTAGTCTTTCTGAATACCAGCCCTTATCAGCAGTTATAACACAAATGACACGGGAGTGTTTGGCCAGCCAAAAAATAGTCTTTGTGAATACCAGACGAGGTCAACAGTTATAACACAAATGACACGGGAGGGATTGGCTTGCCAAAAATAGTCTTTGTTTGTCTTTGTGAATACCAGTCCTGGTCAACAGTTAACACAAATGACACGGGAGGGTTTGGCCAGCCAGAAATAGTCTTTGTTTGTCTTTGTCAATACCAGCCCTGGTTAACAGTTATAACACAGATGACACGGGAGGGTTTGGCCAGCCCAAAATAGTCATTGTTTGTCTTTTTCAATACCAGCCCTGGTCAACGGTTAACACAAATGACTCGGGAGGGTTTGGCCAGCCAAACAAAAGTCTTTGTGAATACCAGCCCTGGCCAACAGTTATAACACAAATGACACGGAAGGGTTTTGCCAGCCCTGGTCAACAGTTATAACACAAATGACAAGGGCGGCTTTGGCCAGCCCTGGTCAACAGTTATAACACAAATGACACGGGAGGGTTTGGCCTGCCCTGGTCAACAGTTATAACACAAATGACACGGGGGGTTTGGCCAGCCCGGGTCAACAGTCATAACACAAATGACACGGGAGGGTTTGGCCAGCCAAAAAATAGTCTTTGTGAATACCAGCCCTGGTCAACAGCTATAACACAAATGACACGCGAGGGTTTGGCCAGCCAAAAATAGTCTTTGTGAATACCAGCCCTGGTCAACAGTTATAACACAAATGACACGGGAGGGCTTGGCCAGCCAAACAATAATCTTTGTGAATACTGGCCCAGGTCAACAGTTATAACACAAATGACACGGGAGGGTTTGGCAAGCCAAAAATAGTCTTTGTTTGTTTTTGTCAATACCAGCCCTGGTCAACAGTTGACACAAATGACACGGGACGGTTCAGCCAGCCAAAAATAGTCTTTGTGAATAACAGCCCTGGTCAAGAGTTATAACACAAATGACACGGGAAGGATTGGCTAGCCAAAAATAGTCTTTGTTTGTCTTTGTGAATACCAGCCATGGTTAACAGTAAACACAAATGACACGGGAGGGTTTGGCCAGCCAAATATAATCTTTGTTTGTCTTTGTCAATACCAGACCTGGTCAACAGTTATAACACCAATGACACGGGAGGGTTTGGCCAGATAAAAATATATTTGCTTGTCTTTGTGAATACCAGCCCTGGTCAATAGTTAACACAAATGACAAGGGAGGGTTTGGCCAGCCAAACAATAGTCTTTGTGAATACCAGACCCCAGTCAACAGTTATAACACAAATGACACGGGAGGGATTGGCCAGCCAAACATAGTCTTTGTGAATACCAGCCCTGGTCATCAGTTATACAACAGACACGGGAGGGTTTGGCTAGCCAAAAATAGTCTTTGTTTGTCTTTGTCAATACCTGCCCTGGTCAACAGTTAACACAAATGACATGGGAGGGTTTGGCCAGCCAAACAATGGTCTTTGTGAATACCAGCCCTGGCCAACAGTTATAACACAAATGGCACGGGAGGGTTTTGCAAGCCCTGGTCAACAGTTATAACACAAATGACACGGGAGGGTTTTCCCAGCCCTGGTCAACAGTTATAACACAAATGACACGGGAGGGTTTGGCCTGCCCTGGTCAACAGTTATAACACAAATGACACGGGAGGGTTTGGCCCGCCCGGGTCAACAGTTATAACACAAATGACACGGGAGGGTTTGGCCAGACAAAAAATAGTCTTTGTGAATACCAGCCCTGGTCAACAACTATAACACAAATGACACGCGAGGGTTTGGCCAGCCAAAAATAGTCTTTGTGAAAACCAGCCCTGGTCAACACTTGACACAAATGACACGGGAGGGTTTGGCCAGCCAAAAATAGTCTTTGTTTGTCTTTGTGAATAACAGCACTGGTCAACAGTTATAAGACAATTGACACGGGAGGATTTGGCCAGCCAAAAATAGTCATTGTTTGTCTTTGTGAATAACAGCCCTGGTCAACAGTTAACACAAATGACACGGGAGGGTTTGGCCAGCCAATAATAGTCTTTGTGAATACCAGACGAGGTCAACAGTTATAACACAAATGACACGGGAGGGATTGGCAAGCTCCAAAAATAGTCTTTGTTCGTCTTTGTGAATACCAGTCCTGGTCAACAGTTAACACAAATGACACGGGAGGGTTTGGCCAGCCAGAAATAGTCTTTCTTTGTCTTTGTCAACACCAGCCCTGGTTAAATGTTATAACACAGATGACATGGGAGGGTTTGGCCAGCCCAAAATAGTCATTGTTTGTCTTTGTCAATACCAGCCCTGGTCAACGGTTAACACAAATGACTCGGGAGGGTTTGGCCAGCCAAACAAAAGTCTTTGTGAATACCAGCCCTGGCCAACAGTTATAACACAAATGACACGGGAGGGTTTTGCAAGCCCTGGTCAACAGTTATGACACAAATGACACGGGAGGGTTTGGCCAGCCAAAAATAGTCTTTGTGAATTTCAGCCCTGGTCAACAGTTAACACAAATGACACGTGAGGGTTTGGCCTGCCAATACTAGTTACCGTAAGTCCAACATAAGTTTAGATCCCCTTGGAAGCTTTGTGAATACCAGCCCTGGTCAACAGTTGACACAAATGACACGGGGGTGGGGGGGGGGTTGGCGTGACAATACTAGCTACCGTAAGGCCAACATCAGTTTAGATCCCCTTGGGAGGTTTGTGAATACCAGCCCTGGTCAACAGTTGACACGAACTACACGGGAAGGTTTGGCCAGCCAATACTAGTTACCGTAAGTCCAACATAAGTTTAGATCCCTAGGGAGGTTTGTGAATACCAGCCCTGTTCAACAGTTGACACAAATGACACGGGAAGGTTTGGCCAGCCAATACTAGTTACCGTAAGTCAAACATAAGTTTAGATCCCTAGGGAGGTTTGTGAATACCAGCCCTGGTCAACAGTTGACACAAATGACACGGGGGTGGGGGGGGGGTTGGCGTGACAATACTAGCTACCGTAAGGCCAACATCAGTTTAGATCCCCTTGGGAGGTTTGTGAATACCAGCCCTGGTCAACAGTTGACACGAACTACACGGGAAGGTTTGGCCAGCCAATACTAGTTACCGTAAGTCCAACATAAGTTTAGATCCCTAGGGAGGTTTGTGAATACCAGCCCTGTTCAACAGTTGACACAAATGACACGGGAAGGTTTGGCCAGCCAATACTAGTTACCGTAAGTCAAACCTCATTTTAGATCCCCTTAGGAGCTTTGTGAATACCAGCCCTGGTCAACAGTTAACACAAATGACACGGGAGGGTTTGGCCAGCCAATACTAGTTACCGTATGTCCAACATAAGTTTAGATCCCCTTGGGAGCTTTGTGAATACCAGCCCTGGTCAACAGTTGACACAAATGACACGGGAGTGTTTGTTTGTACATTTAATTGTTTACTAGTTACCGTACGTCCAACATTAGTTTAGATCCCCTTGGGAGCTTTGTGAATACCAGCCCTGGTCAACAGTTAACACAAATGACACGGGAGAGTTTGGCCAGCCATAAATAGTCTTTGTGAATAATGCCTTGGTCAACAGTTAACACAAATGACACGGGAGTTTTTGGCCAGCCAAACAATAGTCTATAACACAAATAACATGGGAGTGTTTGGCCAGACAAAAATAGTCTTTGTGAATACCAGCCCTGGTCAACAGTTGACACAAATGACACGGGAGGGTTTGGCCAGCCAATACTAGTTACCGTAAGTCCAACCTCATTTTATATCCCCTTAGGAGCTTTGTGAATACCAGCCCTGGTCAACAGTTAACACAAATGACACGGGAGGGTTTGGCCAGCCGATACTAGTTACCGTATGTCCAACATACGTTTAGATCCCCTTGGGAGCTTTGTGAATACCAGCCCTGGTCAACAGTTGACACAAATGACACGGGAGTGTTTGTTTGTACATTTAATTGTTTACTAGTTACCGTACGTCCAACATTAGTTTAGATCCCCTTGGGAGCTTTGTGAATACCAGCCCTGGTCAACAGTTAACACAAATGACACGGGAGTTTTTGGCCAGCCAAACAATAGTCTATAACACAAATAACATGGGAGTGTTTGGCCAGACAAAAATAGTCTTTGTGAATACCAGCCCTGGTCAACAGTTGACACAAATGACACGGGAGGGTTTGGCCTGCCAATACTAGTTACCGTAAGTCCAACATAAGTTTAGATCCCCTTGGGAGGTTTGTGAATACCAGCCCTGTTCAACAGTTGATACAAATGACACGGGAAGGTTTGGCCAGCCAATACTAGTTACCGTAAGTCCAACCTCATGTTAGATCCCCTTAGGAGCGTTGTGAATACCAGCCCTGGTCAGCAGTTAACACAAATGACACGGGAAGGTTTGGCCAGCCAATACTAGTTACCGTAAGTCCAACCTCATGTTAGATCCCCTTAGGAGCGTTGTGAATACCAGCCCTGGTCAACAGTTAACACAAATGACACGGGAGAGTTTGGCCAGCCAAAAATAGTCTTTGTGAATACCAGCCTTGGTCAACAGTTAACACAAATGACACGGGAATTTTTGGCACGCCAAACAATAGTCTATAACACAAATAACATGGGATGGTTTGGCCAGACAAAAATAGTCTTTGTGAATACCAGCCCTGGGCAACAGTTAACACAAATGATACGGGAAGGTTTGGCCAGCCAATACTATTTACCTTAAGTCCAACATCAATTTAGATCCCCTTGGAGCTTTGTGAATACCAGCCCTGGTCAACAGTTGACACAAATAACACGGGAGGGTTTGACCAGCCAATACTAGTTACCGTAAGTCCAACATCAGTTTAGATCCCCTTGGAGTTTTGTGAATACCAGCCCTGGTCAACAGTTGACACAAATGACACGGGAGGGTTTGGCCAGCCAAAAATAGTCTTTGTTTTTTGTTTATTTAGATTTTTCGTCGTTTCTAACAGTATTTCAATCATATCACGGCGGTCAGTTAACCTACTCACACTTTTCCTGGACAGGCTTAGCCGATCTAAGCGGTTTACCAGTACTAAGTGCACATACCTATGCCAGTTACTGATAACTGTATTAATTATATTAATATGATTATATATATATAAAGTAAACATGCAAGACCTTCCGTTGTTTTGTACAAATAACAAAATTTGTGTACAGGTGCGATTAAGTGCATAGTTTCTTCGCCTATGGAGATTGTAGAAAACTGTCAACATAGAAAAACTATATGTTTATACGGAGTTGTCAATAATTAGCAAGCAAGCGTCGATCTAAGAGACATTTTTGGAATAGCAAACGAACAATTATATTTTTATCGTCAACAGTCTTTCTACGCTGTCCGCGTTTTGATATATATATAGATAAAAAGGAAGAAACTTACGACAATGGAAATATAGTGCAAGCAGTTTCTAACAGAAATGACACATTTGTTTTAATTAATTTTAATTTCTGTAATGCCATTTTTAACAAAGACAAAAATATACTCCCTTCTTTCAACATATTGGTACATATATAGTTTTGTGTGCAATCTACTTAATAAAAACGTATCAATACGAATAACAGTCAACGTGTCGACTAATCCTGAACGGGTCGAAATAGTCCGGGCTATTGATTGTTAGTGCTTCGTAGCCTGCAAATTAAAAAGTAGGTCACGCTATTTAAGCTCTCGATATTGCCCTTCTTAAGGCAGTTGGCTTCCACCAACAGTCTAACAGTCTAGAATGTTCTTGTGCAAATTGATATTGAGTTACTTCAATATGTTGGTTGTCACATTATCTTAATGTCCATGTATGGTTGGGGAATACTAAGCTATCACGCACGTTTCATTGTCAACACCCTCATATTTAACTGCGATATTTATCAAACGATTATTTGACTGTAGCTTTTTAGTTTTCAGTGATTTTTCTTGTCTACTGAACACATTTTGTACAACAATGAATGTGGCCACTTAAATACTGCAATAACCGTTCGTAGTATTATTTGAATGGCAATATCTCGCGGCGAAACAGGCAAATTCAGTACAGACGCCTACACTGTATTAATGATATTAATATGATTAACGGCATGAAATACAAGCAATGGATGAAGTTGCTATAAAAACTCGTTCTTCTTCTTCTTCCTATGTCGTACAGGGCCGCAAAAATCAGGCATAGTCGCACCAATGTAATTTTGTACATAAGTTAGGGAGGGTTTTGCGCATTATTTAAAATCAGGGTAAAATTATATATATATTGGTTGGAATTAAATGTTGGTGTTTATAATCCCAGTCTTGAAGGCCTCCATGTTGGGCGCCATGACTAGGTTTGTCGGCAACTGATTCCATATGACGATGGCTGATGGGAATAAGTATTCCAGCAAGATCTGG
Source organism: Congeria kusceri (assembly GCA_027627225.1). Taxonomy (NCBI): domain Eukaryota; kingdom Metazoa; phylum Mollusca; class Bivalvia; order Myida; family Dreissenidae; genus Congeria; species Congeria kusceri. The sequence goes on from CM051029.1 coordinate 21,219,472, forward strand.
ATTCTGCAGTAGAGAGGTCATACTATGGCCTCTTGTTGAATCTCCTTGTGGGTGGAGAAAGGGTGATGGGTAAATGGCAACCAAGTTGTTTATGATCTTGTACATCATCACCGCTTTCGCTTGTTTGCGTCTTTGTTGGAGGCTCTCCCATCCCAGTGACTCTATCATGTCTCCAACGCTGCTTTTTCTGTAATAATTCCCAGAAACGAATCTGGCAGCTCTGCGCTGGACCATTTCAATGGCATGGGAGTTGAGTTTTGTGTAGGGGTCCCAGACTGAGGACGCGTACTCGAGTTGAGGCCTGACAAGAGACTTGTAGCAGGTTTCCTTGGTTGAGCGAGGGCATGATGACAAGTTGCGGCGCATGAATGCCAAGGTGTTGTTGGCCTTCCTTGTTATCATGTCTATGTGGGCATTCTAGGATATGTTTGGTGTCAGTATGGAACCAAGGTACTTTGCTTGCTTAGTTGTTTTCAGGGTATGGCCATGGATGGAGTAGGAAGCCTCATCGTTTTTCCGCTTGTTTGAGATGCGCAAGACTTCGCACTTGTCTGCGTTGAACTCCATCAGCCAGTTCCTCTCCTATTCCTGCAGCCTGTTGAGGTCTTCCTGCAGGGCTTTTGTGTCGGATGGTGCCTTGATCACTCTATATAGTAGAGAGTCGTCAGCAAAGAGACGACAAGTTGACGATACACACTCACGAAGTTCGTTGATGTAGGCCAGGAATATGAGAGGACTAAGGACCGTGCCCTGGGGGACGCCAGACGTAACAGGCGCTGCTGAGGAGGAGACTTCTTCTAATAGCACTTGTTGGGTGCGGCGGCTAAGAAAATCTCTGATCCATGGCAGTGTGTTACTGCGTACACCGTAATGGTGAAGTTTAGAGAGAAGACGTTTGTGTGGCACTTTGTTGAAGGCTTTGGAGAAGTCAAGTAGGATGGCGTCTATCTGTTGGGATTTGTCTAAGCCTGTTATAAGATCGTTAACTGTTGTTAAAAGTGGGTTTCGCAGGAGCGTTGTTTCCGAAAGCAGTGTTGGTAGTCACTGATGATCTGGTGTTTTTCAAAGAAGTTGATCAGGTTACTGTGGATAATGTGTTCCAGCAGTTTGCAAGTGATGGAGGTAAGGGAGACAGGTCTATAGTTGGAGGCATTGTTCTTATCGCCTTTCTTGTAGATGGGAGTGACGTTCGCAGTTCGCCAGTCGTCTGGGATTTCCCCTTGGAAGATCAGGGTAAGGGCAGGGCAATCGGGTGTGCCAGCTCTCTAAGGAAGTGCGAGGAGATCGGGTGTGCCAGCTCTCTAAGGAAGTGCGAGGAGATCGGGTGTGCCATCTCTCTACGGAAGTGCGAGGAGATCGGGTGTGCCATCTCTCTAAGGCAGTGCGAGGAGATAGTGTCTGGCCCTGTGGCTTTGTGAGGATTAAGACCTTGGAGCAGCTTCAATACACCATTGGCTGTTACATGGATGGGTGGGGTATCTGGAAAAGGTAAGTCGCCAAGCTCTGGGAGTGAGGATCGGTCCACTGTGGTAAATACTGACGAGAACTGGTCGTTGAGTATTTCCGCCTTGATTGTAGAGTCCACGTGGTTGACTCCATCTGTCTTCAGTGGGGTCACTCCCGAGCTATCACACTTCATTGATTTGACAAAGGTGTAGAGCTTCTTGCACTGGTCTTCCGTCACGAGCTCGTTGACGTATTTGTCGTGGGCGGCTTTGCACTCTTTCTTGGTGTCCTGCTGTAGTGCTTTGTATATTGCCCAGTCACCAGCAGAGTTTGATCGTCTGGCTTTTTTTTGTAAGCACGCCGTTTCCTTCTGGTCAGGCGGCGGATGGCCCTGTTACACCATGGTTGACTATGTCCGGTGGACGTCATCTTGGTGGGGACAAACGCTTTCATAGCTTCAGTGCATTCCAGCTTGAACCTATTCCAAAGACTGTTGATAGGGGTAGCTGAGCTGTAGGTTGAAGTGAAATCTGCAGTAAACTCGGTCAAGTGGGTTGTCATTGCGTCCTTATCCGCATTTTTCCAAAGGTAGATTTGTCTGGATATGGGTTTCTTCCTCTGGGGCAGAATGTTAGTGTCAGTGAGTATGATGTCTTGGTCAATGATGCCAGGTATCACAGTGCACTTATTGACTAGTGTTGGCGTGTTTGTTGCTAGTATATCAAGGATGTTGTCTTGACGAGTTGGTAGTTGTTCGCAGTCAAGGTCGTGTAGGAGGTCGACGAGATGGTTGCTGATGGACACTGGGTATCTGCTTCCAGTGACGGAGAGTGATTTCCAGGCAATGTCAGGGAGATTGGTGTCTCCACCTATGCATACAGGTTGCTTTGGATACTGCGAGGATATGTGTGCTGCGCAGTTACGCAGTTCTTCCATCGTCTCTGTGTCGTTGTCAGGCGGGCGGCACATGGCATAGACAATGACAGATTTACGAAGGCTTGAACATGGAATGGTGGCTGCTACGAATTCGGCACTGGTATTAATTTCACTCTCGGTGGCGTCTATGTTGGATCTGGTGATGATGGCTACTCCACGGTTAGGGCTAGACTTGCGATGCCGTCGTGCGGCGTAGCGATAGTTATCAGGCATGACTTCCTTTTCGTAGATTGAGGCTTGCAGCCATGTTTCTGTGCATATGAAAATGTCAGGTGTTGCGTACTCTAGCAGGGTCCGAAATTCTTCATGTTTGGCGCGGATGCTTTGAAAGTTTATTGTAAGCATTCGCAGCTGTTTTTTCGCAAGGGGCTTGGGCGTCCTCCTTTTTGGTGAGGATGTAAGATTAGGTGATCCGGTGTTAAGAGAGTCGCTTATGGATGAGTCAAGTCCTGAAGATGTTGAGGATGAGATATGCTGCAGTAAGATGGTTTCCTCAAAAAGGCTAGAATTGAAATTTGGGATGCCACAATTGCAGCAGTACCAGCTGGTGTCACTGGTTGTTCAAGGCTTCGTAGATTGCTGAGTTCATCTTCAGGCAATCAGCATGGAATCAAAGTTCGCAGTTGTTGCAAGCAATGGATCTAATTGTCTTGGACCATTTACATGCTTTTCCACAAACCTGGCAAGGAAACTTGGATGCGCGTGGTCCGGGGTTGGGATGACAGTCATAGGCATTGCTTAAGAGGACTAGATACAGGTACAATATATGGTCTCTTCCTGGTCTGGCGAGGTGAGTGTTCTGGTCTGGACGAGTGATGTGACATGGGTGGGTGGGGTAAGCAAAGTTGTTTGTCCATGGAGCTCTCTGCAAAGACCAACTTGACAAGGTATGTAATAACAAGGTAAGGACAAGATACCTGTAGCAGAAGACCTGTATCAGGAATGGCAATTTCCAACCATTGAGCTTGTTTTAAGAGGTTTCAGATCTTCATGATTTGTTTCAGTTGTGAAAAGATGTGACTTCTTGTTTTCCGTTTGTTTACATCCGGGTAAGTCGATATATGCAAAAATTTAGAAATCGGTACCGGTGGGCGTACCAAGATGTTGTTTCGGTTTGGCAGTATCGTGGGGGTAGTTATACACCTTACCAACCAAGAAAAAGTAGAGATACTTCTCAAAATCAGTGATATTTCAATATGTGTATCCCCTGTCAAATTTTCGCGGACCCTCCGTCACACATGTGCAATATATTGTTTTCGTTATACATGAATTAACATGTATAACATTGCTTCAATGAATGTTTTCAATAAGTTGTGTAAGTGTAGTCTCCAAAAATATGTCTGAATCATGTTTCTTGTTCCAGGGAACGTTTGCAATATGGGTTCAGACATTTATTTATATGATACGCTTAAAACTTTTAAGTGTATTGTCATATACATAAATGTCTGAATCATGTTCTCTTGCTCCACTTAAGTAACAAAGAACATTAAATTTTGATATTTCACTCCTTTAACTGTTAAATTATCAGCTAAAGTTAGGCATTTCGATGAAATGTTATTGACAATGTTTTAGCCGTTCAGAAACCTTGGACTAAGGATACATTATACTTAGTATGCATTTAAGTTCATTTATTTGTGTATTATAATGGAATTACAAAATAGTGTAGTTGCTTTATTTGCTGAAATATTTACATATATCTATACTAGTAGTGTACTGAAGTTCTCTACACTCTTGAATCAATATATATGAAATTAAATAACGTAACAATAGTTTTAATGGTATTGCTACTACGACTGTGTAGTTTCTCCATTGTTTATACATGTTTTTATACTTATTTATACTTATTTACGTGTATCTGTAATTTATTAATCTTGTTTCACATCCAAGATTTAAGAAACAATGTATACTGATCACCTCGTTTCCAACTTATTGTATGATATACATACTCTTTCCTCAGTTCATGTTTCGTGAATATGAGCGAATAAAACGTTGACTTGACTTGACTTGTTGACTTAATTGTTTGGCGGACATGTTTTGTAATAACATTCGTATAAGGCCAACGGTGTTTGTCGGGGTTTAACCAGGAAATCGTGGGCATAAATCCCATAGCGTAACGTGTATTGTGTTTCCTGTGGAATTGACTTGCAACAGACTGTGATGCAATCGACGGTTAGAATCTTGTGGCGTAACTGACCCACTTAGGACATAATCTAGTACAAACCGCAATTCGCGGTAATTGGGCATGTTCACAGACTTTGACTTGCATATCAAAGTTACCGACTTTGATATAGGTCTTTGGGTCTATAGTTTGAAAAGAAGCCAAAACAGATTATTTTGTAAAACTTTTATTTTATTTAAATGACAGAAGGAATACGATGCAAAAAAATGCCCTGTTATGTATATTAAACACCGATATAAAATTGCATACATGTATAATACTGAAATACATTTTATGATAACCAAACAACTATGACTTATTTGAAAAAACATACAGGTTCGGCATTATATGTTCCAAATCCTTTGCAATAAGTTATTGTAGAATCGCCATTTTGAAGTTATTCTTAGAATAAGCAATTATGATTTCGTGTTATTTCGTTTTCCAAAAAGACAAAAATACGTTTAAATAATATATTATACATACTATATTGAATTAATGCATATTAGCAACTATACATTAAATGAAAATATTGAATGATGGATATTACGGGACTTAGTTGTTCAGAAAATTTATGCCAAAAAAAAAGATTTATGCCCAAAAGTGCATCAATGAAATTTTGACAAAATCACACAACGGAATTAAACGAATATTGATTTGTTACTTCAATGCTAACTTTGATCCACTACTTTCAACCATTTATAACCAACAAGAATATTTTAATTTCCTTTCTAGAATCCATATTTTTTATTTTTATATAATTATTTCATGTGAACCGTGCTAACCAGAAACGCGATGTTTACGAGATTGCCACCACTGGTCAAAACGTATCTTATGCTAGGTTTCCACTTTCACGATTCGCGTTACGATTGAAATCGTGGTTTTAATCGTGGACCAATAGTGGAGTTCCTATCAGATCTTACCAGATCTTGTGATCTTATCAGATCTTACCAGATCTTGAGGTTAATCGTAGAAACGGTTGAACGGTTAAAATTGCCTACGATTAACACGATTAGCTGTGATTGTCCATCGGTATCATCGTATCATATCTTATTGCATCGTAACAAAGCGCCACAAACGTATCTAATCTTGCATCCAAATCGTGGTGATCGGGATCGATCGTAGACAAGAAAAAACACCACGCTCTGTTAAAATGTGCTGCGATCTCAAGAAACAATGAAGTCAATAGTCATTCGGACTGTATTTAGATCATTCGGGTCCAGTCGTAACTTAAATCGCGATCTCCATCGATCAGTATCGTGAAAGACATTGCGACCACAATCGTCTCCTATCGTAACGGAGCCCATTGATTCGTGATAAGCGTATCGGCACTCATCTGTACGTACTAGAACGTCCTAATTCGGGGAACCCGATCGTGATCGTCAGTTCCAGAACCAATCGTGGACTCGATCGCAACAATCCCAACGGAACGTATGTAATCGTATCTAAACTGGGGATTAGACTGTGGCATATCGTGACACCTGTACTTGACAAATCGTGACCAGATCGCAACAGAGCGCAAAACATCGTATCAAAACGTATGGACTCGCATCATATCCTATCTAAGCCTGAAATCTCAGAGAAATACCACGATCAGCTACGAGTGGCAAGTCGTGGCGTTCGTGACGGATCGCACGATAGTGGGAACCTAGCATTAATAATCAATTTATCACCGTTCAAAGTAATTTAAGAATTCGCAGATGCATGTTTTATTAAATTGATTGTAACAATGGTGTTGAAATATAAGAAAACACAACATACTTTCGTTTCTAAGTCTAACAGTTTTCTTCCGATCTTTACCAAACTTCGTGAAAATGTTTAAAGCTATAACATCTTAGCTAAATTGGAATAACAACCACATCGCTGCAGGAACCTCATGCCCCGTGTTCACAAAGGATTAACTACAGGATCAAATTCAGTCTTAGCTTGATCTTCTAGCTCTGTTGAGCGGATTCTCAGAAATATTTTATATTATAGTAACTTTTTATAGAATGGTTTTAAATTACAAAATAATATCAAATTGCAAAAATACTCAGAGAGGAATTTTTTAATTATGTATTCATATAACCAGGGTTAACTTGTTTGTGAACACTGGGCCAGAGCTATGACCCATTGATTTATCTTAAAACGACACTTTTAGAGATGTCTGCTCTCAATGTTCAACATTGAGAATTCCGATCTTCACAAAACTTGATGTTTTAAAGATTGCTGTTACCCTAGAGGGGGCATACTTGTTTAAAAAGAAAAATTATCACTAGCCTTCATGATTAAACATGTCCACACCAGTCCAATCAAGTATTGATTATTCGGCGTAACTGTCTAAGATCACTTTTGACCCAGATTTTCTTGCGATAATTATGCAGCGGGAAAATTGAATGCCAATAGAATTGGGCAAATTTTCTAATTCTAGGGAATGCAAACTTCAAACAATGGTTTAACGTATACCAATGACTGTTGCATACTTTTGGGGAATAAAAATTTACATAATTGTTTACATAAGCGGTTAAAATGAAGTTATAAACATATCCTCGCGTATACTCTAGAACTGAGGCTAATTATGAACGTATTTTCTCATTGTATGCCATAAACAGAATTATATATTAATTCACGTAACGAAATAACTATTTAGTTTAGCCTCCATTTATGTAAGCGTTACGCTCTATAAATAGCAATTGTGCAATGTTCCCATGCATAAATCTCACTCACAGGGTTGCCGTTCCATGTAGCCATTGATTCTAGCGAGTTCATAGCATTCCACAAAAAGTAGTGGCATTCTAAAAATAGCGCGCGTAGCAACGGCTGTATAGCTGTGTTAATATACTCGTACATGCATAAATAATAGCGTTCAGAGAATCATAAACCTAAAAATTTCAATAAATGTGGAATTTATATTATAAACCTACTGTTAATTTGATTTAAAATTGTGGTTACGATTTATTAACGATTATTTATAATTGCATCTTTCTATCAACTTCTCCAGTAGATATTATTTAATCTGTAAAAAGATGCTACATTTTCTATAGATAAAATGTTATGAAAGAAGATTCGGAATATGTCGAATTGTTATTCGCGTAGCATGAATACACAATTTGCAATACTAATTATACACAGGAACCCTTGATATATCATATTTCTACTGATATAATTTAAAATCGTCATAGTCTAATGAATTTTTATGTTTGCGTTATCAAAAAATAAAGTCTTAACACTTCAAAAATCGCTGAATGTTCCCTGACTATTGCTTTTTATTGGGATACACAGGGTACATGCTTATTTGACTTCAAATCGTTATTATATTAGATAACTAACATGAATGGTATATTACCGGTACTATAAATAACTATATAGACTCGTCTGATACATAATAATTTTCCCGAAATTATTTTCTTACATTGTTAATTTGTTAAATTGGCTTGACAAATTCAGATAACAATTATGTTAACCTAAATTATTTTGGTTATTCATATATCACTGGTGGAAACATGGAGTTGTATGATTGGTTTATTCACGGCATATATATTAATTATAATTCTATTTAATTTTTAAATTTATAAATTTATCTCAAATTAACTTTTGGGTCCGAGAAGTAATCTTATAGTGTCCGAAAAATCTGGGGTCCAATAAGTCCCCTGATATTGGTGGGGACCAAAAAATCTGGGATCTGAGAAGTCACGTAACCGATCATCTTGGCCGTCTGTTTAGGTAATCTTTAAATGACATCTCAATATTAATTTCAACGCCGATTGTCTTTTTTAAAGACATTTCTTGTTTTTAAAATATGTGAAAATAATTTTAATAGTACTCACTTTTATGAGAAATTAGAAGCAACTAAGGAATTATAAAAAGGTAGTTTATTACATTTCAATTATTGACATAATGGAACTCAGCTAATGATACGCAGTTATAAAAATATTTCGACAAAGCAACATTTGTTTCGAATCCAAATTAACTAAGTTGCTTTTAATTTTGTTTCCTTTCACAAAACATAAATTTAAAATTTGGCAACATGTGTTTTGTCACAAAAAATTAAAGTTAATGTCACAATTAAAACATAAATTTAAAAACGGTAAAAAACAACAACAAATCGTGTTTTCCCTAAAGTTAAGATTTTTTAGGTTCGGTATTTTGAATGGGTGGCATCGATATAGTCGCCGCCTTGTCCGTCCGTCCGTCCTTCCGTTCGTCCGTCCATCCATCCGTCCGTCCTTCCGTCCCACTTTCTTGTCCGGGCTATTTCTCAGCAACTAATAGCCGGCATTCAACAAAACTTTATGGGAAGCTTCATTACCAAGAGGAGGTGTGCATATTACCAGGACGTTCCGCTTCATTGATTTTTCTCAGAGTTATGGGACTTTGAAGATTTCTGAAGTGAGTATATAGTGCACAATTCTTTACTTTTATTGTCCATGCTTTTTCTCAGCAACTACTGGCTGGAATTCAACAAAATTTCACGAGAAGCTTCATTACCTAGAGGAGGTGTACATATTACTATGGTGTTCCGCTTCAATGATATTTCTCGGAGTTATGGGACTTTGAAGATTTCCGAAATTAGAATATAGAGCACAATTCCTGTCCGGGCTTTTTCTCAGCAAGTACTGGGCAGATTTCATTGAAGCTTAATGGAACTCTTCATTACTAAGAGGAGTTGTGCATATTACCAGGATGTTTCTGAGTTATGGGATTTTTTAATTAGTTTACAGTGCACAATTCTTGTATGGGCTTTTTCTCAGCAACTACTGGCCAGATTTCAATAAAACTTTATGGGAAGCTTCGTTGCCAAGAGGAGGTATGCATATTAAAAGGACGTTCTGCTTCAGTGAATTTTCTTGGAGTTATGGGACTTTGAATATGTCAATTGTGTCTAAGGAACTGCTCTATGAATTCAATGATGCATAATAGAAAACTAAATAACTAGGAATTGAAATAACCATACCGGTATTACAATAATGATCCATCACTTAGATTTATTTTATTTTGTTTTTATTTGATTTTTACAATTTTACTGCACGTTCATATTGTATTTTTGTGGTATGCTTACATACAGTTTTGATGTCAGATATGGTCTAGTGAGTTTTAGTCATTTTAATATCTCTGCCCTTCTCGTTGCATTTATATTGCTTGACAAAGCGCATTGGGGAGCATCTATCAATTTTACTGATATCCTTGTTTATTATGTATTCGCGGTAATTGGGTGTGTTTTACGTGCTTGGACTTGTATCTCAAAGGTAATGACGTATAGATCGTTGGGTTTATAGTTTGTAATAACGAAACAGAGGTATTTGTCAAATTATGTTATATTTTATTGACAAGAGGATGGCAACGCAAAATATATTTCTTGAAATGAACATGCAATACCGATAACAAAACGAATATATATATACCGGTATTTGCTCTTTTTTATTTCTAAAAGTCTCTGACGAATGACGTTCTTGGCTCATGTCTGTCACTATACGCCATAGGCAAACCATGCAGTTTGTTGGCGGGCGAGGTCTATTTCCCGAAGTGGGACAATAAACTCTGTCAGGGCCTCGGGCTTTCGAAACACTCCACGATGAATGAAAAGCTGCACGCCAAGTTTCATCTTGCTTAAATCAGACCTGTTGAAACCCTTGAAGCAAGCGGAGTGCTTATCGCGTTTGCTTGCTCCAGAGACGACCTTTACGCGTTTGCCCTTGATATGGCCTGGCAGCAACGTCACCTGAGCGTACAGTTTGGCCTTTTTGAGTTTCGGCTGCTCAAACAAGAACATGTTCTTTTTCTCGATATAAACGAGCAAATGGTTACTAACCTCAGTGTACTGGATGTGACAACCGAACAATACGTTGGACCGGTCCTCCAATTGGCAGAAAGAGGAGTCCATATACTGGAAAGATGTCGATGCATGTTGTCTAATGTTCCACTGACTCTCGCTATTGTCACCTGAGATGTGATGTATCAGATTCACTTCGTGATCATTTGATTCATTGACTAGCTTACTCTGGTTGAGTTCATTTAACACAAAGTGCCTCAAATTCGATTCGCTGTTGCTCGTGTCCTGCGATACATAACAGCGCGCGTCCACTGCGCTTTCATCGAACTCACTGGAAAAAATATACTTTTCCCTGTGGTTGCTTTCAGTTTTATCTTTGTACGTGTCAAACTTCAGAAGAGGCGACTTTCTCTGTCTGTGATCTTTTTCATTCATTATTCTGTCTTTTGATAGATAATGATTATACAGGTGTGGCTCGGAACGACTTTTTGTCAATGGTGTTGCTACGACAGTGGCTTTTTCTCTTGTGCCCTCTGAATCCGAATATTTTACTTTCTTGTAGGATTTGCTTGACGGGTAAATCACCGTATCTGTAAGGGAATTACTTAACGAACAATTCAAGTTTGTTTTTAAAGCATCGCGTTGAACATATTCCTTGTTTGTCTGCAGAAATATTTTAGATTCGGTCCTGCGAGAGAGCTCCTCGTCTCGTATCAGATGTATGCTAGCCTCAGATGTTCCTCTTGCCTTCGTGTCGCAAATTTGCGGTTCCGGATACCAAAGGCGCCCAATTCTCGGACTCGATGGTGCCGACCTCGGGTAAGGGTACCTCGGAAATACTTCCTGTGGTGCCATCAAATGATACCGTAAAAGATAGTTGTCTCTGATAACAAAGCGCGGTGGACGCGTCATCGCGCATGATTCCGTGGGCATCGTCAGGTTAGGACCTGTCACGACGAAGCGCTGTGAGGAGGCGTATGGACTGTTCAAATACATGTCAATTTCATCTTCAGTGTCGAGCGATTCTGTCCAGCTGGCCTTGTCATCCGACTCCTTACAAAACTTGTATTTTTCCGGATCGATGCGTGGAAATAAGGAATCTGCATTGCTTAGGTTTGACGACTGCAAAAGAAGTTCTGTCACGGACAGCAAACGTTTTTGGCGTACCGCTCGCGCTGTTTCGACCTGCTTGCACCTTTGCGGTTTTCCGCGAAAGCTGAATCTCTTGAACCCTCGAAACTTCCCTGTGTCCGATTGAAATTCGTTTGCTCTCGTCTGGAAATCAGTGCTCAAAATTTTCTTCCGTAGCGATTTAATCCTGAAACTCATTTTGTCCAGACACTTCTACAGTCTCTTCATAGTCTCAAGACGTTGCTTCAATACTGAAATGCGATGTGTTACCAGTCTTATATACCAGCTGAATTATGTGTATGGATGTCATACGAATTAGTGCATTTAGCGGCGTTCTCACTTCGTGATCGGTTTTGTACACTGCTAACTTGTATTTGGAGTTCAAGAAAATTGTTGTCGTCACTTTGTTTTAAACGCCTAGTTTAAGGAATATCTGGCGTCTCAGTGGGGTATTCCACTTGTATTGGTCCACCATAAAATCTGTTATCATCATCTGCAATCTTTTCTCTCAGCTGACTGAGCAATGGCTAAATGCACTGTTTCCCCTGTACCCATATATTGATTTTTTTAATTTGAGGAATAATAATTAATTAATAAAAAATAACATAATAATATTTTAGGAACAAATTCTACTACAACTACTAATGGGTACTATTTCTACTCTGTGGCTACTACTATTACTGCTGCTGCTATTGCTGCTGCTGCTGCTACTACTACTACTTCTACTACTACTACTACTACTACTACTACTACTACTACTACTACTAATACTACTAATACTAATACTACTACTACCAATACTACTACTACTACTACTACTACTACTACTACTACTACTACTACTACTTCTACTACTACTACTACTACTACTACTACTACTACTACTACTAATACTACTACTTCTACTGCTGCTACTGCTGCTGCTGCTACTACTACTACTACTACTGCTGCTGCTGCTACTACTACTACTACTACTACTACTACTAGTATTATTGTAATTATTATTATTATTATTATTATCGTTATTATTATGTCGCATCAACCATCCCCAACAAAAGGCATGTAGCACCCAATGAATGCCTTGTCCTCAATAATTATCACCTTATATGTCGTGTGAGTTTTTCTATCGTACGTAAGGCGAAATAAAAGACTGTTTTAGTTCATAGTAAGAAGTGGATAAAAGGAGAAACATCACTATTTGTAGGATGTGGAACATCATTGCTAACAATGCTAACTAAAACCAGAATATATTTGTTGTTGTATATACCTGCTTGAATGATATAAAAATACGCATTACATGTGTAAAAATATGAAACCAGTCGATACAGTTGTTGTTGTATATATCTGCTTGAATGATATAAAAATACGCATTACATGTGTACAAATATGAAACAAATCGACATTTTGCTACTGTTATCGAAACTTGACTATATTTTATTTTAGTTCTTCCAATCATAAACAAAAATCCCGGAGAAAAGGAATTGCAGAACTAGCTATTATTTCGGTCAAACTAATTCGGATACAACATTTCAATCGATTTGCAGTGTTTGTTTTCTAAATTTTCTATATTCACTTAAGCTTTTCATCATTAATCAAAATGTAAGTAGCATCTTTTAACAATTGCGAGTCTTGTAGATTCTTGTAATCGATTAAGTTTTAAATCCTTCACAGTGGCGTCGCGGCTGGGGCGGCGAGCGCCGCCCCAATCATTGGAGCAACAACGGAATTGTCCAATATCAAATACATATGTTTTTTAATGAAATATTTCATTTGATTTCGCGCAAATGCATTAGGGCTGCAAAAGGATAACGATGGCACTCAGTTTCCAAAGCGAAGGTGACCACCACTGTGCCCCTGCAAGTTATGGCCTCACTATCCTTAATTGGCACACGCATCTATCTATTAACTACCTGTTACGTGACCGACGAGTGCGATAATAGCTACTGGTATATGAAATCTACTAGATGTTGACAATGTTACATTAAATCAATGCATGTTTACTTCAAGAAATATTAGTATATGGGACAAACAGAGCAGTAAATGTAAGCCACGTCTTTGATGACATATCAATGTGAAGATTCCAATTCAATATCATATAGCTTTACATTTCCCAGGTCCATTTGGTTAACGTCACACAAAATACGTTCGTTCAACGCACTGTAAAAGAACCAGATTAGGCTACACGTACTTGTCTACGCACTTAATATATCCGCTGCAAAGAAAGAAGTCGCGGAAAACGTATATGCATGAGCGTATTGTGTAGCGTATGAGAACATTCAGCTCCAAAGCCGAATTATAATGTGGACTGTAGACCCAGCGTCTGTACCCTCGCCGTTTACAAATTTACTTTTATAGAAACATCGTTAGTTTCCAGTTTAGAATCATATATGCTATTTCCAGCTATTTTAGTTTTACTGAAGTATTTTTTTTTAATTTTGGTGTGGCGTTGCGCCGGGTGGGAATTGAACACGGGTGTCTTAGATGAGAAGAGTGTGTGACATGCACTGATCTGGCAGAACAATCTCACAGTTTATGCGAAGAAGAGGTACTAGAGAGGCAGCCCCTCAGTGAGTATCCGGAAACGACGAAAGACACCGAACTACTCGACCAGCCTGGTTTTCAGACGTACCGACATGCATGACACTTTGTTTACATTATTTTGTGTTGTTATCAGCCCATATGAGTACATGTTGTTGAATTTTGTCATGTAATTATGCTTGATAAAAATAACGTATAAACCTCATATAAATGGCGACATTGATGTTCGTACTTAAAAAACATACATCACCGAATCCTCCCTTATACGCATTAGTTGTGCGCCGCCCCAATGTTTAATACCGCGCGACGCGCCTGCATCAATTTTCTAGATTTTCACCCATAAATATATGTTCAGTGTTTAATGCAATAAAATGACGGATCCTTCACAAATTGTGCTGGCAATAAAACCCGGGCCTTAAAGATCAATTAAAGTCTTTATCGATCGATTAAAAGTAGAATTTCCTCATATCTTTTTTTAAATTTGTGTATGTTTTCACCATTTGAAATTTTATAAACAATGTTGGTGATTTCAACGGTGGAGTAAAAGAGCACGATCGACCTTTCATGGCGGAATTTCCACTCGCCTCTATAATATGAACAGCAAGAAGCAATGTATAATGTTTGTCAACTTAAAGGCAATTTAATAGGCAGGATTTGGAAAAGACAATATACAAAACCAAGGCTAAAAGTTAAATACTTTAAAATGCGACCATCACACATATGTATGTGTACGATACAGTACTGTGAATAAAAAATGAAACTATCAGGAGGAGGGAACCCCTGACTAACCTTACCCTACGATCCTGTATTTCAAACAAGTGACCATTACCCATACAACACTACACAGTACAAAAAAAAACTAAACAAACACAAAACAAAAATATGAGTAAAACTGGGGTCAACGCATTGTTTGTAATAAATATTTTTTTCTTTGAATTAGAAAATCAATTTTATAGTGTTGTGTAACCGAACAAAATGCTATTTAGCCAATGACAGTAAAGCACGACTACAAGATGGCGGCTTCCATGTAGTAGAAAAATCTTGTGTACATTGTTTCTAAAAACCTAGTGAAAAGAGAAATACACTAACTGTGAGTATGACATACAGACATTTAAAACGCATTCCCCGGCCGTTTAGATAGGTTTTGTATGCAGACATCGCGTAGTAACAGCACAATTTAAATAAACTTGCCGCGACGTAAACAATGCCGGTGGGTGGGGAATGCGTATTTGGTTTTCAAATGTTTTTGTTGTTGTTGCAAATGTCATGACTGGAGTGGGATGCACAAGAATGCAATTTCCCTGTATGTTTGTGAGAATGCTATCACCAGTATCATTGGTATCTTTCAATTTTGATTTAGTGTCTAAATGCAACTATGACTATCCCCTAGTCTAATTCATGAGACGTGCTGCGAATTTAGTGTTACTTTTTATATAGTGCTAAATTCGCTGGAACGTCTCATCGCCTAAAGACCATTTATGTGGTGGAAACCTAAAAGTTTAAATTTTCATTAATTTCCATTATTTGCGTAAATAAAGTTATAAATCAACGTATTTTACTTAAACAACACCTAAACTGCTTAACATGTGCCGAAATTTACCTAGAACATGCGTTTCATTCCGATTTAAACTTGCGAATAAATCTACATTCATGTACAGTCCACCATGTTTACCTTGCCTTGTTTAACCCTTCAAATATGCTTCAACCAATCGGATGATGAATGATAGAATTGAATGACCAATCGAAATGACGCAATCGTCTCAGTGTAGCAGAATATCGATTAAAGTTTACACAGTGGAGGACAGCGAGATGTGTTGAAAATGCAATAGTGTGTAGGTTTAAATTGGTGTTGCATCCAAAATGGAAGTGCTATCGTATAAATATTTATGAAACATTATTGAGGAATAAATTCTCTATGCTGGTATGTAAATTTTATTAAGAAATATTAATGCTAACCATGCCATTTCAGCGCTGTACGTTATGTTTAGAAAATGAAGTCACTCTCGGAATCTCCTTTCGTTTTCGGTTTTCGTTCGACTAGTTACGTCTTGCGTTTTAAGTGGTTGAATTTAAACATGTTTGCTTTTCAATATAAAGATGACGTCACAAGTCTCGCGAGATAATTTGTTCCAGACTACATGGTTGACGTGACAGTGTAATGACAGTGTTACAGGAAACCTATCAATGTTGTTTTTATCGTATTTAAATGTTTCTTGCAAAAAAAAATAAGTGGCCAGTAATAGTTTTACCGGGCCAGTAATATTTGGGGCATTACCGGTCCTCGTGGTTAGTAATAAATTCATGACGTTCGCGGAGACTGATGGGCTGTTTGTCAGCATTCATTGTCTAATTAAAGATGATTGCTAGCAAGTTCTCATTATATGAACAGACACTTTATTAGATTATCAAAGCAATGTCTGTGTTATACGCTCTATTTTGATGCTAAATGTATCATTCATAAATTTGCAATTTTTTTTCCAAAAAATAAATTGCCTACCTATCATTACCTACCCGTTACCAGCAACCTTGGATAGGCAATGGCAAACATACAATTTTTAAAGATTGGCCTTGGTGCTGACATGTTAAACTCTTTGATAGTGTCCCATTCATCATCAGTGTCACCCATAATTTTCATCGATGATATCAATACTATCATAATTAATATGCAGAAACTGAGTAATTCTAATTCTTCAAGCAGACTCAATTTATGATATCGATTTTATCCTCTTGTTATCACCTGGAACACTTTTAGCATGTGCACTTTGTGATTAGCTGTCTCTATTAACGACAAACAAACGGTTGACAAGTAAAGGCCAAAGGCTCGTGAATTTAAGACTCCGCATACATTTTCTTTTTACATCTTACGAATATACTACACACGTATGTATAATTAGCACCCCCAAGCTTCAACAATATTTTTGGGGGATAAAAAAATCTGAATATAATACGCATCCAAAATTGAAGTGTCTGAATGTAATTTTCACGATCTATTTCCTTTGTTTTGGTGTCGTAAAATTCATTTGCTGTGAATATCGCCAGTCTCTTTGTTCTTTGTTATCAATTAGGTATGGTTTTGCACACCTACTCCTATTCTCAACACCTCATTCAAGTGCAGAGCTTTGCCCAGAACAGCAAATTAATACACAACACAAAGTGGACAGTGAACTTAGGTCATTGTTTGAACTAGATTTTGACACTTGCATACAAATTTGTCATACATTTGTTTTTCAAGGCTATTGTTCTCCATTTGTATACAAACAAAATGGCGGCCGTTTTGACTATAAAATAATAAAATGCATGTTTTAAGCAAATATTAGAAAGAACATTTTTAGGTTAGCTTTACATTCAAGTGTAATAAGCACCCCTTAATTCTGTTGACAATTTTCCTTGAAAAAAGTGTGTATTATATTCGTAAGATTACGATATAACAAAATATATTGATAAAATTAAAAATTGCGAATTTAAGACTGTGTGAATTAGCAATTTTACAAGAATGCTCAAAATTTATACACTGCAAAATACAATGATTTTACAGTAAGGGTAGTACATGTATGCAGATTATCTCTTCCAGTTTTGTGAAAAATAATCCACTTTCCATATCATGTGTACGAAAAACAAAGTAGCAGTGTAAAATTAAATATGAACTTTGTAAGAAAATTCCTTGGAAAATTCTGTTTTCCAGTATTGACCAAGTTTGGTGAATTGTCTGGGATTGTTTTAGCCACTTATAGCAGATTAAAACTAGGGGCTGTTAAAAAGTTGCACATGCAAAAATTAGTGTCATCCTATAGACTCAGTAAACATGATAACATAATGCAACTGACTCCAGCCTTGACCATCTATTTCTAGCAACATTTTGTAATGAGGTGTTAATTAGTGTTATCCTATAGACTCAGTAAACATGATAACATAATGCAACTGACTCTAGCCTTGACCATCTATTTGTAGCAACATTTTGTACTGAGGTGTTAATTAGTGTTATCCTATAGACTCAGTAAACATGATAACATAATGCAACTGACTCCAGCCTTGACCATCTATTTCTAGCAACATTTTGTACTGAGGTGTTAATTAGTGTTATCATATAGACTCAGTAAACATGATAACATAATGCAACTGACTCCAGCCTTGACCATCTATTTCTAGCAACATTTTGTAATGAGGTGTTAATTAGTGTTATCCTATAGACTCAGTAAACATGATAACATAATGCAACTGACTCTAGCCTTGACCATCTATTTGTAGCAACATTTTGTACTGAGGTGTTAATTAGTGTTATCCTATAGACTCAGTAAACATGATAACATAATGCAACTGACTCCAGCCTTGACCATCTATTTCTAGCAACATTTTGTAATGAGGTGTTAATTAGTGTTATCCTATAGACTCAGTAAACATGATAACATAATGCAACTGACTCTAGCCTTGACCATCTATTTGTAGCAACATTTTGTACTGAGGTGTTAATTAGTGTTATCCTATAGACTCAGTAAACATGATAACATAATGCAACTGACTCCAGCCTTGACCATCTATTTCTAGCAACATTTTGTAATGAGGTGTTAATTAGTGTTATCCTATAGACTCAGTAAACATGATAACATAATGCAACTGACTCTAGCCTTGACCATCTATTTGTAGCAACATTTTGTACTGAGGTGTTAATTAGTGTTATCCTATAGACTCAGTAAACATGATAACATAATGCAACTGACTCTAACCTTGGCCATCTATTTCTAGCAACATTTTGTACTGAGGTGTTAATTAGTGTTATCCTATAGACTCAGTAAACATGATAACATAATGCAACTGACTCTAGCCTTGACCATCTATTTGTAGCAACATTTTGTACTGAGGTGTTAATTAGTGTTATCCTATAGACTCAGTAAACATGATAACATAATGCAACTGACTCTAGCCTTGACCATCTATTTGTAGCAACATTTTGTAATGAGGTGTTAATTAGTGTTATCCTATAGACTCAGTAAACATGATAACATAATGCAACTGACTCCAGCCTTGACCATCTATTTGTAGCAACATTTTGTAATGAGGTGTTAATTAGTGTTATCCTATAGACTCAGTAAACATGATAACATAATGCAACTGACTCTAGCCTTGACCATCTATTTGTAGCAACATTTTGTACTGAGGTGTTAATTAGTGTTATCCTATAGACTCAGTAAACATGATAACATAATGCAACTGACTCCAGCCTTGACCATCTATTTCTAGCAACATTTTGTACTGAGGTGTTAATTAGTGTTATCCTATAGACACAGTAAACATGATAACATAATGCAACTGACTCCAGCCTTGACCATCTATTTCTAGCAACATTTTGTAATGAGGTGTTAATTAGTGTTATCCTATAGACTCAGTAAACATGATAACATAATGCAACTGACTCTAGCCTTGACCATCTATTTGTAGCAACATTTTGTACTGAGGTGTTAATTAGTGTTATCCTATAGACTCAGTAAACATGATAACATAATGCAACTGACTCTAGCCTTGACCATCTATTTCTAGCTACATTTTGTACTGAGGTGTTAATTAGTGTTATCCTATAGACTCAGTAAACATGATAACATAATGCAACTGACTCCAGCCTTGACCATCTATTTCTAGCAACATTTTGTAATGAGGTGTTAATTAGTGTTATCCTATAGACTCAGTAAACATGATAACATAATGCAACTGACTCCAGCCTTGACCATCTATTTGTAGCAACATTTTGTACTGAGGTGTTAATTAGTGTTATCCTATAGACTCAGTAAACATGATAACATAATGCAACTGACTCTAACATTGACCATCTATTTGTAGCAACATTTTGTACTGAGGTGTTAATTAGTGTTATCCTATAGACTCAGTAAACATGATAACATAATGCAACTGACTCCAGCCTTGGCCATCTATTTCTAGCAACATTTTGTACTGAGGTGTTAATTAGTGTTATCCTATAGACTCAGTAAACATGATAACATAATGCAACTGACTCCAGCCTTGACCATCTATTTCTAGCAACATTTTGTACTGAGGTGTTAATTAGTGTTATCCTATAGACTCAGTAAACATGATAACATAATGCAACTGACTCCAGCCTTGGCCATCTATTTCTAGCAACATTTTGTACTGAGGTGTTAATTAGTGTTATCCTATAGACTCAGTAAACATGATAACATAATGCAACTGACTCCAGCCTTGACCATCTATTTGTAGCAACATTTTGTAATGAGGTGTTAATTAGTGTTATCCTATAGACTCAGTAAACATGATAACATAATGCAACTGACTCTAGCCTTGACCATCTATTTGTAGCAACATTTTGTACTGAGGTGTTAATTAGTGTTATCCTATAGACTCAGTAAACATGATAACATAATGCAACTGACTCTAACCTTGGCCATCTATTTCTAGCAACATTTTGTACTGAGGTGTTAATTATGAGAAAGATCGAAAGTCAAATGGATGAATACAGAAGACCTTGCTAAGGGCACTTTAAATAAAGCATGGTCTTCAACAGTGAACTCCTGAGCTATATAGAGAATCAGTGGCGTAGCTTCCTTTATGCACGTGCCTATACATTTGTTCCAGAGATGAAACATTTAATGCAATAAAAACAAGAGGGGGGATGGGTGTGAGGGGATCTTTCTTGGCTGTGTTGATACTTCATTGTTTAATGAGTCGATTATGTCAATATGAAATACATTTCATGAAACACAGGCATATTTTACAATTACTTTGTAGAATTGGGGTTTAACTGAAGTTAGTTGTTTGTAGCCACATGCAAGTATAAACACCCCTGGCCCAAGTTATCGCTTACATCATCATTTTGTAGATTCCGCCTATTGTGCCTATACATTTTTTTAACCGAAGCTACGCCCCAGAGAATACTAGGTTAGTGTTGCATAAAGATAAGTTTATTTAGCAAGGCTTAGAATGCCTGAACCAAGAGCCTTGGCGAGTGGTTCACGTTTTCAGCCGAGCAAAGATACTTATCTTTATTCAACACTTACCTGGTATCTTATTTTGCACATCATATCCTATCTTCAATTTGAAAAAAAAACCCGAAAGAAAACACACGTAATATTATGAAAAATATCAATGACGTCACAAAAATCAACAAGATGACATCATTATTCTGCGCGTGACTGCTTTATCCCATGTGAGAGGGGTTTTTTTACCTTTGGGGGAAAGGTGGCAGGGCCTTTCTGATGGGGAATTTTACGGCAAAAGGGGATTTTGTTTTTAGAAACACATTATTACAGGTTTATATTCTACATTGTTATAAAACATTATTACAGGTTTATATTCTACATTGTTATAAAACATTATTACAGGTTTATATTCTACATTGTTATTAAACATTATTACAGGTTTATATTCTACATTGTTATAAAACATTATTACAGGTTTATATTCTACATTGTTATAAAACATTATTACAGGTTTATATTCTACTTTGTTATAAAACATTATTACAGGTTTATATTCTACATTGTTATAAAACATTAATGAATTGTTTTGCTACAAATGATAACTTAGATTAAATTGGTTTGATGAAAAAATTGCTGTGATTGTTTATGAAAACCCCTTTATCAAATTTTGTCTGTTTTTTGTCAATTTTTCTTCAAAATGGAGCTTACATGCTTTGGACAATTTTAGGGTAAATATAGGGGAAAAATATATACTTTTAAGCAGGGGACTGGGGCCGAATTTCGGCCCCAAATTGGCCCTAAACAAACACTGCATGTGGTGTTGAAATGAAGCAAAGTTTATTCCATGGGGGTTTATTTCATCAATGCACATTGGATGATGAAATAAATTAACAATAAATAGCTCTGGCTGTTATAATTTGATAATGATGACATTTCACTGAAGGTTATATCTAATAACTGTATCAGGAAACAGTGCTGCTTGGTGTGCAATGCAAATGTCATGATATGACATTTCTGTTAGTTTCCTTGAAATCTGTGGAGTCGACAATTTGCAGTTATTACTTTGTTAGATTTGGTTGGCCTTTGATCTGTCAAATGTGCTTATTTATTTCATCTAGCATAATTTGCTTCCTTACATTACAAAGTATTTAATATTTAGTATCTGTATGTTTCTTAACAATATTATATGACTCATCCTTCATTTCCTTTTGACAATGTAAAACAAGAGGACCATGATGAACTGGTACAGATGAAGACCATACTGTTGCGACAGGTTTGAAAATTAAGGTATCTGAACAATACACAGAGGGGGTAGGATCAATTTTGATTTAAAACATTGGTTAGTGCAATGGGATAACTAAAGTATGAGTTGGGTAGTGGATGTGCGTTTTTTGCTAATGGTTCTCAAATAATTTTTCTCGATATTCTTACCTTACCCTTTTTCATTAAGTCATTGACAATTCTGGAAAATGTGCAAACAGTAGATTTTGATGTCTTTTTCGCAAACAGTTTTGGAAAACTAGTTGCAATGCGATAATTGCGATGGCTGTGCTATAAGGTAAAGTTTTTCATTTTTCTTGGATAATTTTCTTTTCAATGATGATAAATGATGTTAATGCAGGCTCTGAAGACATCAAACTTGCATGTACAAATAACTGCATGCAAGTCTTGCAACTGTTGGAAATCACATTTTATCAATCAATTTTTATGGTCTTGCGCAAACTGTGTATGTTTGGTCAACATTGAATCAAAAATCGTGTGTGCAAGCCAATCATTGATAACTTGTTGTTTTTTTCCAAACACAAGGACAGTGTTCGCTAAACCTTTAAAAATCTGTCAGTCATTCGGTCTGACTGGCTTTAATTCTTTGTCAGTCCGAATGAATTTCTGTCAGTCCCACTTAACAAAAAGTAATAACTTGTAAAACACAACAAAAATGAGGCAACTGTTAAGATTTATTTTATTTTTCTATTGTAGATGTGCTGGTTGATATTTGTTATCTAGATTATATAATCATAGTTATGTTTAAAGTTAACTTAAGTTTTCAACACAGCTTTTAGGCTTTTCCATTCTCTGTTCATTTGTGATACATATTCCGTTATCTATTACACAGGTCCTAACATTTAAGTCAGTAGGGCTCATTCAAGTAATCATAATATTTTAACAGTAAACCATTCCACATTTTCAAGCTCTATATAACCAATGCTGTTTAATCTACAAATATTAATGAGATGTTAACAATAAAAATATTAAAGCGAAATCACCTGGCAAAACCCTCTAAAATAGCCTAAATGGTGTGTTGTTTATATTGTAACTGTTGTTGTTTACTTCGAAAGTGAAAGTGCCTCGCGAAAACTGAATAGTATTTTTCTCGCGTATGATTGGTTAACAAAATTCAAATATGTGTTATAGCAGCCCAGACAAAGACGGCCCAGTCCAAGACTGCCCAGTCCAAGACGGCCCAGTCCAAGACGGCCTACTTATTACGCTGCAATAATTGTTTAAACTCCGATGGTATAAGATGAATTTTTATGATTTAAATGTCAAATACATCTTAATTATTGCTTTTATAGTTAGTATGTATATTATGTATGTAAATTTATTTATATTACCCTTGTATTAATTTGAATGTTCCAATTTAGTATGATACCTTAACCAGTATAGTCTAGTCGGCCATCATGGAATTGGGCCAAATTGTCAGATATTACGAAATTGATGTCACATCCTGTCTAAATATCGGCGAATTTGTAAATATTGTAATCAGATTTTTTTGCCGGTCAGTCGGACCGATTTTCTTTCAACTTTAGTCGGTCCTGCACTAAATTTATCAGTTAGGACCGGCGGACCGACGGTTTTCGCGGACACTGCAAGGAGCAATAACTCTGGTGTTGCTGGCCCGATCATGCTTATATTCGACTTCACTTGTACTCTTACGTTCATAGACAAACTATACACGATTGGTGAAGATTGGATGAAAAATGAAGTCTCTATCCTGAATAATGTCCATTTTTGCATATTTTTTTCACAAACAAAGGGCAATTACTCTGGTGTTTCTGGTCCAATCTTGCTTATAGTGGAGAAGTTCGCAACAAAAAGAAAATAATTGGGTTAATTTCTCCTTTTGCCTCATTGTTTCTTGATTGTATATAGGCTACAATATACTAATTTCATCTCTAATGCACATTCAAAATAAGTATTTTAATAGTTAAAGTTCATTAAGAATATATAGTAATCAAAAACCCACTTATGCAATGTATTTCCAAAAAAATTAGTCCATTAAATATCCCCATTCTATTGATACATTGTTTATGTATGTTAAAACAAAACAGGAAAAAGGCTACACAGGTACCCTATATGAAATCCAATATTTCCCAAACAAATTCGGTGAGCCATTCTTTTTTTTTATGTTTTGGTGTAAGTATACATTGATGCATGTATGTGCAAAATTTTAAGACAATCTGTCGTTTGGAGGAAAATATGAATTTGATAGAAATGAAGTTTCAGAAAGCACTATTAGTTTCCATTTGACACACTTAAATGTCCAGTCGTCATATCTATTATTTTAGCAGTAAATGTCGGTAAAGCGTTTTTATAACCAACATACACTTGTATATTGCCAAACAAAGCATGTACAAACATATCAGTTGAAAGAACAATAACCTTGTTTGAAAAACACTATCCTATATACTTAAAAAATTGATAAAAATCCAAACTGTAAAAGGGGCTTCAACAGGTACCGTATTCAAAACCCAATATTTCCGGAACAAGGCTGGTGACCCCTATTTTTTAAGGCTGTTTTAGTTTCCGTATACAATGACGCATGTATGTGGGATCTTTTAACAAATCTGTCGTTTAGAACAAAAGATATTCGTATATTTGATAAATAATTGATGTTTTCACATGCATATTTAATGCATAATTAACCTCGTTAAGTGTCCATTAAAAGTCAATTGTTGAATGATAACTGTAGATAAAGCGCGTTTTATCATAAAACTGCACTTGTGTATTGCCTAACGAAACGTTTAAAAATGATGCATTTAAAAATCTCCATCTTTGTTTGAATATAAATGCTTTGTATTATTCAACATTCTAAGTAACACAAACTGAAAAAAGGCTGCGACAGGTACTGGTTTCAAAATTCAATATTTCCGGAAAATGGCCGGTGACCCCTATTTTTCAAGACTGTTTTACTTTTAGGATACATTGATGCATGTTTGTGCCAATTTGTAGGAAAATCTGTCGTTTGAAAAAAATTGAAGGAAATTGTTGCAAACGTCTTTAAGCTTATGGTCATAGACAAACTTTGCAAGGTTGGTAAAGATTGGATGAAAAATGAAGTCTCTATCCTGTATAATTTCCATTTTTGCATATATTTTTTCACAAACAAAGGGAATAACTCCGGTGTTTCCAGTCCGATCTTGACTTCAACTGTAATCGCATGGTGATAGACAAACTTTGCAAGATTGGATGAAAAATGTGTCTCTCTATCCTGAATAATGTCCATTTTTGTATATTTTTTTAATAAACAAAGGGCAATAACTATGGTGTTTGAAACACAATCTGGCCCATTTTTGGCGACTGCTGAGATCTGATGGCCATACACAAACTGTGAACATTTGGTTAAGATTGGATGGAAAATAAAGTCTATATGTTGGAAAAGGACACTTATGCACTTTTTTGCATCAACATGGGGCAGTAACTCTGGTGTTACTGTAGTGATCCAACCGATAACAATCCCATTAGAGATAGTATGGTCTTACACAAACTGGGCAAGTTAGGTCAAGATCGAATAAAAAATGTAGTCTTTAGGGATTAGTGATAAGGGTCCAAATTGTTGACAGCATACGGACGACGGACGATAGACAACGGACGCCGCCGGAGAGGTTCCCTTTACCAATACTGAATAGCTCAATGGCAATAGTATCTTTTTTCCCAAATCCAGTCCCGTAATTCCCAATTGATGGTTTGCTTTCAGATGTTTGGAAATAAGAAGTGCTCAGTGTAGAAATAAAGACTGTTGAAGTTGTAGTAACTGTTTTACTGATTTGCTTTTGTTCAGAACGTGTATATTTATGTAGTTTATCTGTAATTATTCAAATTGTATTAATCAAACAATTATATTTTTCCTAGTTTTAGGTGAATTGACTCTAAAATTCCCAATTTCATGGGTTTAGGTCATACTCCCAAAATGGTGAAAAAAAGCTCTGATAGGGCCCCTTTCAATTCAGGAGTATAGATATTTGCCCCCAAATCTCGAAAATTTTCACCTTAATGCACGATACATGTAGCAAACCTACAGAAATAGAAATATTTTTCAGTTTATAAAATGTGTTAAAAGTGAAATAAATCATGATAAAGTCTAAACACTGTATTTTGTGAAGTAAGAATAAGACATCCAACATAGAATGGACATGATTTTTGTTCTTTTTTCACATAAAATTGAGCATTTCATTGTGTTTATGTACATTTATTATATTCTGTTAATCCTTTTGGTATAACTAGCCATTTTCCATGACTTTTTCATTAAAACTGATTGTGTCTTTGATCATTTTTGCTGTATTTTATAAACTGTGTTCATGCACGCATAGACACATTTCATTTTGTGTGTGAAAATTTTGTAAATGCATACAAGTACACAGTAAATAACATTATAGATCACTATTTCAATATCTGGCGCACATTTTTTTGCATTAATAGTGACACAGATTCTGTATGTTTTAGAAAATTTACACCGTATTATGTCGCCACCCTGCTATTTCAACTGTCAGGCGGCCTAAAAATAACTGACCTATTCTCAAACCCACAGCTATCAATAACGAACACATGGTGTATCACATGATCATCACTTGTTTTTCAGATGCAGCCGATAAGGGAACTCAAAGGGGAGTTTTTCTTTCAGAAAAATACTTTTAATTTAAGAAATATGTACATTTATTTGAAATGCATAAAAAGTCATAGAGTTTTTAATAAAATTGTTTAACAAAACTAAATAATGATAGTAAATACAATTTTTTAATGCATATTTCCGATAATTTTGCGACGATTGTGCAGATTGTTTACAGTAGCGCCGGTACAAATAATCGGATGACGTCTTACACACTTTGCTTACATGTAAATAGCGCACGAACGAAAGGTTCGAAAATAGGTGAGCTTCGAGAATAGGTACCTACACGATATATATGCAGGTGTCTATTGCACTAATTACTCTGCAAAATTCTGAAATTACAAATGGTAAACTGCATATTATAAAACATTGCTATAATAAAACAGTTTATTCTATATTTGACGTCTTATTCCAACTTCACATAATAGTGTGTTTCTATGTTTTCTTTAATTTCTAGATCTTCAATTCCCTGCAGCAATATGATTTTTCCCCACTAATGGGCCCTTCCACCATTCCACCAAAATGGATGATACAAAAACACTGACACAGTTTCATACCCCCAGTTTTAGTGACAAAATCTCTAATATAAAAAACCCTTTAAATTCAGATTTCACTTTAAATTTCCATAAGTAATGGTAAGTGGTGCACAGGGGGTTTGGTGAACCCCCATTTATGAACACTGTAACATCATGTACTTACCATAGTTTGTATTTCAGTATAATTACAGGCGTTCAGCAGCCATGAAATCACTTCGCCTGACTGTGTGCTTCGTCTTTCTTACGCTCGTGGCGGGGAAACAGAAGTTTGTGTCGGTGAATCTCAACAGCAAGTGGCGGTCTACTCCGATGATCTTAGAGGCTAGGTGACGATCTTCACTTATTTGACCATCCATAAAAAATGGATAGTTTGTAGTTGCGCGACAGACCCATCGAAATTACCCCCCGACCCCAAATTTAGTTTGGCAATCCGACGATCTTTTTTTTCAGTATATATTTTTCTTTTCGCAAAATGCAACCCTTTATATGTATCAAATTGGATTTCTCGGCTTTGTAATTTGTATGTTTTACTTTAATTATTCATAATGGCGTACGTTAAAAAGTGTTTGCCAGTGTAGTTCCACATTCAGTATTGCATGATATGACACTTCATTATTGCTTTGGGTATTATATCTTATCAGACAGAAAAAAAAACCTACCTACCAACCCACCTCCAAAATGTTGGGTCACGCAGCTGCATACAATACATTTTTTAAGGATGGTCTTAGGGTTGGGAAAAGTATTAATGAGGCACGTCGTGGGAAAACCGGGCTTAATGCATGTGCGTAAAGTATTGTCCCGGATTAGCCCGTGCAGTCCGCACAAGCTAATCTGGGACGACTTTTTATGCCTACAGCAGATTTGTGTTTAGAAGAGACTTCCTTAAAAATACCATAAAAGCGGAAAGTGCCGTCCTGGATTAGCCTGTGCGGACTGCGGTTTTCCCACGACACGCCTCTAATTTAGTACTTGAGTATCTGGCCCTGAAATACTCGCGGGTACTCTGGGCACAAGCAACGGTTATTTACAATGAAAACAAACTCAGACAAGTTACGTCTCTATTTATACAGGCTTTGAAACTGTAACTGTCGGAACTTTGAGGTGATATGTAATAATATATGTATATTATAACTGAGAATAAATTGCAGTAAGATACAATTATATAGCAATACATTTATATCATGAAAAAGTGCTTAACAGTTATTTGAATGAAAATGCTTTTTTTTGTCCAATTTTAGGAATTATAATTCCATACTTATGTCCATTTATTTCCCAAAATGTATCGAATGTTTCTAATTTATAATAAAATAAATTCCACTAACACACTGTTTTAAAGTTTAATAATGCAAGTTTTGTGTTTTTTTCATGTTATTTATATCGTGTGCGGTTTTGTACCCCCAAGGCCAAAATAAAAATTTGTGTTTCGGGCGATCGTCTCAAAAAGGTTAGGTAGGGTCGGGATTGAGATTTTTTTTAACGACACATTTCGGTAAAAAAACATAAAAAATTATCTAAAATTTGACGAATACAATCGAAGCAATCGTTGCTAAAATCTTTAGTGCCGGAGGGTTTCACTAGGTAGTGTAGGGTTGCCCGGAGGGTTTCACTAGGTAGTGTAGGGTTGCCCGAAACCAGTGTTTTATTTCACCTTAAAGGGAAAGGTGGCGGGGCCCTTGAGATGGGTAATTTTACGGCAAAAGGGGAACTATTTTTTTTGTAGAAAAGCATCATTAGAGGTTTATGTTCTACTTTGTTATAAAACATAAATCAATAGATTTTGCTACAAATGATTACTTAGATTATGCACTTACTTGGTTTGATGAACAATTGCTGGGCTTGTTTATGAAAATGCCTCTATCTTAGTCATTTTTTGTCCGATTTTTGTCAATTATTTTTTTCTAAATAAAGGTTACATTCTGAGGGGATTTTTAATGCAAATATAGGGGAAAAATATATACTTTTGTAGCAGGGGAATGGGGCCGACATTCAGCCCCAAATTGGCCCTAAAAAATCCACTGGAAACACAGAATAATTTTTTGTGGCCCAATTGGTCACTTGCATAAAGTAAAGGACTCTCTGAAGCAGTAATCAAAATAAGCTGTGTGACCAAGCAAGCCAGGATTTATGTTTACAAGAGACTTACTTGAAACAAAAAATACCATACAAGTTGAAAGGCTGGTCCGGGACGACACTGTATGCACATGCATTAAGCCCGGTTTTCCAACGACAAGACTTATACCGGTATTTGTCCATATTTGTTAAAAACCCTATCCTGGTAATTATTACCATTCCAAGGGTGTTGATAAAGAATTTATAAACTGATGAAAAAAGCAACATGAAATAATTATGTTCTTACGGTTACTGACCCATTAAAGGCACCTATCCACAGGTCCGCAAAATGAAAATTACACATAAGGAAGCAAAATAATGCAGCAAGTAAGCCTGAATTCTTATATTATTACATGAGGCCAAGAAATTAGCCAGCCTATGTGAAACTGAGAATCTGAGAAAGCCCAATTAAAAATTGACCAGTTTGGGGCTTAAGGGCTCGTGCTAAAAGTGAAGAAAGAAGCAGCTTAAAATACTTCGTTCTTTTTGTTACTGACCCATTAAAAACGACTGAAAAGATATAGAGGATATTTTTTCTTGGTTTCGGTAGAATATCGATTTTATTACGTGAGAAATTTATATTTTCACGAGCCAGGAGTTAAAAAATATATTTTCTATGATCTCGAGTGAATCAAAAATCGATATAAATATATTTTCTATGATCTCGAGTGAATCAAAAATTGATATTCTACCAAAACCAACAAATTTTATTTTTATTATATGCATAAAAATGTGTTATTTTGGTATTTTCCGACTTCCCTTGTGCAAAAAAATCCATTATCAAAGTGGTAATTTTCACTGTTTTAAGACATTCATTTACCAGTTTTATTTTACTGATATTTCCCTATAAACCACTTGAAAGCATAAAAAATAATGTCCTCATGGTTATTTATGTACTGGTTCGTATTTCAGTGAATTCTTGGCGGCGGAGGGCAATGACAACTTCTGGGGGTTCATAAACAAGGTTGCCGACCTCAGTCCGGAGGAGTTGGCGGAAGGTAGGCGTTGTTTTTGTATTAGATCAAATAACCTCGAGTTTGTTGTCCGACAACCTTATATCAAGCCCTCTCTTGGGATTGCATACAGAATGTTTCAAATCAAAGTCAAGGTCACCATTACTAAAAAAAGTATTATGCTTTCTGCTCAATGACTGGCATTTACTGGATAACAAAACGTGGTATTGCAATGAAACTTCACATTTAGATACCTTAAATCAAAACCTTGCTTGAGATTGCTTCTATGGTGGGTGGTGTCATGGTCAAGGTCACTGTTACTAAAAATATAATTTTCTGCTAAATAACTCAAGAACAAAGTGAGAGATTGTAATGAAACTTCATACATTGATGCCTTACTTAGAGACCTTGCTTGGGATCACATATGGGGTGCGGGGGTCAAGGTCCCTGTTACTAAAAATAGAAAAACGGTTTACACTCAATAACTCGATAATTAATTAAGATAGTTAACTTTCATTATATGAGTTCATTCAAACATCATAAATTAATACCGTATTGCAAGACCTCGCTTGGGACTGCATTTGGGGTGGGTGGGGTTAAGGTTAAGGTCACTGTTACTAACAAAAGAAAAATGGTTTCCACTCAATAACTGGAGAATGAATTGAGATATTGTAATGAACCTTCATACATAGATACCTTAGTCCCAAAAAAAATAAATGTTTGGTTTCCGCTTACATATCCAAAAAATCTAGGAGAATAACTTTTTTTAGCTCAGCTGAGCATGAATTGCTTGATAAGCTATTAGTATAGGGGACCTCTCCTGCGTCGTCCGTCGTCTGTCAACAGTGTGCCGTCAACAATTGGGTTCGTATTCACTCTGGAGACTTCACTTTTGATCCAATCTTAACCAAACTTGCACAGTTTGTGTATGACCATAAAATCTCGAATGGGATTGTTATTGGGTCAGATCACACCAGCAACACTAGAGTTATTGCCCCTTTTTCATGCAAAAAAAGTTCAAAAATGCCTTTTTCCAACATAGAATTTAAAAATGGGCCAGATCGTGTTGCAAACACCAGAGTTATTGCCCTTTGTTTATTAATTTTTTTTTACAAAACTGGACATTATTCAGGATTGAGACGTCATTTTTCATCCAATCTTCACCAATCTTGCACAGTTTTTCTATTACCATGAGATTACAGTTGAAGTCGAATATAAGCAATATCGGACCAGAAAAAACATTGGAGTTATTGCCCTTTGTTTGTGAAAGAAATATGCAACAATATACATAATTCAGGATAGGGACGTCATTTTTCATCCAATCATCACCAATCTTGCACAGTTTGTCTATGAACATAAGATTAAAGTGAAGTCGAATATAAGCAAAATCGGGCCAGAAACACAAGATTTATTGGCCTTTTTTTGTAAAAAAATCTACAAAAATGGACATAATTCAGGGTAGGGACTTCATTTTTCATCCAATCTTCAACAAGTCAGCACAGTTTGTCTATGAACGTAAGACTACAGGTGAAGTTGAATATAAGCATGATCAGGCCAGAAACACCGGAGTTATTGCCCCTTGTATTTGGAAAAAACATCAACAAGTTATCAATGATTGGCTTGCACACACGATTTTTGATTCAATGTTGACCAAACATACACTGTTTGCGTATGACCATAAAAATTGATTGATAAAATTTGATTTCCAACAGTTGCAAACCTTGCTTGCAGTTATTTGTACATGCAACATTGATGTCTTCAGAGCCTGCATTAACATCATTTATCATCATTGGACAGAAAATTATCAAAGAAAAAGCAAATCTTGACCTTATGGCACAGCCATCGCAATTATCGCATTGCAACTAGTTCTCCAAAACTGTCTGCTAAAAAGACATAAAAATCTACTGTTTTGGCATTTTCCAGCATTGTCACTGACCTAATGAAAAAGGGTCGGGTAAGAATATAGAGAAAAATTTAGCGAAACCACCGCACATCCACTACAAAACTCGTACTTTAGTTAGCCATTGCACAAACGATGTTTTAAATCAAATTGATCCTATCCCCCTTTGCATATTGTTCATATACCTTAATTTTTTCAAACCTATCACAACAGCATGGTCTTCATCTGTACCAGTTTTCAGGTGAGCACTTTGGGCCATCATGGCCCTCTTGTTTTTCTTCAACTTTTCTTTTCTTCACCACACAGTTTAAGTATATTGGACTGCATGTAAAATTTTAAACGCCTCCCAACAAAGAAAGTACCTTGACTATAAATAAGGTCATAGAAAAAAGAGATTTCTAGCAAGCAAAAACTGCTCTATTTTCCACAAAATAAAAAAAGTTAATGGGGGGGTCAGGTAAGCGGAAACCAACAACTTTGTTTTACGCATTATTGCGAGACCTCACTTGGGATTTCATATGGGGTGTACACAGTTTCTATAAATACATTTAATTCATTCATATAAAACCATAATCAGGCTGAGATTCAGATCAGATCATTTTGAAAACGTGGTTCCGTAGTGTGGCCACGTTTCTAGTTTAATTATATAACTAACTTTTTGGCATTGTGTTAAAAAAATTCGGTTTTCGGGGAATTTCCACGTTTCTTGTCATTTAAATAAACTTGTCACTATGGTGCACCAATGATTTGGACATAATGTTTGTTGTTTCAGAATCAGACGAGGCCATTTATCGGATGATCAACAAGTTTTCGTCGAGGTTCCTGTCCCCCATGCTTCAGAACTTCCTGAAGATGTTCCTGTCCCTGCGCGCTTACTCACCAACTGTGGAAATGTTCCAACAGGTGAGTACAATTGCCCCAGACCCGTGGTGGTATTACGGAAATGTTTCAACAGGGCAGTAAAATTCTGATGATCAGATAAGTCATGTACATAATTTATGCTTGGGAAATCACAAGATGCATGCACAAATTACCGCATAAAATTTCAATTTTCTGCGTAGGCATGGAAATACAAATCAGACCTGTAAGTGTTATCCAACTTTCCATATTACTTTCCTACTAAAAGTAATGAACCGCCATACATTTTGGACTGAGCATACATTTACCCCCATAAATTCATGTTTGAGTGTACATTTACCCCCATACATTTTGGACTGAGCATACATTTGCCCCCCTAAATTCATGTTTGAGTGTACATTTACCACCATACATTTTGGACTGAGCGTACATTCACCCCCATAAATTCATGTTTGAGTGTACATTTACCACCATACATTTTGGACTGAGTGATTATTTACCCCCCTAAATTCATGTTTGAGTGTACATTTACCACCAAACATTTTGGACTGAGCGATCATTTACCTCCATAAATTCATGTTTGAGTACATTTACCACCAAACATTTTGGACTGAGCGATCATTTACCCCCATAAATTCATGTTTGAGTGTACATTTACCACCATACCTTTTGGACTGAGCGATAATTTACCCCCATAAATCAGTACTACAGATAAGCATCGTTTTTTCGTTAAAACGAATTGATTTTCTAGAAAAACGATTTAATTTTCTTTAAGTTATAGTTAAAAAAATAATTGATATTTAAAAAAACGAATTGCAACCACATTTTTATCGTTTTTGTTGACAAGGATTATTTGCCTGAGTTAATAACTACTATTGCACCGAATCAAAATAGAGACCGTTTTGACTTGTCTGGTTCCCTAATTATGCATCATTATCAACCAGATATTCAGGGTAGAGTGTAAGTTATAAGAATTGGGAACCAGATGTGTAACCGTTTTGACTTGCAACCAGTATTGAAAGAAAAACATGTTTTTGTAATTTAAATATTGTTCAAAGGCAAAATTCTCCATTTATTATTCATTTATTACAGTAATTTGTGTGTACATTTACCACCATACCTTTTGGACTGAGCGATCATTTACCCCCATAAATTCATGTTTGAGTGTACATTTACCACCATGCCTTTTGGACTGAGCGATCATTTACCCCCATAAATTCATGTTTGAGTGTACATTTACCAACATACATTTTGGACTGAGCTTACATTAACCCCCATAAATTCATGTTTGAGTGTACATTTAACACCATACGTTTTGGACTGAGCGATCATTTACCCCCATAAATTTATGTTTGAGTGCACATTTACCACCAAACATTTTGGACTGAGTGATTATTTACGCCCATAAATTTTGGAATGAGTGTACATTTACCACCATACATTTTGGACTGAGCGATCATTTACTCCCATACATTTTGGAATGAGTGTACATTTACCACCATACATTTTGGACTGAGCGATCATTTACCCCCATACATTTTGGAATGAGTGTACATTTACCCCCATACGTTTTGGACTGAGCGATCATTTACCCCCATAAATTTTGGAATGAGTGTACATTTACCACCATACATTTTGGACTGAGCGATCATTTACCCCCATAAATTTTGGAATGATTGTACATTTACCACCATACATTTTGGACTGAGCTATCATTTACCCCCATACATTTTGGAATGAGTGTACATTTACCCCCATACATTTTGGACTGAGTGTACATTTACCCCCATACATTTTGGACTGAGTGTACATTTACCCCCATACATTTTGGACTGAGCGATCATTTACCAACATAAATTTTGGAATGAGTGTACATTTACCACCATACATTTTGGACTGAGCGATCATTTACCCCCATACATTTTGGAATGATTGTACATTTACCACCATACATTTTGGACTGAGCGATCATTTACCCCCATACATTTTGGAATGAGTGTACATTTACCCCCATACATTTTGGAATGAGTGTACATTTACCCCCATACATTTTGGAATGAGTGTACATTTACCCCCATACATTTTGAACTTAGCGATCATTTACCCTCTACACAAGAATGCGTCTGGAGCTGTGAACATTGTACCAACTCCTGTGGTCTGGAGCTGTGAACATTGTACCAACTCCTGTGGTCTGGAGCTGTGAACATTGTACCAACTCCTGTGGTCTGGAGCTGTGAACATTGTACCAACTCCCATGGTCATATTCCCCAACTGTAAAAATGTTAGTAATAGAGATTAGTACAATAGACCGATCCGGGTTTTGCACAAATAGTTTAAACTCCATCCCAGCTTTTGTTAATGGATTAATTTCCATTCATCGAAAATCACAAACATTTCCACATGCTCATTTGAATATCTCTTTTGTATAAAATAGTTTAACCGCTAAACACGTGATATCCATGTGTGATGATGTGTGATGATGTTTTTTTTTTGTAGATACATTTTAATATGATCGACATTTATGGAAGCGTCTATTGTACAAGTCCTTGTGGACTTATGATTGACATTTATGGAAGCGTCTATAGTACAAGTCCTTGTGGACTTATGATTGACATTTATGGAAGCGTCTATTGTACAAGTCCTTGTGGACTTATGATTGACATTTATGGAAGCGTCTATTGAACAAGTCCATGTGGACTTATGATTGACATTTATGGAAGCATCTATTGTACAAGTCCTTGTGGACTTATGATTGACATTTATGGAAGCGTCTATTGTACAAGTCCTTGTGGACTTATGATTGACATTTATGGAAGCGTCTTCTGTACAAGTCCTTGTGGACTTACGATTGACATTTATGGAAGCGTCTATTGTACAAGTCCTTGTGGACTTACGATTGACATTTATGGAAGCGTCTATTGTACAAGTCCTTGTGGACTTATGATTGACATTTATGGAAGCGTCTATTGTACAAGTCCTTGTGGACTTACGATTGACATTTATGGAAGCGTCTATTGTACAAGTCCTTGTGGACTTATGATTGACATTTATGGAAGCGTCTATTGTACAAGTCCTTGTGGACTTATGATTGACATTTATGGAAGCATCTATTGTACAAGTCCTTGTGGACTTATAATATTTGCTTATTATTTCTACATAGTGCAAATGTTCAAGCAGGTGACCTGCACACTTCAATACCGTTGTACCAGCTCCTTTGGTCACTCTTTTTTACTGTGGAAACATTCTACTGGTAACTGAAAGAGTTTAGTAAATGGTACTAGTCCTCAACAGTGCATATGACTTCTGTTCTTGAGTTTAGTGTAGTAGTACCATCTCCAGTGGTCATTCTGTCTTACTGTGGAAACGTTCCAAACGTTAGTAAACAAGCAAATTAAATTGGTACTACTTGCTGTGGGAGTTCTCCCCTGCAGTGGAGAAGTTCTAACAGTTAGCTTTACAGCTGAGTAAAATTGTGCCAGTCCCTCTTGGCCTACAAACATACGGTCAAAATTTTCCAGTTGATTCAAGTATATAAATATTCTCTATCTGAGTACTATTGTTACTAAGACATTAAAAACATTTAAAAAAATGTTTGATTAATGACATGTCAGCCCATATTCAAATCAGATCATATAATGTAATTTTGTAAGTTTAATATTCTGGTTTTACATTTAGGTGTGAGTTTTTGGCCATAAGTACAGTTCACCCCACTAAACCGCGTCATCCCGCCTTGATTGCTCAATTTTAGCTAATTGCGAAATATACTTGTTCCGCATCAGCAGTAGTGCATTAGTTCAGAAATTTTATGTATTAAATGCCATGATTCAGAGATATGTTGTTTTGAGCCCCAGATGGCTTACTTATTCAGTTGATGCCATAATTCTGAGAGATTTGTTTGAGGCAAGTTAAGAAAGTATGTATAATGTATTCAATTCACTCCAGTAATTGTAGCTGCCTGCCAGTCAGCAGGTATTATAGTATCATGATGTTGTTTATTGGCAGTTTAACAACGCAAATATTTATTCTTTGTCTATTGAAAACTCTGCATGTGTCATGTTAGATTAAAGTGTGTTAGTAATCATAGAGTACTCATAAAATACTCATAAGTACTGACAATTTTGCTGCAGTACTCAAGTAAGTATGAGTTCTTATACTCATGATTTAAGATGAGTACTGAGTACTGATGAGTAGTGAGTACTGATGAGTACTGAGTACTGATGAGTAGTGAGTACTGATGAGTAGTGAGTACTGATGAGTACTGAGTACTGATGAGTAATGGAAAATTGGTACTCGAATGAGTATGAGTAGCACATTCATGCTATCATCAAAATTTTAATGAAATTATTGAGATTATTCAGACCAATTGTTACGCAGTGTTCTATTGATGTTTCCATAGATGTCAAACATATGCAAATTATTCTAGTGTTCATCCAGTCAATGTACTCACATGTCATGTGTTGTGATTATCTATTGGATTTTATCCTTTAACGATAGCTGAGGAGGATTGAAAGTATTAGTCACAAACAAAACTGGAAAGGTCCATTATAATCATGAATCTGAGAAAATGTTTTTTAACCCCAGATGGCGCTGGATGCCGGCCCGCCGGAGGGGTGTGTAGCCTTTGTATACGTGAATGGGGAGAAGTCATGTGACCCTGGATCTGTGCAGGGATTGGTGGAGAAGGCAGCAGGAAAGTATGGCAATGGTTTGAAATAATACTTTTATGTTTCTGTTAATGATATGTGGAAAATGTAATGGTTTGGAATATTCAAAATACCAATTTTGAATGAGTTATTCAGTAATTGAAAAATTGAATAATGCAAGTTCCGCTGGTGGTTAGTTTAATGTTTTGGAGATTAGAGTAAACTGTAAGCTTAATTGTTTATTTATAAGTTATCTACATGATTTCTGGAAAAAATATATATTAACCAAAAATAGTTTTCTGAAACAAAATGTTACAATTTGTAGCCATTACAGACTAAGTGTTTTTGCCCTTACATGCTAAACATGTACGTTAGAATACGGAGAGGACATCATTATGTTTCTTGGGAAATTAATGTTTTTTCTTCCGATGAACTTGAATGTAAGTGCGCCCATATCTCACTGTTCACACCCAATGATTTCAGAGAGAGCCCAATAGTGTTCAAGTTTGATCACGTCTACCCGGCAGGCAAGTCTGCGCCCATCACTGTGATACTATACGCCGAGCTCGGCACGGATGAGTTTAAGACATTCCATGGTCAACTTTTACAGATGGCTAGCGAGGGAAAGATTGCTTATGTTTACAGACACTACCTTAAGGTTAGTTGAAAAAATTGTTTTCTTTACATACATTCTTGAAAAAACCCACTTGCCCAACGCCTGGGAGAAGTTAAAATATATCCAGGCAAGTTACAATATTGACATGTGTGCCCCAAATGACAAGTACAAGAAAATAAAAATAAAAAAATATGACAATGTCCAGAAATGTTGATCTATATATCATAATTGTCATATGTTCTTTCCATTGGACTACATTGACATTGTCCCTATCATTTACTCTGATCTTGTAATTTCAAGATTTTTTATTTCTCGTTGGACCAGTTCATGTTCTAGTAAACTTGGGCAAGCTGAAATCGCATGTTTTATGCCCGAATGGGCAAGACCTTGGATTATTATGAAGATTGTACAATCATGTTAATGTATAACATTTATTTATTGTTAACACAAACTTTAGTATTGTAATGTGCTTTTCAAACATTCTTTAGAACTTCTATACACGGGCCTAGCTAGCTCAGTTGGTAGAGCGCCAGACTGTCAATCCGGGGATCTTGAGTTCAAACCCCAGCCTGGCCACATAAATTGTGTGGGGATTGGTCATGAAATTATTTCTAAGGCCATTCTCCCCCTACGTCTGATTCAGTTAGGGCAGTTTTCAGTTACTGGCATAGGTATGTGCACTTGGTACTGGTAAACCGCTTAGATCGGCTAAACATGCCCAAGAAAACTGTGTGTAGGCTGACTGACTGCCGTGATGTGACTGAAATAATGTTAAAACGGCGAAAAAACCCAGCAAACAAATAAACAGAACTTCTCTAGAATAACAGATGGTAAATGTTTGAATGGTTCTCATTTTAATATTAGTTGCCATCCCTGGTTAATTTGATAGATCTTGTGGTGATAATGCATAACAAACTGTGAACACACTTGAACATGACTTGTGCTTATTCAATGATTAACTGTCAAAGCAATAGCATGCATGGTAAACACAAACTGCAATGTTGTGATACATAAATGCGCAGTTTGACCAGAGGCAACACACAACTGTGAAAATACACTGTTAACTGGTAATAAAGTGATAAGCTAACTATCCAGGATGCCACTAGCTAGGTTGGCTGACAAAGGGTGCAAATTTCCATTTTCCAAATGGTGAACATACTGGCCTTGGACGTAATTCCGGCCTGTACGTAAATATTTGGCCACCCTTCAAAAAGCGTTTTTGCGATAGAGATTAATATTGTTTTTAAACAATTAGCAAAAGAACTTTCTATAGCAACAGACTTCTACTGATTTCTCGAGTCCAGTAAGTATATTGTTATTTACTTTTGAATTGAAATTACAGTATCATAACAGGAAATATTGAGTCACGTGGGGAAACTGACGTCATCATACACACGCACCGAAATATGGCGTTGCATGATTACAGATTTAAATGTATTATTTCTTCTAACCGTTAACAAATTTGCACAAGCAACTTGACGAAATAGGAAACACCTACTTCTGTTTAAAGATCACATCACTATTTTGCCCAGACATGTTTTCTCTTTAAATTTGGTTATCTCAGATTTTCTTACAATTCTCGCTAAATTTAATACCAATATCATCGTGAACTCTAGGTAGTCCCGGTAAGTGTATGTTGTAGCCTTCTTCAGAGAAGTGGTTACACAAGGTACCGAGAATATTCAGCCCCTAGATATTTCCGGTCCCAGTTCTAGTTAGCAATTCAGTAGACAAATGGGCCCCTTTGATAATTCGGCCCTTAGACTTATCGATCCGTTTCCCGAATTATGTATTTGTGTAATTTAAGAAATTTATTTTCATATTAATAATATCTATATTTAATTGAACAATGTATTCTCTATTTTATTCCTATCAATTATGACTGTTTACTTCCTCACATAAAACGTTACTTCCTCACATAAAACGCATACATCCGCACAGGTGATAATGAACAGCTAACACTAAGATTTCCAAATTGAATTATCTCCCTTGAATAGAATTAAAGGAAGTTTAAAGTTATTTGTAGCTCACGTCACCCTTGGCTTCAGATTTTAAAAACTTGTTTACTTTATTTTTGACATAAAAATGACGTTTTAACAAAATAAACACAATATAAACAAGCAAAAGAAAGAAACAAAACCATTTGCAGTTCACCATTGCCATTATTGGTTTAAATTATACAGAATTAAGGGGAGGGGGGGGGTACAGGTGAAAGAATGTTTAGGTACGATATTTTAGTCAAAATTTTAATTTTTGTAAGCCTTGATCGTTACTCTTTAGATAAGGATAGTTATTTAACAAAAAAAACTATTTTGTTATAAACATTGCTGAGGATACTGAAAAGTGGCCGATTTTTTACGTACATTTGAGCTAGGAAAATTGACATTTTATACGTTGTTTATTTCCGTTTATTTAGTTTCCTTACACTCGTCCATTCTGATTTAAACTTACACGTTATATGAGTTTTGAACCCAGGATTATTGATGTGAAGTTTAATTTTTATCAGTTGTGTACAACGTGAGATTTAAAAAAAACAACCCCCAAAGTGGCTGGAATTACATTCATGACCAATAGGCTGTCCTTTATTCAAAGTTCCATAAAATGTCTGCACTGAAAATCCTATTGCAATCCGGAAGTTGGGTTTAACAATGAATTAATGTTATACATGACTGCTCGATGTCAGCCATCTTCTTAATTTGATTTGTTAGCTTGACTATTCACCGGAAAGTCTGAGCTATACTACTCACCCGTTTGCCGGCATCTGCATTAGGATTTGGTTAAGGTTTGCATGCAAGTACATATCTCTGTAACTATATTCAATTGAAACTTCACACATGTCTTCGGGGTTATTTTGAATGGTCACTGACCAAGGCCCATAACTTTTGACCTGCAATTTAGCAGAATTACCTTAAATTCTCACTTATAGGTGGCCGCCGCATATAAGACGCACCTAAAAATTGAGATCC
Organism: Congeria kusceri; assembly: GCA_027627225.1. Taxonomy (NCBI): domain Eukaryota; kingdom Metazoa; phylum Mollusca; class Bivalvia; order Myida; family Dreissenidae; genus Congeria; species Congeria kusceri. The sequence goes on from CM051029.1 coordinate 21,260,836, forward strand.
TAATTTGTGGCAAAAAAATCTGCTATTTGAAAGCTTCTAAACATCAAAGTCGTAAATTTCGCGTCCATTGTTTATTGACACTGAAAATATTTTTGTCGTGAAAATCGCAATGCGGATACATTACACTAGATGTGTTTTCGCTGTATTGACAGGTGTTGAGAAGTCTCAAGTGTCAATACCTTTAATTACACCATAAGCGCTAATTGTCTGTTTGACAAACATGGTCAGTTTTGCAAGTATCATCAATGACAATATCCTTTTTGTTTGCAGAGCAGTATAAAAGGTGTGAAGTAGTTTGTCAGATGGTGTTAACACTACGGTTCATTTAACCCTGGTTCTTATTTTTTATGTATTATGTTTTACTGCATATATATTTCGGAAAAAGAAAAAGTAAGAATATAAAACACACACAATAAAAATATATATTATATAATACTATATTTTTAAAAGATCCCAATATAAAACAGTGCGAAATGTATAGGGTATGAATACTTGCGTATATAAGTGTCTTAGTGACGTCGATCAAGTGTCTATTCAAAATGGCGCCCAAAACACCACAATTGATATTTATGATAGAAAAACTAGGAGTTTTTGCTTATATCAGCGTATAAGACGCACCGGGAAAATGCTACGAATTTTGGCTGAAAAGTGTGGCTTATACGCGAGAATTTACGGTATGCACCTTTTTGTACTTAGATAATTTGTGTTTAAGTTTGAGTGCAACAACTTCATATCTCGATATCTACTACAGATATGCAATTGAAACCTAACACATGTCTTCGGGGTCATTTTATAAGGTCACTGGCCAAGGCACATAACTGTGACCAGCATTTAAGGAGAATTATGCCCCTTTTTGTAGTGATAAAGGCCAATAACTATGACAAAGAGGTTGAATAGCCCAGCGCGATGTCCTGAGACAGGTCTTTCATGTCAGTTCTGCGTTGATATCCTACCAGTGTCCGACACATTTTAAAATGTACTGGTAGTCAAGTGGGATACCAAAATATTTTATTGGTAGCCCAATACGTTTACATGTATCCCATCAATAAAGCAAGCAAATAGTTTTCAAATAAATTCTGAAATACCCATAATCGTTTCAAAGTGCATTGAATGATAAGAGTAGTATTTATAGTACATACCCCGGTAATTATAGTATCATAAATAAATATATAAATACAATTATTAACGATAAAATAATGTGATACATGAGTGCAAATCAACAACAGATAATTAACACAACTAAGGTGAAGTAGACCAGTGGGCTTTTGATTTGAAATAACAGTAGCCCAAGGCAAAAATTTGGTAGCCCCCAGGCTACAGCATTGGATTTGTCAGACCTGTCTGGGGAATTTGTGGCAGAAACAGGTGAACAGAATCATACTTTCCAGCAGGGGAACTGAAGCCTGAGCTCGGTCCCCTTATATAATGAGAGCCCCCTTTTGTCAAACTGGATAGCTTGAAGCAATAACGTAGCTGCTCAAATTACGAACAAAATAATTTACTTTTTTTTTCCACATCAGTTGTGCACTTTTACAATATGACAATATTATTAGAAACACATTGAGGGTTGAGTGTGGAACTATTATCTGCTTTTCATTTCTATATCAGATACATTAGTTTCAAAGGTCAGAGTTCATGCACTTTTTAATCGGGTTTAATCATTCACTGGTATTCCCCACTCATTCAATGCATAGCATGAAATAAAAATTTACGTGAACTGTGACATTTCAGGACCGCCGACGGGACATGACACGACTCTCGGGGTATGGGGTGGAGCTTGCCATCAAGAGCACAGAGTACAAGGCCAAGGACGACACCAAGGTTGAAGGTAACAACCCAATCAGAAAAGTAGACACCAGATAAAGGCTAAAATGCAGTAAAAATTGAGGACTGTGATTTTGTTGAAAGTAACAACCCAATCAGGAAAAAAGAATAAAATACAATAAAGATGGTACAGTGTGATTGTATTAGAGGTAACTAGCCAATCAAAAACTAGACACAAGAAAAAAGGTTAAAATACAATAAAATTTGATTAATGTTATTTTGTGTCATTACAAAGAATATATTGTGCAGATTTTTTAAATGATGTATGACCTAAACAATCCATTAATAACATGCTGTAGACACATATGCAACTTCTGTTCATATATAGGCTGAACAGAAACTCATACTATGGGTACCACATACTTTGTAAGAGCTACTGTATTTGTTTAGGATTTGCTATTAAGAATAGAGAATTATAGAATATTATTTCACAAGTGGTTATAGCAAAAAAATATTTTCATGAGTGGTGCAGCCACAAGTGAAAATATCATTTTCTATGACCACGAGTAAAACAAATATTCTATCATTCACCAAACTTGTTTATCGTAAGTATGGTGGGGAAAAAGTGCCATAACTTGTGCGTCCTTGTCGCTAAATAATATTTTTGTTGAATTTTATCATATGTTTTCTGTTAACAAATGTATGTAAATACTGTACATTTATATAATTTTGCCACTACTGGTAGATCGATGCGATTGATAGATTTTGATAGTGCGTTTTATGTTATATTTTTATAATATAATTTTTTACTGTTCCAACAGTGAAAATATATAGTTTTATTTCACCAACAATCTTTTGTATTTTAAAGAAAAACATATTATAAATGTGCACCAGTGATGGTCGATCCATATACATGTTATCACAGACAATGTGATAAGTTTCCAGTTGTTGTTTTCTTCTACACTTGTTGTTGTAGAGAATGTGTGGAATTGTTGTCTGTTTCTACACTGTGGGGTACTTAACACATGTGCTGTTGGCAGTAAGCGATAAGTTATTGGGTACTACACATTCAATTATTGAAGAATTTACGTACTATTTTTGGATGCTACACATTCTGGTGATGTTTTCAGAGGAGACAAGTGATGGTAGTACTTCCTGAATTTCTTTCATAATCACCCTCATGTATTGGTCAGAAATGCTAATATATTTATTGACCAAACAATTTATGTTTATGTCCCATTTATATTTAGCTAAGGAGGGGTAGTATTCTTTTCTTTTTATACCGTATTTTTCTTTGTCTTTTTGTGATATGTAAACATTTTTTTAAAGTAAAATTATACAGTGAGGTTTTAGTGTGTGCCTGTTGAATTTTTACCTAGGAAAAATACATATGAGGTGTGTCGAGGGAAGAGCGGGCTTCATGCCCGTGTGTAAAGTGTTGTCTCGGGTTAGCTGGTGAAGTCTGCACAGGCTTAATGCCCGTGTGTAAAGTGTTAATCCAGGACGACACTATACGCACATGCATTAAGCTCGGGTTTCCCACGACACGCCTTATATATGTTTTAAACATGTGATATATTTTTGATTTGCTGGGATAAGGTTTTATTGCTTTTTTTCCCCCTTCCACACAAGTGTAGTTTTTGTAAATTGGCAATTAATGGCTGCCTGTTCGTTACCAGACTGAGGGGCTTATTTGCAGCATAATGGAAATGTTTCTTTGCTTACAAAAATAATGTCTGGTTTACGAAGTCTTAACAAGCTCATAAGTCCAAATAAAAAAAAAGTCCCGTTTCCGGTCTCCTGCCCCAAAAAATAAGGGTAGATTGGCAGGGATGCAATTTTTATGCCCCCACTTTAGAGGAGGAGGGCATATAGATTTGCCCTTGTCCGTCCGTCCGTCAGATTTTTGTGTCGCGCATCACTAAAAAAGGATAACTGCTAGAGTGATGAAACTTTATAAGCATATTCATCGGCATCGGGGCTTGTGCACCTGGGTATTATGGTCAGTTTTTTCCATTATCAGCGGAGTTATGGCCCTTTTTTTAGCAAAAAATGATGTTTTTGGACTTGGGTCGCGCATAACTCAAAAGTATTGCTGCTAGAGTGATGAAACTTTACAAACATATTTATCAGCATGTGAACTTGTACACCTGAGTATTTTGGTGCAGTTTTTTCCGACATCAGCGGAGTTATGGCCCTTTTTTAAGCCAAAAATGATATTTTTGGACTTGTGTCGCGTGTAACTCAAAAAGTATTATTGCTAGAGTGATGAAACTTTATAAACATATTAATCTGCATGTGAACTTGTGCACCTGGGTATTTTGGTGCAGTTTTGTCAGTCATCAGTGGAGTTATGGCCTTTTTTTAACACATTTTTGGACTTGTGTCGCACATAACTCAAAAAGTATGGTTGCTACAGTGATGAAACTTTATATACGTATTAATTAACATGTGAACTTGTGCACCTGGGTATTTTGGTGCAGTTTGTTCGGAAATCAGCGGAGTTATGGCCCTTTTTTTTGCAAAAAATAACATTTTTGGACGTTTGTCGCCTATAACTCAAAAAGTATTATTGCTAGAGCAATGGAACTTTATAAACATATTAATCAGTATGTGAACATGTGCACCTGGGTATTTTGGTGCAGTTTTTTTTCACCATCAGTGGAGTTGTTACCCTTTTTTTAGCAAAAAATGACATTTTGGATTTGTGTCGCGTGTAACTCAAAAAGTGTAACTGCTAGACTGATGAAACTTTATAAACATATTCATCAGCATGTGAACTTGTGCACCTGGGTATTTTGGTGCATTTTTTCCAACATCAGCAGAGTTTTGTGACAGCCAGCGGAATGTGGGGGCATCCGTGTCCTACGGACACATGCCTTGTTTAATTTTTTTTATTATGGAGGATAGGTGTCTTTTCTGATCGAACATACAATACAGATGAGTAATGTGTTGACAGATTGCATAACGTTTATCCCAAACTGATCGACCAACATGCCAACATTGAAACTGCCTGTTGAAAGTAGAAAAACAAAACAACCATGTAATAATTCAAAGGAGCCGGATGCACAATATTGGACCAAAAATATGTAGGGTCGGCAGTAAAAGTAATAGGTTGGTCGAGAGACTGGAAACGGGACTTTTTTTTTTATGCCTAATCAAAACAATATGATAAAGTGGATGAAATTAACATGAAACAGAAATTGTGTTAGTGTTTTGCCATAATCAGTATATATTTCCTTGTAAGTTTTTTTATTTATGTTTCATTGTGGTAAACTCAGGGGTGTAAATAAAATGTTTAAGATGCCAGCAGATTAAAAAGAACGTAGCAGAATGCAGTCAAATGTTTCAAATTTGATTTCATAAATTTTCAATAGTAGCCATGTGGAAGGGCTTTAATTACTGGATGAGTTTTCTGGCACCCGACTGATTTTTACACCCATGGGTATACTTTAAACGATTAGTTTTTTCTAGATGTTTCCACAAATGTCAGTCATGTGCAAGTCAGTCTAGTGTTCTATCCAATCATTATTAGCTCGACTATTCGGAGAATAGGTGAACTTTCCTACTACCCCCGGCGTTGGCGTCCGTGTCCGCGTCTGAATTTGGTTAAAGTTTTTATTCAAAAGTCTTGTAACTTCAAAACTACACAAGTTATTCACTTGTAACTTGGAATATACCTTTGTCATCAACTCCAGTATCAAGGGCAACATTCTGCATAACTCTGTTTTGTATTTTGACAGAGTTATGCCCCTTTTTCAAATAGATTTTCTGGTTAAAGTTTATATTCAACAGTTTTGAAACTTCAAAACTACAGAAGTTATTCACTTGAACTTAAAATGTACCTTTGTCATCAACTCCAGTGTCAGGGGCAGCATTCCCTATAACTCTGTTTTGTATTTTGACAGAGTTATGCCCCTTTTTCACATAGATTTTCTGGTTAAAGTTTATATTCAACAGTTTTGTAACTTCAGAACTACATAAGTTATTCACTTGAAAATTGGAATATACATTTGTCATCAACTTCAATATCAGGGGCAACATTTCATGGTACTGTGTTTTGTATTTTGACAGAGTTATGCCACTTTTACCTAGATTTTCTGGTTAAAGTTTATATTAAAAAGTTTTGTAACTGCAGAACTACATCAGGTATTCACTTGAAAATTGGAATATATCTTTGTCATCAACTCCAGGGTCAGGGGCAACATTCCATATAACTCTGTTTTGTATTTTGTCAGAGTTATGCCCCCATTTCTTATAGATTTTCTGGTTAAAGTTTATATTCAAAATTTTTGTAACTTCAGAACTACATAAGATATTCACTTTAAAATAGGAACTACATTAGTTATTAACTATATAAGGTTGAAACTTGGAATAATTTGATGAAATAATTGCCATAACTCAGTTTTGTATTTAAACAAATGTATGCCCCTTCCACTTTCCAAAATATGCACCAACTGAAATACTTTGAATAGTTGAGCGCGCTGTCCTCTGACAGCTCTTGTACTCAAATATCTTTTGTTGAACTTTTAACCTATTCTGCTCCAAAGAGCATATGGTAAAACTTTTGAAGTGTTTGTGATGAATGATTATTGTAAATGTATCGTTCTACCACGGCACGCGGCTAGTGGTGCATAGATAAAGAAGGAAAATAACTGTGGGTTATTCTGCAACAAATAATGGGCAGAGCCTAATGTTTTGAAAATAATTGCGGAAATTCGAAGAAATTGTTCCGTAAAATGCAGGTGCTTAAACGCGCGATAGCAAATTGTGACAAATCATTTTCTGCAGTATGTAGCACAATAAAACCACACTTGTACTACATATTTTATACTTAAGTTCACAAAAATGTTTACGTTTTGTTAATATGCTTTTAATTTGCGCTTTTTAGCGTCATATTTTCACTGTATTATATCGATAAGTATGACGTCATTCGCTCAGTGTTTATCAATAAAGCTGACATCATTTTGAATTGTTTTGATTTATTGACGTCACTGATACGCACGTGTGAATTCTCTTCTCGGAAAATGGGCGGAGTATAGATATTGTTCTCATTCATAACCTTTAAAAATACGAATTTTATATAAGATCGTGTTAGAATCGAAATAATTAACGGGTAACAGTTGATTATTGCGGTAAAATAACCAACGGTTTGTCGTTCCGATGCTTGTTATCAAACCACTCTGGCTACTGCCCTCGTGGTTTAATTCCTACGCATCGGAACTCCAAACAGTTGGTTATTACTACAATAACCAACAGTTACCCGTCCATTATTTCTTAATTCTAACATGATACTCACTATTTTTTCTATAAACAAAGAACAAAATTATCGTTGTTAAACTACACAATAAACAATGCAAAAAGAAGTCCAGATTCTGAGCTGAGTACAGTAAAAAGTTGTTGTTACAATTGCAAAAACATATGTAAAGTCATGTTAGAATCGAAATAATTATTTGCATTGTTTATCGGGCAATGAACAACTCTTTGTCATGTCTATTAAACAGCTCGGGTTTAATTCTTACACATCAGAACTCCAAATTGTTGTTTATTGGGCAATTAACAACGATAAATCAAAAGTTATTTCTTAATTTAACAATAGCTGGGGAGGAGTTTATCTATTTATGGAGAATCTATAGATTGTAAAAATCACACCATGCCATAAACATTTCCGATACTTGATATTGTGGTACAGATAATTTTTCACTTCCATGTTTTTGACTCGATTCATTTTTACTTGAAAATTTAATCATATGAACAAAATAATGATGTTTATCTGTAGCACTGATACTTGGTGCATAAATTTCCCGTCTGCTCATTTTACAGCGGGCGATGCCCAGATGGAAGAGGAAGATGACGCCGGTGTCGACGTGGACGGCTTTGTCTTCTCCACCCTACGGTATGGACACAATGCTTGTTGTAGTGGGCTTTTGTGATAATCAGGATGTCTTATATACCCATTAAAATTCTGTGTGATACGCCTTTACACAAGCTTTAGGGGATTGACAGTGATACGACTTTACACAAGCTTTAGGGGATTGACAGTGGTACGCCTTTACACAAGCTTTAGGGGATTGACAGTGATACGCCTTTACACAAGCTTTAGGAGATTGACAGTGGTACGCCTTTACACAAGCTTTAGGAGATTGACAGTGATACGACTTTACACAAGCTTTAGGAGATTGACAGTGGTACGCCTTTACACAAGCTTTAGGGGATTGACAGTGATAGGCCTTTACACAAGCTTTAGGAGATTGACAGTGGTACGCCTTTACACAAGCGTTAGGAGATTGACAGTGGTACGCCTTTACACAAGCTTTAGGGGATTGACAGTGGTACGCCTTTACACAAGCTTTAGGGGATTGACAGTGGTACGCCTTTACACAAGCTTTAGGGGATTGACAGTGGTACGCCTTTACACAAGCTTTAGGAGATTGACAGTGGTACGCCTTTACACAAGCTTTAGGAGATTGACAGTTATACGCCTTTACACAAGCTTTAGGAGATTGACAGTGATACGCCTTTACACAAGCTTTAGGAGATTGACAGTGATACGCCTTTACACAAGCTTTAGGGGATTGACAGTGATACGCCTTTACTCAAGCTTTAGGGGATTGGCAGTGATACGCCTTTACACAAGCTTTAGGAGATTGGCAGTGATACGCCTTTACACAAGCTTTAGGAGATTGACAGTGATACGCCTGTACACAAGCTTTAGAGGATTGACAGTGGTACGCCTTTACACAAGCTTTAGGGGATTGACAGTGATACGCCTTTACACAAGCTTTAGGGGATTGACAGTGATACGCCTTTACACAAGCTTTAGGGGATTGACAGTGATACGCCTTTACACAAGCTTTAGGAGATTGACAGTGGTACGCCTTTACACAAGCGTTAGGAGATTGACAGTGATACGCCTTTACACAAGCTTTAGAGGATTGACAGTGATACGACTTTACACAAGCTTTAGGAGATTGACAGTGATACGACTTTACACAAGCTTTAGGGGATTGACAGTGATACGCCTTTACACAAGCTTTAGGGGATTGACAGTGATACGCCTTTACACAAGCTTTAGAGGATTGACAGTGATACGACTTTACACAAGCTTTAGGAGATTGACAGTGATACGCCTTTACACAAGCTTTAGGAGATTGACAGTGATACGCCTTTACACAAGCTTTAGAGGATTGACAGTGATACGACTTTACACAAGCTTTAGGGGATTGACAGTGGTACGCCTTTACACAAGCTTTAGGAGATTGACAGTGGTACGCCTTTACACAAGCTTTAGGAGATTGACAGTGATACGCCTTTACACAAGCTTTAGGAGATTGACAGTGATACGCCTTTACACAAGCTTTAGAGGATTAACAGTGATATGCCTTTACACAAGCTTTAGGGGATTGACAGTGATACGGTTTTACACAAGCTTTATGGGATTGACAGTGGTACGCCTTTACAGAAGCTTTAGGAGATTGACAGTGGTACGCCTTTACACAAGCTTTAGGAGATTGACAGTGGTACGCCTTTACAGAAGCTTTAGGAGATTGACAGTGATACGCCTTTACACAAGCTTTAGGGGATTGACAGTGATACGCCTTTACACAAGCTTTAGGAGATTGACAGTGATACGCCTTTACACAAGCTTTAGGGGATTGACAGTGCCTAAAAATATACACCTTGGTCCGTATTCACCAACCCATTCTTAGACTTAAGACTTAGAATACAGAATATTCTTAAAACTGTTCTGTTCTATAAAGGCTGTAAATTTGAATCTTACATGGTATTCAGCCACGCTAATTACATCATTCTTTATTTAGAACGATTTATTATGGCATAAGCAGCCTTGGTACCAAGCAGATTTGCAAACTCAGAAATCTTTTTTCTTGAGTGTTAGACGATGTTTTTTATTCGTAAGTGTAAGAATGTGTTGGTGAATACGGGCCCTGCTTGACAAATGCTTATTTCGGCTTCCAAAGTGCTGAAAGAAATTTTAAGAAAGGAAAGAAATATATGAGGAGTGTCGTTGGAAAACCGGGCTTAATGAATGTGCGTAAAGTGTCTTACCGGATTAGCCTGTGCAGTCTGTACAGGCTAATCAGGGACGACACTTTCCGCTTTTATGGTATGTTCTGTTTCAAGGAAGTCTTTTCTAAACATAAATCCACTGTAGGCGGAAAGTGCCGTCCCATATTAGTGCGGACTGCACAGGCTAATCCAGGACGACACTTTATTCACATGCATTAAGTCTGGTTTTCCCCCCACGACACGCCTCATATATAAAAAACTTCTATCTGTATAAACCCTGTCTGATTACTGTGTTTTTGTGATAATCAGGGTGTCTTTTTATCTTCGTGCCAATAAAGTACCCATTTACAAAGCCATGGAAAACAATCCTAAAAAAGTATTGAAAATAAATTTAATTTGTTGCATACTTTATATGGGATCAAAGCAATGTGATTGGGTAAAACCAGTGCCTGTATGAGATTTAGCGCTTTTGATTGGTCAGTTGTAATGTTCCTATATGACATTGCAATTATGAAAGTTTTTAGAAACAAAATGACGCCATCTTGAAATAAATGCAACAAAACACACAAAAATTGGATCTGTAACATTTTCAGTGTTATGTTTTTCAAATAATTGAAGTTCTTATTAACCTTCATAATAACCTGAAAGAAAATTAGGAATTTTAGTCAATAATGTTATGTTGATTGATAAAATACTTATTTAATAAGTTATTTCATACAGGCACTGTCATTTGTCCTCGGTCAGCTGTATTGGCATTCGCCGTACAGGCTCATGCCAAAACAGCAGACCTCGGACAAATAACAGTGCCTGTATGAAATCACTTATTTAATAACATTTTATCACATGTCGTACCTTGTTTCCCGTGTAATACAACCATTACGAATATTTATATCTTACACATGTGTAAGATAACATTTTGAGCGTTTTCATTGGCTACGTATTCTTTGACTGACCAATCGCATGACGTTATTTTGGTGAATGACGTCTTCAACATGAAATGACGTCATGTCAGTACACAACTTTGAGAATTTACCAACTTATTTGGTAAAATAAGAAGGGTTTTATTTCATTTAAAAGCATGTGATAAAAAAGATCTGACACTCGTCATTTCATACCATATTTTATTAAACTTGTCCAGGAAATTTGTTAGTAAGCTTGCCAAAGGCTCGCTTACTAACAAAATTCCTAAACTCGTTTAATAAATTATGGTATAAAATGACAACTCGTGTCAGATCCTATATATATTATAGCAGAGTTTGGACACACAAATACAGGACATAATCTGCTGTTCGCCAAATTAGCTGATGGCTACAAGTTTGAACATTATGCTTATGAAAGTTTTCTTTAGCTGCAACCTTTTCTTCAAACTATAATATATACTAAATTAATAGGATTTGAACGAGGTAAGGAAATGTTGGCTAAAGTAAATTTCAATGCAGGAAGTACGCAGGTGAAATAGTGTTGTGCTTTATTAGAATTTTTACATGCACTTAATTTAAGAATTGAATAGTATTGTTCTGCATTTCATCGGTGTATGAACTGTCGGGAAAATGACGCCTAATTTGCATAAATGCCGACGGCGTGTACGCATAAATTAGGCATAATTTTCCGACAGTTCATACACCGATGCAATGAAGAAAAATACTATTCTATTTTTATAATTACAACCAAAAGTGGATATCGACTTAACTTTTAACTGTCTAAGGGTCGCAACTGACGTGCAGGAACCCCCGTTTTAGTTTTGGTTTCATTTTCGTCGAGTGGCATTTCTAATATCTCGTTTGACATGTTTAATTGCTCTGGATCATTTTGGAGTTGACTAGCTGGTAAAAACATTTCAAATTTCCCAATATGCGTTAACAATTTCATCGTCTGCAACACCGGCAACCGATAAATCAGCCATTTTGTTTATGAACTTTCGTGCAAAACAATGACGTCATTTTGCAAATAGCGAATTAAAGTAAACATCGTATGGTTTGCGCAGAATTATGATTTTGCAAACAGAGAATCAAATAGTAGTACCCTCATGAATAATAAAGAGGTAACTTGCATATGCAGCCGGTTTATCGGTGTATGAATGATAGGGCACATGGGCGGATTATCCAATCAGAATGCAGCCTTTACGTGAAAATGCAAAACGTTTTAATTATATATATCCCAAAGCTGCTGATGGTCGGCGTACATGCTATGTATGTTTCGTGTTTGTTATGTGTGCAGAGAGAAGCACCCTGATCTCAAGGAAGACTTAAAGAAGTTCAAGGCGTATCTAACGGACTCCTCCACAGAACTGGCCGCCCTCAAAGTCTGGCAACTTCAAGGTAACTGAAGAGATTTTGGGTGGTGACTCTGTTTGACACTATAAAAAAAAATGCCTTTCTTTTCTTGGTATACTGACCAACAGCTTTGTTCATGGTATTCTGACAGACATGACGGTTTGTCTTGTTAAGTATAAACAAAGCGAAACTCCAGCTGCGAAAGCAGGAGAGAACTCTTATTAGCAGCCCGAGGTCTTTTATTTATGGCAAGTGACCAATTGCCAAAAACAATACACAGGACATCACAAAAACACATAACAAACACAAAACACACATGAATAAAACTGGGGTCACCGCCTTTGAACGGTCAATGCAAAGCATTGGAGGTTTAAACCGGTTTGTGTGCGCACAAACCTCACACTTGGCCCAGAATTATTCACAAAACATGTAAGTGTAAATAAAAATTAACCTCATAGCATCGCAATTCAAATTAAACAGCAATAAAAGAGAATATTATTCAATTTAATGACCATTTATTTACTCAATGGCTAGATGCAAACCAGCGAAGCAGAATTGCAACTTTCTGAGGCACGATGAAATGAAACAAAAAACGAGTATCAACTACATCTCGTCTTTTTATAAAAAGCTTTAAAGACATAGCATCATATAAATGGATTTTCAGTTCGTCATGCAATTTTAAAGCCTATGTTAGCATTACCAGTTGCCAAAATAGCCATTGACTTCAAATTTTGAAAATTATTTGACATTGAGGTTTATTTTCACATTTTTCGGGAAAGTAATTCAAAGTGGCAGGTATTCTGGCAAATAAAAAAAAAAAAAGGCTACTAATTTTTATTTTTTCCAAGTGGTAACCTACATGAAGGTTATAGCCTTCTGGTAAAATGTTACAGATTTTTTCCAAGTGGTAACCTACATGAAGGTTATAGCCTTCTGTTAAAATGTTACAGATTTTTTCCAAGTGGTAACCTACATGAAGGTTATGGCCTTCTGTTAAAATGTTACAGATTTTTTCCAAGTGGTAACCTACATGAAGGTTATAGCCTTCTGTTAAAATGTTACAGATTTTTTCCAAGTGGTAACCTACATGAAGGTTATAGCCTTCTGTTAAAATGTTACAGATTTTTTCCAAGTGGTAACCTACATGAAGGTTATAGCCTTCTGTTAAAATGTTACAGATTTTTTCCAAGTGGTAACCTACATGAAGGTTATAGCCTTCTGTTAAAATGTTACAGATTTTTTCCAAGTGGTAACCTGCATGAAGGTTATAGCCTTCTGTTAAAATGTTACAGATTTTTTCCAAGTGGTAACCTACATGCAGGTTATAGCCTTCTGTTAAAATGTTACAGATTTTTTCCAAGTCTTCTATATAAACTAAAACCCCGCTTTGCGACCACATTGTTTTTACGACCACCCCGCTAAAGCGGACGCTTTTTAAAAGACGCGATTGTTTTCCTATATATTTCGATGGTCGCAAACCCCGATTATACGGGCACCCCGCTATTCCGTATTACAACGAATATTCCCAGACCGAAAGTACAAACTAATGCTCAAAATAACCCCCGTTATTGCGACCGGTGTCATTTGGTCGTTGACACTTACCATCATCCATAAACAACATATGCCATGGAGATAACATAATGCTTTGCGGTATAAATGGAACGCGTGAAAAACAATGTTACAACTGTTTTGATAAGGGATTAGCACATTGACTGTGTCTCAGATTACATTATTTGACACTATCAGGCAGTTAGTGGGTAACACTGATAAATGCTAAACCTTAAATGGGCTAAGTTACTAAAGTTTTAATTAATTTCCGACTTAATGTAAAATTAATATCCATAACTATAAGTAACAAAATCTGTATTCATTAAAATATGTTTGAAAACACATAGGAATTTTCGTTTTCTATTCACTATTCATTATTTTCATTAAAAAATCTAATTACAAAGACGTTTTAAAAACAATGTACTGACTCGGTGATCTGCCGTACCTCGATAATACGACCACCTCGCTATTAAGACCACTGTTGTTAAGACCGCCAAGTGGTCGTATTAGCGGGATTTTACTGTAGCTCACGTGAGCATGAAGTGCACAAGAAAAGGTGAGCTATTCGATTGTTTGTCTTTCATCCTTCAATATTTGTCATCATTAATTCTTATTCTGAAATGGCTACCCTAAACGTGTGGCAACTCCAAGGTAACTGCTGTGCTTGGATCCTTAAATATTTGTCATCATTAATTATTATTTTTGAAATGGCTACCCTAAACGTTTTGTCTGTGTCCAAACGTGCATTGCGGGGGGGGGGGGGGGGCAACTCCAAGGTTACTGCTGTGCTTGGATCCTTCAATATTTGTCATCATTAATTCTTATTCTGAAATGGCTACCCTAAACGTTTTGTCTGTGTCCAAACGTGCATTGCGGGGGGGGGGGGGGGGGGCAACTCTTTGGTTACTGCTGTGCTTGGATCCTTCAATATTTGTCATCATTAATTCTTATTCTGAAATGGCTACCCTAAACGTTTTGTCTGTGTCCAAACGTGCATTGCGGGGGGGGGGGGGGGGGGCAACTCCAAGGTTACTGCTGTGCTTGGATCCTTCAATATTTGTCATCATTAATTCTTATTCTGAAATGGCTACCCTAAACGTTTTGTCTGTGTCCAAACGTGCATTGCGGGGGGGGGGGGGCAACTCCAAGGTTACTGCTGTGCTTGGATCCTTCAATATTTGTCATCATTAATTCTTATTCTGAAATGGCTACCCTAAACGTTTTGTCTGTGTCCAAACGTGCATTGCGGGGGGGGGGGGAGCAACTCTTTGGTTACTGCTGTGCTTGGATCCTTCAATATTTGTCATCATTAATTCTTATTCTGAAATGGCTACCCTGAATGTTTTGTCTGTGTCCAAACGTGCATTGCGGGGGGGGGTGGGGGGGGGCAACTCCAAGGTTACTGCTGTGCTTGGATCCTTCAATATTTGTCATCATTAATTCTTATTCTGAAATGGCTACCCTAAACGTTTTGTCTGTGTCCAAACGTGCATTGCGGGGGGGGGGGGGGGCAACTCTTTGGTTACTGCTGTGCTTGGATCCTTCAATATTTGTCATCATTAATTCTTATTCTGAAATGGCTACCCTAAACGTTTTGTCTGTGTCCAAACGTGCATTGCGGGGGGGGGGGGCAACTCCAAGGTTACTGCTGTGCTTGGATCCTTCAATATTTGTCATCATTAATTCTTATTCTGAAATGGCTACCCTAAACGTTTTGTCTGTGTCCAAACGTGCATTGCGGGGGGGGGGGGGGCAACTCCAAGGTTACTGCTGTGCTTGGATCCTTCAATATTTGTCATCATTAATTCTTATTCTGAAATGGCTACCCTAAACGTTTTGTCTGTGTCCAAACGTGCATTGCGGGGGGGGGGGGGCAACTCCAAGGTTACTGCTGTGCTTGGGCTTTTTCATCATTGTTTTTCTTTTCTAAGTATTCAAGACAACATGGTTTCAACACACAAATGTTTGTTCTTGGTATGCTGCAAAACATGTTTTGTCTGCCAACTGTTTTTTTTCTTTTCTAAGTATTCAAGACAACATGTTTTCAAAACAGCATGTTTGTTCTTGGTATGCTGCAAAACATGTTTTGTCTACCAACAGTTTTTTTTTCTCGGTAAAACTTAGCGATAAAAGGTTAGAGCTTTTTTTGTCAAAATGTCAAATGATGGTGGGAAATTGAGATTGTTGAAAGGTTTGAAATGTTTTCCTACAGTTTGTATGAGGTGTGTGTTAGATCGGAGTTGGCCAGCTGTCCAGGGGGTGATGTTAGCCAGTATGAGGGATCCCCTACACTGCTATACCCCCTCAATGTCTGTATGCATTCAAATGAACCAGGATGGCCACCGAACCTGGAAAACAGGGATAGCATGCAAAAGTGTTAAATAAATACCCCGCAGTAAAAACCATGGAAGAAAAAAAATAAAAATAAAAATCAGGCAAAAATATTTGGCAAATGCCAAGCAGATTTCAAATTAACAGCAAATTTAGAACAGAACAGTTTCAAGAATATTATTTCTTGTATGTCTTGAGTCTATGAATGGCTTGGTGAATACATGCCTGATGTACATGCCTGATGTATTTCCCTGATGTACATGCCTGATGTATTTCCCTGATGTACATGCCTGATGTATTTCCCTGATGTACATGCCTGATGTATTTCCCTGATGTACATGCCTGATGTATTTCCCTGATGTACATGCCTGGTGTACCTGGTGTATTTCCCTGATGTACATGCCTGATGTATTTCCCTGATGTACATACCTGATGTATTTCCCTGATGTACATGCCTGATGTATTTCCCTGATGTACATGCCTGATGTATTTCCCTGATGTACATGCCTGATGTATTTCCCTGATGTACATGCCTGATGTATTTCCCTGATGTACATGCCTGATGTATTTCTTAGATCTGAGTCTACAAGCTGCACAGAAGGTGGTCTCAGCCGGCCCAAGTGACGCCTTGCAGGTGCTACGTGACGTGAGTCAGAACTTCCCGTCAATGGCTCGATCCCTCGTGAAGACCATTGTAGACAGCAACATGAAGAAAGAGATCTTGAAAAACCACCAGGTGAGAATACGTGGAAGTCGTGGTTTTAGCAGGTTTAATCAGTTGCTGTAATATTTGCCTGCACGTTTAGCAATGCTTCAGCAGGTTAAGAATTTTGACAGTTTTAATCAAATGTTTTAATATTTGTTTGCAAGTTTAGGGTTGTTTCGACAGTAAAGAATTTTGACAGGTTTAATCAAAGTTTTAAGATGTGTTAACAAATCTAGTGTTGTTTCGACAGTTAAAGAATTTTGACAGCTTTAATCAAAGTTTTAAATATGTTTAGCAAATTTAGTGTTGTTTCAGCAGTTTAAGAATTTTGACAGTTTTAATCCAAGTTTTTATAGTTGTTTGCAATTTTAGGGTTGTTTTTCGACTGTTTAAGAGTTTTGACAGTTGTAATCTATGTTTAAATATTATTTGCTGGCAAGTTTAGTGCGGTAATAAAGGTTCACAAGTTTAGTGCGGTAATAAAGGTTCACAAGTTTAGTGCAGTAATAAAGGTTCACAAGTTTAGTGCGGTAATAAAGGTTCACAAGTTTAGTGTGGTTATAAAGGTTCACAAGTTTAGTGTTGTAATAAAGGTTCACAAGTTTAGTGCGGTAATAAAGGTTCACAAGTTTAAATGTGGTAATAAAGGTTCACAAGTTTAGTGTGGTAATAAAGGTTCACAAGTTTAGTGCGGTAATAAAGGTTCACAAGTTTAGTGCGGTAATAAAGGTTCACAAGTTTTGCATCGTTTCGAAAGTTTAAGAATTTTGACAGTATTAATGTCAGTTTTAATATTTGTTTGCAAGTTTAGGATAGTTTGGACAGTTTTAACCAAACATATGACAGTCAGATTGGGAGTATGACTGGTGTGACTCTTTGTGACTGAATAATCTAAAATAGCGACCTATAGTGTTTTTTTCATGGCCAATTTGGGGCCGAATTTCGGTCCCATTGCCCTGGTTAAAAGGTATATATTTTTCCTCTATATTTACCTTAAAATTCCCCTCAGAATGTTAGCTGTATTTTGAAAAAGAAATGACCAAAATCGGACAAAAATTGACTAAGAGGAATTTTCTTAAAATATCCCAGCAGTTTTTCATCAAACCAAGCTAAAGCAGTTACCATTGGTAGCAAAACAATTGATTAATTAATTGTTTATAAAAAAGTAGAATTTATAAACATGTAAATTTACTAATAATGCTTTTCTAAAAAAAAATCCCCTTTTGCTGTAAAATTCCCCATCTAAAGGGCCCAGCCACCTTTCCACCCAAAGATACAAAAAACCACTGCTAACGGTAAGGGGCATAAAAATGAAACAATTATGTAATCCCGTACAGACAGGCCAGTGCTAAAACTACATGTAGCTTCAATGAAATTTACTTGACATTTTCTAAGTTGATTTTTGCTGGAAAAAACCCCACTGAAAATCACAATTTTCGAAAAAAATACATGGACTGACATTTATAATTGGAAGTAAGCACTACATATTTGTTTAAGATTATATAACAGGTTTCTGTCAACACTGTGTGACATTTACTGAATAAACACATGTAAAGAGTTTGTTTATTGATTCAATTCGATTGTACATGGAAACTATTTTTGTACATAATTAGAGTTAAACAATGTCCTAAAAAGTACATGTCCACCAAAATTAAAGGTTATTGTACCAGACTGTAATTTTCAAATTCCTTGAGCCCAGAAAATATGTTACAAATACAGGGAGGATTTTGAAGGCACCTAGTTAGGTCCACAGAAAATGTACAGTGTATTTCCAGCTGGCCCTAATTGAATTTTGTTTTGTTTTTTCTGCCCCTTACTGTAATGTATGTCATTGACCATGAATGAAATAAAATAAGATCTTACAGTAAAATCAACAAATTTTCTCTCTGTTTCATGTTTGTTGTAAAAATGATAATTTTTCACTATGTAACCAAGAGTTAAATAATATTGTTATCATTTAACTTGACCCACAGTGAAATGAAAATGTTATCATTCACTTTATTTCTCCAATCTTTCTTGCAAACCATGAAATAAGGAGTCAGTGTTTCAGCGATTCCTAACTTTGTGGATATCTAATTGGAAAATGGTCAGCAGCATTTGTTGCATAACAATGGAATCAGGATGCATTCAGACATTTGTTTTGCATCACAGGCAAAACTTTACTACAACATTTTTATAAAGGGACTCAAACAGGCAAATTAAATAGGGATGGCATCCAATACCAAAACTGGCATTCAAATATTTGCTTTTTCATGCAATCGAATATTTGAATATTCGCATGGACGCTTATTGAGTACTTTGAACTTTGTATTCTAGGCAACATAGTCATTATTTTTGTATGTGAGTAGACCTACCATTGTATTTTCATTAACAAATCACATTTTCCAATTAATGCATAAATCACACAGAATAGGCATAAACAACTAAAAGCCTCATGTTCATTGTTCTTTTAATCAAAACGTATTCAATAAACCACACATTTTGGTCAGTATGGGAATGTGTCAATAAACAAAAGTTTATCAACAAATTTGAGCACCATTTCTCAGTTATACTGACTGCTAAATGTGTGATCGCACTTCTGTTAGTTATTCTTTGTTACTCTTTTAACACGTCTGACGCGAGTTACAATCACCAGTTATGGCATCATACTGTCCTTTTGTTATTGTATATTACTTGCAACTAGATGAGTGGCCACTGACACTGACCCGTGTATTCAATATATCTTGGTCTGACACGTGACACGGGGTGAATCCATTTAAAACCCGGTTTTAAGTATGTATTGGTGAAATACTGCCATTATGTTTACAGAAAAATACTTAATAATATCAGGAAATGTTGTTTTTTTTAAGCAGTACAAATTTGCAAATATTCGAATAGCATTTTAACTATTCAAATGTTGATCATTCAATTGAATGTTCGAATAGTTTTGCCATCCCTAAAATAAATGCATTGTTTGTCACAGAAAACTGGTCTTCTCCACTCTGCCCTCAGTATTATGTTTACCTCCCTGAAGGAGGTTTTTTTGCCGGCCATGGTTTGTCAGTTTGTTTGCAACTTAGCAACTTGTTGCATAAAAGTTGTGAACAAATTTGCTTGAAATTTTCTAGAAAGGTTAGAATTGAGCAAATGAACAAATGTTTAGATGTTGGTTGTGGTCAGCATCCAGGAATTCTGTTGGGGTATTCCTTATCATTGGGAGATATGGCAAATTGCCACTGTAGCTCATTAGCATGATTAAACCAGTGGACCGTGGAGAGAGTCCAACAAATTGCCACTGTAGCTCATTAGCATGATTAAACCAGTGGACCGTGGAGAGAGTCCAACAAATTGCCACTATAGCTCATTAGCATGATTAAACCAGTAGACAGTGGAGAGAGTCCAACAAATTGCCACTATAACTCATTAGAATGATTAAACCAGTGGACCGTGGAGAGAGTCCAACACATTTTTGCTTGGTCCAGCAAAATTTGTCAGTTAACTGGACTGACAGTCCATCAGTTAAAGTCCTCTCAGTCAGTATGAAAACGGTAATCTCTTAAAAAAATGAAACAAGTCTTTTTATGCCCCGATCATCTTGATGCTCGAGGCATATAGTGATTGTCCTGCCTTCCGGTCCGTCCTTCTGTTCGTGCTGCCTGCTGGTACGTCCTTCCGTTCGTGACAAGGTTGAGTAAATTTTACCGTTTCGTCTAGCAACAACACCGCTTGCTACAATACTTGGGTACTACTTACACAGTTGTTGCTTATGGCCATTCAATTTCCACCATAATCATGTGATTTTTTTTTTTTTTTTTTTCAAGTTATTTCTTGAAGTAATTTTCTTCAAGATTGTTATAAATGTCAAACCAAATTTTTTAGTGGAGGGGAATTTATTTTTTCAATTGGGAAAAAACAGCCATATTTTGCATTGGGAATGGTTGAGATATTCTGACCCTTGAGGCTTATAGAAAAAGGCCTGACAATTTCCCTACGGATAGAGATATCTGTGGGATTTTCACTATAATTATACCATACCTCTGTACTTTAGTACTTTGAGCAATACCGTGGCTATGCTGCGGGGATTCTGCACTGTTTGTGAATGAAGATGGACATTGAGGGTGCGAATTATTCACTATAATTTGCAATTTCATGCCTCTATACTTCAGTACTTTGAGCAGTACCATGGTTACGCTGCGGGAGATTCCACCCTCAATGTGAACAGCATACCAATGGACATGGACGTCCATTGATTGCCAAAAGGGCCTATATGCACAGAAGGCTGATAGGCCCGTTTGGCTTTCAGTGGACGTGGAGATGTACAACATTTTCACTATTAGAGGCGTGTCGTGGGAAAACCGGACTTAGTGCATGTGCATAAAGTGTCATCCCGGATTAGCCTGTGCAGTCCGCACAGGCTAATCCGGGACGGCACTTTCCGCTTACAGTGGATTTCTGTTTAGAATAGACTTCCTTGAAACAGAAAATACCATAAAAGCGGAAAGTGTCGTCCTGGATTAGCCTGTGCGGATTGCACAGGCTAATCCGGGACGACACTTTATGCACATGCATTAAGTCCGGTTTCCCCACGACATGCCTCATTATTATTATTACCATACCCCTCAACTTTACTATGATCATTTATACCATCCCCCTTCCACTGCAGTACTTTGAGCAGTACCATGGCAACGTCGCTGGAGACTCGGCCCTGGTTCTGAATAGCGTGGACATGAGATGTGCCAATTATTCATAATAATTATTAATACCATGCCTCTATACTTCAGTACTTTGAGCAGTACCATGGCTATGCTGCTGGGGACTCGGCCCTCTACGTCAATGGTTTACCAATGGACATGGAGGTCTATGACATCTTTACGCTGCTTGACATCATGAAGTCAGAGGCCAAGGTCATGGAGGGGCTGTTCTCTCTGGGATTCGATGTGAGTTGAAACAAGAGAGTTTTAAAATACATTTGTGCAATTTCTTAGATACCTTCACTGAGTGAGTGTTTATAAGGGTTTTTAATTGAAATTTGGTTGTTGTTGTTAACCCACTTCGTGTTTTGTAACCATTGGATCTTTACTGGAAATTATGGAAATCGGGAACAATACAAGAAAAGTTTGAAATCAAAATATAGTCTTGACGTTTTAGTGAAAAGGACAGACATTCGATTCTGTAACAAACAGTGAGATACTGTCTCTGGAGTGCACACAAAACAGTAACAAACAGTGAGATACTGTCTCTGGAGCGCACAAAAACAGTAACAAACAGTGAGATACTGTCTCTGGAGCACACACAAAACAGTTTTGTATTTTGGCAATGAAATGAAATGCTTGTAAACATGTTTATTATTTTTGAGAAAAAAATGTTGGATTCCGTTTATGCATAATTATGTTTTATGCCAAATCTTTTATTAAAAACATAGTGTCTAACCTTTTTTGCCTCTAATAGTGCAAGACTTTGGTACAGTTTTGATAAAACACATTAAAACCAACACATCTTCAAATAAAATGAATTGGTCTTTTTTATCATTAAAAAAACGTCTTCATATTGGTACCTACTATACATGTATGTCTAAGTTCATGTTTCTTTACTTCAGAGCGAACAGTTATACAGTCTTCTGCAGATAGACACCAAGGGTGGGAAGCAGGACTTTGCCCTCGACATTCGACACACTGCTGTACAGGTGAGACTTTCTCAAACTGCTGCAAGGCATTGTCACTTTCTCTGGGAGTTTTCCAGTACCCAGTTATCTGGTCGGGTTAAGCTACTACCCGGGTGGCAAGTCATTACCCGGGTACCTGTGCTAAATGGTATCAACATTTAATAGATCTTTAATACCATAATGCAACCTTCAAGGGCACCAATATCTTAACTTTATTTAGTTGTGTATTTATCATCCAAAAAATTAAATTCTATGTGACAAAAATAACTTTTTGACATTTAACCACATTCAATAAATTTCCCATTCCTTTAAAACTTTAAAACCCATAAACGTGTGCTTATTACTAAGTATTATTAATGTAAATTTCTTCTGTTACAGCTTTTCAGTGACTTGGTAAAAACTGTTACAGTTTATTCCAAATGTAACTTTCTAAGCATACTCTGCTATCTTCTACAGTTCATCAACGACTTGGAGACAGATGCCAAGTACAAGCAGTGGCCCAGTCAGGTCCAGGACATTCTGAGGCCCACATATCCAGGGATGCTGCGTCATGTGGCCAAGAATTTCTTCAATCTGGTATGTACAATTCCTTGCCTATGTTAGAGTTACCAGTAGCCTAACCAAGAACTTCTACAACCTGGTATGTACGTACAATTCCTTGCCTATGTTAGAGTTACCAGTAGCCTAACCAAGAACTTCTTCAACCTGGTATGTACGTACAATTCCTTGCCCATGTTAGAGTTACTAGTAGCCTAACCAAGAACTTCTACAACCTGGTATGTACGTACAATTCCTTGCCCATGTTAGAGTTACCAGTAGCCTAACCAAGAACTTCTTCAACCTGGTATGTACGTACAATTCCTTGCCTATGTTAGAGTTACTAGTAGCCTAACCAAGAACTTCTACAACCTGGTATGTACGTACAATTCCTTGCCTATGTTAGAGTTACCAGTAGCCTAACCAAGAACTTCTACAACATGGTATGTACGTACAATTCCTTGCCTATGTTAGAGTTACCAGTAGCCTAACCAAGAACTTCTTCAACCTGGTATGTACGTACAATTCCTTGCCTATGTTAGAGTTACTAGTAGCCTAACCAAGAACTTCTACAACCTGGTATGTACGTACAATTCCTTGCCTATGTTAGAGTTACCAGTAGCCTAACCAAGAACTTCTTCAACCTGGTATGTACGTACAATTCCTTGCCTATGTTAGAGTTACTAGTAGCCTAACCAAGAACTTCTTCAACCTGGTATGTACGTACAATTCCTTGCCTATGTTAGAGTTACTAGTAGCCTAACCAAGAACTTCTTCAACCTGGTATGTACGTACAATTCCTTGCCTATGTTAGAGTTACTAGTAGCCTAACCAAGAACTTCTTCAACCTGGTATGTACGTACAATTCCTTGCCTATGTTAGAGTTACTAGTAGCCTAACCAAGAACTTCTTCAACCTGGTATGTACGTACAATTCCTTGCCTATGTTAGAGTTACCAGTAGCCTAACCAAGAACTTCTTCAACCTGGTATGTACGTACAATTCCTTGCCTATGTTAGAGTTACCAGTAGCCTAACCAAGAACTTCTTCAACCTGGTAGGTACGTACAATTCCTTGCCTATGTTAGAGTTACTAGTAGCCTAACCAAGAACTTCTTCAACCTGGTATGTACGTACAATTCCTTGCCTATGTTAGAGTTACTAGTAGCCTAACCAAGAACTTCTTCAACCTGGTAGGTACGTACAATTCCTTGCCTATGTTAGAGTTACTAGTAGCCTAACCAAGAACTTCTTCAACCTGGTATGTACGTACAATTCCTTGCCTATGTTAGAGTTACCAGTAGCCTAACCAAGAACTTCTTCAACCTGGTATGTACGTACAATTCCTTGCCTATGTTAGAGTTACTAGTAGCCTAACCAAGAACTTCTTCAACCTGGTATGTACGTACAATTCCTTGCCTATGTTAGAGTTACTAGTAGCCTAACCAAGAACTTCTTCAACCTGGTATGTACGTACAATTCCTTGCCTATGTTAGAGTTACCAGTAGCCTAACCAAGAACTTCTTCAACCTGGTAGGTACGTACAATTCCTTGCCCATGTTCGAGTTACCAGTAGCCTAACCAAGAACTTCTTCAACCTGGTATGTACGTACAATTCCTTGCCTATGTTAGAGTTACTAGTAGCCTAACCAAGAACTTCTTCAACCTGGTATGTACGTACAATTCCTTGCCCATGTTAGAGTTACCAGTAGCCTAACCAAGAACTTCTTCAACCTGGTATGTACGTACAATTCCTTGCCTATGTTAGAGTTACTAGTAGCCTAACCAAGAACTTCTTTAACCTGGTATGTACGTACAATTCCTTGCCTATGTTAGAGTTACTAGTAGCCTAACCAAGAACTTCTTCAACCTGGTATGTACGTACAATTCCTTGCCTATGTTAGAGTTACTAGTAGCCTAACCAAGGACTTCTTCAACCTGGTATGTACGTACAATTCCTTGCCTATGTTAGAGTTACTAGTAGCCTAACCAAGAACTTCTTCAACCTGGTATGTACGTACAATTCCTTGCCTATGTTAGAGTTACTAGTAGCCTAACCAAGAACTTCTTCAACCTGGTAGGTACGTACAATTCCTTGCCTATGTTAGAGTTACTAGTAGCCTAACCAAGAACTTCTTCAACCTGGTATGTACGTACAATTCCTTGCCCATGTTAGAGTTACTAGTAGCCTAACCAAGAACTTCTTCAACCTGGTATGTACGTACAATTCCTTGCCTATGTTAGAGTTACTAGTAGCCTAACCAAGAACTTCTTCAACCTGGTATGTACGTACAATTCCTTGCCTATGTTAGAGTTACCAGTAGCCTAACCAAGAACTTCTTCAACCTGGTATGTACGTACAATTCCTTGCCTATGTTAGAGTTACTAGTAGCCTAACCAAGAACTTCTACAACCTGGTATGTACGTACAATTCCTTGCCTATGTTAGAGTTACTAGTAGCCTAACCAAGAACTTCTACAACCTGGTATGTACGTACAATTCCTTGCCCATGTTAGAGTTACCAGTAGCCTAACCAAGAACTTCTTCAACCTGGTATGTACGTACAATTCCTTGCCTATGTTAGAGTTACTAGTAGCCTAACCAAGAACTTCTTCAACCTGGTATGTACGTACAATTCCTTGCCCATGTTAGAGTTACCAGTAGCCTAACCAAGAACTTCTTCAACCTGGTATGTACGTACAATTCCTTGCCTATGTTAGAGTTACTAGTAGCCTAACCAAGAACTTCTTCAACCTGGTATGTACGTGCAATTCCTTGCCTATGTTAGAGTTACCAGTAGCCTAACCGAGAACTTCTTCAACCTGGTAGGTACGTACAATTCCTTGCCTATGTTATTAATATTATCAGTAGCGAAAATAGCAACTGGCTTACGAAAACTTAAGAGAGCGCCTGGCCGAGATGTTTTTCTTCAATGTGGCGCGTACATCATCTCTCTCTTGTATCAGTTCCTAAATGACCTCTGACTTGTGCAACATCTAAAGCCCACATGTCCGGCGATAATGAGAATTTCTTCAATATGGTATGTACAGTTCCTCGCCTATGTTAGAATCACCTGTAAGAAAAACAGCCAGTGGCTATCACAAACCTCGATAATAGACAGCCTGGCCAAAAATGTCTTCAATCTGGTATGTACAATTCTTTGCCTACGTTAGAATAATCTGTTAGAAAAATAGCCAGTGCCAATTAAAATTTATGGAATGAGACCACCTTGTCAAGAATTTCGTCAATCTTGTATGTACAATTCCTTGCCTATGTTAAACGAGGAATTGTATATGTATGTGAAAACAGCCAGTGGCTACCAAAAAACTTTCAAGAGATCGCCCTTCCAAGAATTTCAACGATCTTGTGCTTATAAAATCAGTGATGTTATTTTGCTATTTTTACTGCCGAATAAAGGCAGTTTCCCCTTGCCAATAAACTTCCATTTTTCCCCTAAAATTACTCTATTTTTCCCCCAAAATAAGACATTTCCCATCAAACTGGGTTGGTATTTCAATTAAAATTGACAACTTTTATTGCTTTTTTACACACAATATTAGGTTGCAAATAGACCAAAATCCAGTGTTCAAGACATCGATAAAACAGTAATGGTACTACCGTGAATAGAAGCAAAAAACATAGCTTAAAAAATGACTGTTGCCACGTATAAAAAACTATTATTTTTCCATTTTGAGTTTGTCGCACTAAAATTTCCCTAGTTCAAAGGCACAGGTAGTTGTAAAAATTGCAAAAAAGATCACTGATAAAATGCTTATAACATCTGGGACCCACGTTTCTGGAATGCTGCAACAAGAACTTCTTCAATCTGGTTGGTACAACACCTGGGTTCATATTTCAGAAATATCTTACAGAACAAGGTATACAAGTAATTCAACTTCAAATCATCTTATAACTTAACATTTAGTTTGTTTGTACATTCCTGACATTTGCCTTGCCCAACAGTTTTCCCTGCAAGGGGGTATGTGCGCAAAGACAGCGGCTGTTCTAGTCTACACATGTATTACTAGTCAAACCACTCTACAAAAACACCTGCAAGCTTCTCAGGTCCAGAAAACATTATGCTGAGTGGAAATATATTTACAGGTGTTCTTAGTCGACCCACTGGACAAGAACAGTCGTGAGCTGCTCAAAATGGCTGAGTCCTTCTACGTGCACAATGTTCCCGTGCGTATCGGGGTGGTGTTCGTGCTAGGCGGTGACCGGGATACATGCGGGCTGGATGATGCGGGTGTGGCCCTTGCGTATGGTTTCGACTACATACGGCAGAAAGAGAACGCCCCTAAGGCTCTCACATTCATCACAGATGTAAGATTTCCGTGTCTCTTAATTATGCAAGAAAACCTGGTTATTACAGATGTAAGATTTCCGTGTCTCTTAATTATGCAAGAAAACCTGGTTATTACAGATGTAAGATTTCCATGTCTCTTAATTATGCAAGAAAACCTGGTTATTACAGATGTAAGATTTCCTGTATGAAAATGCAGTTTACCCTTCAGACCCCTACATAATGTTGCAAAGTGGAAATCATAAAAAACAATTAGGTTTAGTAAAACAGTTCCCAGTTACCTATACGGCTGTTGCACATTTTACCTGGGATACAAAAATATGAAATTCTTTGGAAACATTCTTTGGTAATCATTCCGTTTTTTCAGCAAAAAATATTTTATTTCTGGATATTTAGTTTTATTTGCAAAACATTCTCCATTTTCTTTCATGGTAACTTTTGTTGGTGTGTTCTATAAGAATATCTTTAATTACATGTATTCATGTGTGTAGAAATTCAAGTAACAAGTGCCATGATTTAAATCAGTGATTGTTTATGAAACAGGGATGATTTGTGTATGATTCATTCGTAACTCAGTAAACAACCTTGCCTGGTACAATATCATGATTTGCTTCCCCATATTTGGATTGGAGATTGACTTAAAATCTGTGACATAGTAAACAACGTTTTGCGACACCTTATAATGCTTCAAAATTTTTTGATTGAGGAATGACTGTGTAAAACTCTTACATCAGTAAGGCCAAAAAAAAATAATTGTGTGTTGCGGGCAACTGTCTCACCCAAGTAAGGAAGGGTCCAGATTGAGTTTTTTCTTAGCTCAACTTTTCATTCAAACAACATCTCCTAAACCACTTGGCAGATTTTCACCAAACTTCACAGGAATGATCTTTACGTGACCCTCTTTCAAAGTTGTTCAGATCGTTACAGTCCGCTGCATATGTAGGTCACCAGAGCTAAAAATAGATTTAAAAAGTGTAAACTTGAAAAATCTCTGAAACCACAGGGCCCAGAGGTTTCATATTTGGTATGTAACATCCTATAGTGGTCCTCTACAAAGATTGTTCAATTATGCCCCTGGGGTCAAAACGAGCCACGCCCTGGTTTATATAGAATATATAGCAAAATGACTTTAAAAATCTTCTCTGAAACTGCAAGGCCCAGAGGTTTCATATTCGGTATGTAACATCCTTTAGTGGTCCTTTACAAAGTTTGTTCAAATTATGCCCCTGGGGTCAAAATGGGCCACGCCTTGGGGGTCACATGATTTATATAGAATATATAGCAAATGACTTTAAAAATCTTCTCCTCTAAAAACACAAGGCCCAGATATTTGGTATGTAACATCCTATAGTGGTCCTCTACAAGGAGTGTTCAAATTATGCCCCTGGGGTCAAAACTGGCCACACCCCGGGGGTCACATGGTTTATATTAACTAAATAGCAAAATGTCTTTAAAAATCTTCTTCTCTGAAACCGCATGGCCCAGAGGTTTCATATTTGGTATGTAACATCCTATAGTGGTCCTCTACAAATATTGTTCAATTTATGTGCCTGGAGTCAAAACTGGCCATGCCCCGGGGATCACCTGATTTATATAGACTTAAATAGCAAAATGACTTTAATAATCTTTCCCTCGGAAACCACAATGCCCAGAGGTTTCTTATTTGGTATGTAACATCGTATAGTGGTCCTCTACAAAGAGTGTTCAAATTATGTCCCTGGGGTCAAAACTAGCTACGCCCCGGGGGGTCACATGGTTTATATAAACTTAAATAGCAAAATGTCTTTAAAAATTCTTCTCCTCTGAAACCGCAAGGCGCAGAGGTTTCGTATTTGGTATGTAACATCCTATAGTGGTCCTCTACAAAGATTGTTCAATTATGCTCCTGGGGTCAAAACGAGCCACGCCCTGTGGGTCACATGGTTATATAGAATATATAGCAAAATGACTTTAAAAATCTTCTCCTCTGAAACTGCAAGGCCCAGAGGTTTCATATATTTGGTATGTAACATCCTTTAGTGGTCCTTTACAAGTTTGTTCAAATTATGCCCCTAGGGTCAAAACTGGTCACGCCTCGGGCATCACATGGTTTATATAGACTTAAATAGCAAAATGACTTTAAAAATCTTTACATGAAACCGCAAGGCTCAGAAATTTGTTCAAGATTGTTGAAATTATGCCCCTGGGATAAAAATAAGCCACGCCTCGGGGATGCAAATTCCAAATGGGTAACAAGGTCTCAGGTGAGCGTCCTAGGGCCCTCAGGGCCCTCTTGTTTAACTTTTTTTATAAAAGACACATTTTGGTAAAAAAAACATTGAAAAATCTATAAAATCTGATAAATAAGAATTTCTGGGAAAACAATCGTTGGTAAAAACTTAATGTTTGAGGGCTTTTCGCTAGGTAGGGTTGGGTCACCCGAAACAGAGAATTTTTTTTTTTGCCTAAACAATATTGCCAGTCATGATTCACAAGCCCTTGTGTTGACTGGTTTCAGCTGTGACCAAATAAACAACCTTGAGTGATCTGCATGTCATAACTTACAATCCCATGTTTTCACTGAGGATCGACTGACTGTTAAAAACTCTAATATATGACTCAGTAAACAACAGTTTGCGTAACCATAACTACCAGTATTGCAGTATCATGATTCAAAATTCCATATTTTGAATGAGGACTGACTGTTCAAAGTCACGGTGGAAAACAGTGTAAACAGGGGGAAATGTGTGAGAGAAAAAAAACCTGTAGGGAAAATTATGGAAATTTGGAAATTTTTTACAGTTAAGGAAAAATCATTGAATATGACAAAAAGTGAAAAAAAGAAATCTAGGATCTTATAAATAATTTGACATTACAACTATAAAATTGATGTAATTATTTGTGTAGAATAAGAAGTTAACTGTAGTAAAAATGTGTCAGATTTGAGAATGGCGGTCAAATATCCATGTATACTGTAAACACTATGCACTTTACCAGAAATTTGACACTAAATGTCAGGGAAAATCACAGTCC
Organism: Congeria kusceri; assembly: GCA_027627225.1. Classification (NCBI taxonomy): domain Eukaryota; kingdom Metazoa; phylum Mollusca; class Bivalvia; order Myida; family Dreissenidae; genus Congeria; species Congeria kusceri. The sequence continues at coordinate 21,290,980 of CM051029.1, forward strand.
CGTCAGGGAAAAATCTGGGAAACATCAGGGAATTTTAGCTCGGAATTTAGTGGCCACCTTGAAGTCACTACCATTGCCCTTGAATTATTGACGAAGCAGAAATAGGAATTCATGACACAGTTGTCAGATCGAGTTATGAGTTATCCTTGTTTTTTTACCATCTTTTGGTACATTGTAAGTCCTGTAAAAGCACCTGTTTGCAATCAGAAACAAGTGTATTTTTCCCAAATGTTATGAAATAATACCCACAAAGTTCATGGCAAATTCCATTAGAGAGTGTGATTTAAGGTAGTTAGGTCACGATGTAACTTACGTGTTTATTTGCTGTACACAAACCATCAAAATACTGCCAATTAAAAACGTGCATTTCCTTCACCCTTCAACATTTTTCCCACATTCTGGTAGTATGATTTGGCAATGTGAAAATTCCTAGTTTAATGGGTACCGCACCCATTCATAAATCTGTGAAATAAGTTATTGTTTGTTTATCATATAGAGGATATTTGTTTAATGCAGTGTAAGATTGCATTTTATTTCATGAGTGGCCATAGAAACAATATTTTCACGAGGGGCACAATTACGAGTGAAAAATATCTAGTTTCCATGTCCACGAATGAAATAAAATACGATCTTACACTGCATTAAACAAATTTTCTCGTCACAAGTTTTGTGAATTATGACATCTCAAATATGACGTTGTTATGATTCCAAAATTGTCGATCACTGTTGTCGCTTAAGTATATTTATATTGAATTTTATTATGTGTTTTCTGATGTTCACACTGACGATTAGGGTATTCACATACTTTCAAAAAATAAACATAAAAACAAAGTTAAAAGTAGTTCGATATAACCCAGAGTGAAATGATCAAACGTTATAATTTCACTCGACCTAGAGTGAAATGATTGTGTTATCATTCACTGGCATTCTCCACTCATTCACCGCATTGCATGAAATAAGGGTTGCTACCCATATGCTAATTTAAACGATTGCCAGTAGTCAACTTATTTGTGGTTGTTAACTCTGTGATATTTTTACTGCTTTGGGAATGGGTCCCATGGGTCAAATTGGGAATATCGCATCAGGAAATCTTGCCAATTGGGAAACATTTAAGAAATATTGTTTTATTTAAGAAATAATTTTCGCATTATCGTTGTTTATAGGCCAGTAAACAACGATTTGGAGTTCTGATGCATAGGAATTAAACCACAAGGGTGTTAACCCGAGTTGTTTAATAGCCACGCATCAGAACGACAAAGAGTCGTTTATTGGAAGATAAACGATGATAATGCGAAATTGTTTCGATTCTAACATGATTCGATATATATTTTTGCAATGGTAATTGAAACTAGTTTTTACTATGCTCTGCTCAGAATTGGAACATCTGTTTACGTTATTTATGGGTATTTTAACGACAATAATTATGTCCTTTGTCTATAGAACAATTAGCGAGTATCGTGTTAGAATAATTAATAAATTACTTGAGTGTTATATTGGTTAAGATTGGTATTTTAATGGTGTTGATCCATAAGCTTACGAGTAATTTCATCATTTGACTACTTAGATTCACAATTCCTACGTATTTAGGATTGTCTGACTTCAGATTTGGGAATATTTTCATTTCAATTGGGAAAAATGGACCGTGTTTGGCATTGGGAATGGGTTCTTGTACCTGACCCTGTTATATAAGGGAAAATGGACCGTGTTTGGCATTGGGAATGGGTTCTTGTACCCGACCCTGTTATATAAGGGAAAATGGACCGTGTTTGGCATTGGGAATGGGTTCTTGTACCCGACCCTGTTATATAAGGGAAAATGGACCGTGTTTGGCATTGGGAATGGGTTCTTGTACCTGACCCTGTTATATAAGGGAAAATGGACCGTGTTTGGCATTGGGAATGGGTTCTTGTACCCGACCCTGTTACATAAGGAAAAATGGACCGTGTTTGGCATTGGGAATGGGTTCTTGTACCTGACCCTGTTATATAAGGGAAAATGGACCGTGTTTGGCATTGGGAATGGGTTCTTGTACCCGACCCTGTTACATAAGGAAAAATGGACCGTGTTTGGCATTGGGAATGGGTTCTTGTACCCGACCCTGTTATATAAGGGAAAATGGACCGTGTTTGGCATTGGGAATGGGTTCTTGTACCTGACCCTGTTATATAAGGAAAAATGGACCGTGTTTGGCATTGGGAATGGGTTCTTGTACCCGACCCTGTTACATAAGGAAAAATGACCGTATTTGGCATTGGGAATGGTTTCTTGTACCCGACCCTGTTATATAAGGAAAAATGGGCCGTATTTGGCATTGGGAATGGGTTCTTGTACCTGACCCTGTTATATAAGGAAAAATGGACCATATTTGGCATTGGGAATGGGTTCTTGTACCCGACCCTGTTATATAAGGAAAAATGGACCGTATTTGGCATTGGGAATGGGTTCTTGTACCCGACCCTGTTATATAAGGAAAAATCCCTGGTTAACTAGTGACCCTCCCAAACACATTCGAGCATCCTGAAGTAACTTATTTCAGTACCTATTGTTAATTATCAGTTCATGATTTCATGATGTAAGGTTTTATTTTGTTTCGATTCTAATAAGCAGTTTGAAATGTTTGGGTGTGACAGATATTGTTAGTTTTAACATATTTATTTCTGAAATATTCAGTTAGTAGATGTGGGCGTATAAAACACTCAATTCTTTTTCTGGAATAGAACAAGCACTTGAATTCGTCAGAAAATCAAATATTTGTTTGAACATTCAAAAAGCAAGACATTTCACCGACTCTTAATAATACATAGATGAAAGTTTACAGAATCAATACTGACTTAAGTATTTTTGAGTTTTTGACCTAGCAGAAACTACAACAAGTAACAATTTTCTGTATTGTGAAATTTCATTTCATTTTTTTTCAGAACTGTGTACTGTCATACATGCCAATTGAATGTAGGTTTAATGTTCAATACTCTATAATTGTTTTTATCACTGCCAAGTGGGTTATGTGTCTGCAGCTGTTCTTTTATTATTTTATTTTTTTAGAAAATTTGTGCAGAATAGTATGAACCGATTTGCATGATGTGTTCTGGTAAGTTTTGACATTGGCCAAGAAACAAAATATTAGATTTTGGTGGTGATCCGGATCACTGTCTTAATGCTGGATTTTTTTAAAAGGAATCTTTATTACTCAGGGGGATTTTGCACATTGGCGGAGGTTAGAGCTGTCCGTGTGCTTTATAGTTTTTAGCTCAACTATTCGAAAAACAGGTGAGCTTTAGTACTTGCCCTTGTGTCTGCATCCATGTCTGAACACCAGTTCAAAACAATATGGTTCAAAAGTCATATAATTTCTACAAATAGTCTTGAGCAGTGTCCACTGATAGCTCTTGTTAATCTTATACTAGTCGGTATGAGATGGCGTTATGACTTACATGTAGTACACTGTATTTTCCAGGTGTATGACAGTGCCAAGGGAGAAGACATCACTGTTGACATGGTAACAAAAGAGTTCACGTCACAGTTTGCTGATAAAGACATCAACCAAGTGTTCGGAAAGAATTCCGAGTATGACTTTATGAAACGGGTTAGTCTTGCCAGTTTTGCTCATACATTGATAATTTGCCAGAAATTGTAGTTAAAATTAAATGCAGGATTATAATATAATTCTATTATGATATTTTTATATTAATATTATTTTTGTGGCAGTTTCAAGTACAGCAACCTAATCCTTTCCTACATCATATTTATAAGCATGTATATGCAAAACAGATGTTTTTTCGGGTCAATGCCCTTTGTTTTTAGTTTTCAAGGTTTGAATTGACATGCACATTTATTTGAAAAGTCAAGGACATGTCATCTACTAGCATTTTTATGTTCCTTCTTTCAGAGTGGGGCAGATATTTTTACCCAGTCATAAAAGATTTCCCGCTAAGCGGAACTGTATAGTCGAGTGATCCATCATCAAATATCATTTAATTATTTTTCTTTCAATTTAATTGTCCTTCTTTCAGAGTGCGGCAGATTTCTCGGCCCAGTCCAGACTACAGGTTTTTCTGGATGGTAAACTGTATATGATGTATCCTGTCTTCGCATTCCATTTAATTCTCCTTTCAGAGTGGAGCAGATTTCTTGACCATGTCGTGCAAGATTTTTTGCACATTTTGCTCAACAGTAAACTGCATAGTCAAGTAACCTGACAAAATAAAATTTTAATACTCAATCTTTCAGAGTGGGGCAGATTTTCTTGCTCAGTCTGGGCTGCAAGATTTCCCACAGGTTCTGCTCAATGGTAAACCCCTCAAGAAGAGCGATCTTAACCCGGATAACTTTGAGGAGGGTGTCGTGTCTGAGCTTATGCAGGCCTACCCGGATCTGCAGCAGAACGTCTACCAGGTATGTCTTTTTTTCTTCTTTTTAAAAGCGTGTCAAGTTAAGTTTAGCATTTTAGTTGTGAGTTTTAACATGTTCCTTCTTTTTGGTATAAGTCAAGATTAGCACTTTTGTTGTGAATGTTAGCAGTGTTTTTCATAATCAAATTTAGTTCCTGAAAACATTTCATTTCCATCACATATTCAAGTATTTGCTATATGTATTACTTTTTCTGTGAACAAAAATGTTGGTAGACCACATGTTTTCTTGCTTTCTAAGTCCAACAGTGTTTATCTGATCTTCACCCAAATTTGATGAAAATGTTTGATAACTTGGGCGCTTCGGATTTTTACGGCCCTTGAATTATAAAAAATAATCAGATCTTCAACGAACTTGATGAATTTTTTTTGGCTATAATCTCTCAGCCAAACTTGATAACCTCGCCAAATCAGCCAGGCACTTAATGAATTAAGTTCTTGAATTATTTTAGCATTTGAATTATTTTACAACATCAGGCCTTGCCAATTTTGTATACAGATTTTCTCTGAACCTAGAGGGCGAATACCTGTTTTACCAGCACTGCTTGCTAATTATTGGCTTTATATTTTGCACAGGGTCGACTGCATGACGGCCACAACACGCTAGAGTGGCTGATGCTGAGGGACAATGTTCTGCCCCGCCTGAACTCTCGAGTGCTGTCTGGGGCCTCGAAAACACTGGACCTCTCCGAGAGCATGGGTATGTTTGTTAGGGTGGAGTTAAGTGTTTGTCACACATGTTGTACAATGTTCTACCCTGCCTAAACTCTCGAGTCCTGTCAGGGGCCTCAAACACACTGTACGTCGAGAGCATGGGTATGTTTGTTGAACTGAGCATTAGAGCTTTTTATCATTCATGAGGTCTTGTGTATGTGACTTAGTACTCAGCAAATGATCTTTAACTAGATCTTCCTAGAGACCATGGGTATGTGAGTTGCAGGCTAACATTGGTCGTACATGCATGATGCTTGGTTTAGGATATGTACTACAGCTGCCTTGCATGGCCATATAATTTAGCATTCTTCAGGATGATCCTATGATTAGATGCCATACCAAATTACTGATGATAGGAGTAAATTCTGTATTTTTATGATATTACAATTTTTTTGTTTTATTAAAGCGTATACTGAATTACCATGTCAGATTTAATGTATTTTATTGAAAGAATATAAGTAAACAAACAAAACAGTTTAGCACCATGTTTTTAAAATTTGAACAAACGAAAATCACATGCTGAGGCAAGTGAAGAGCATTTCTTGATAAAAATTGATGAGTTATGGCAATGGTGTATAAACATGTCCTTATATTCTCTTTTACATGACATTTCTAACTGTTCATAATGTTTTACACCGTGACAGGGATTTTGCCTACCAATGGGCACTGCCAACATGCCCCTGAATGACTAAACATGAATTGGAGTACCAACTTTTATGTCACACGTTCCTGTGTTACAGAGGATGGACTGACACAGGACTTTGAGAGATTCCAGTACCTGTCTTCCAAAGACGCGTCGTCTGCCATGGCCGGGGATATGAAATACCTCCTCCGATCAGGTACATGTCAGCTAGGGTTTGTTGGAGATGTTCAAGGAGGGGAGTTTAGAGGGGGACTTTAATAGAATGGATTTTAGAGAGGATTTTCTAGGAAGGATTTAAGAGGGGATTAGAAAAAATAATTTTAGATGTGATTTTCATTGAAGGGATTAGATAGTGAAATTTGATAATTATTTTTTTAAAGCAGGGATTTTAATCAACAGAGTTACTATAGATTCTTAAAGAGTGTATGTAAGATCTTACAACAGAGAGATTGTCAAAAAATAAAACTACCCGATAAGGTAAACTACCATATAGTTATACCCCCACAAACGAAGTTTGAGGGGGGGGTATATAGGAGTGAGCTTGTCGGTCTGTTGGTTTTTGGTTTCCGGATGATAACTCAAGATAGTCTTGACATATTCAAATAATTTTTGGTACTCGTGTGTAACATCATAGAATACAGGTCAAGTTCAATGTTGTTTGCAAACCACTAAATTTTGACAGAGTTATGGCACCTTTTCGACTTAAAATTCCCTAAAAACAGGATTTCCGGACAATTACTCAAGAATGGCTTGACATATTGATATAATTCATGGTATACTTGTGTAGCATAATAAATTACGGGTCAAGTTCGACTTTGGTTACAAACCACTAAATTTTGACAGAGTTATGGCCCTTTATTTGACTTAAATTCCCTAAAAACATGGTTTCCTGACAATAACTCAACAATGGCTTGAAATATTTAAATAATTATTGCTACACATGTGTAACATCATAAAATACAGATCAAGTTCAACTTAGGTTACAAACCACTAAATGTTGACAGAGTTATGGCTCCTATTAAAATTAAATTTTTCCAAATACACTGTTGACCATTCACAAATTAAAGCATTCTCTCTCTGTCCATTTCTTTCGAATGGATGCCATAGTTTTGTGACAAGGCCATATTGTGGGGGTATATCCGTCACTCATGTGACAATTCTAGTTCGATTTCAAATGGAAGAAATAGAGAATATTAGATTAGTGTTGAATACAGATAAGTTTATGTAGCGAGGCTTAGAAAACCTAAACCATGAGCCTTGGCGAGTGTTTTAGGTTTTTGTGCAGAGCAAATAAACGTATCTGTATTCAGCACTTACCTGGTATTCTATTTATCCCATCATTTTCTGTCTTTATTTTGAAAATAAATAATAGAAAATCGCTAAATAACACGAACAACATCTAATGACGTCACGAAAATAAACAAAATAACGTCATTATAATGCGCGTGTTTGCTGTATTCAACAAGGTGGAATACAGCTAAGTTTATCCCACTGGGTGTTATTTTGTCAAGGAATAAAAGTTAATAAGAACCATTGTTGTAAAACAAATACTTGGCTTCTTTTTAGTCACAAAAAACTTGACAGTTGTTTAATGTTACACAACATTATTAAAAGATGCAAAAGACGACGCTCATATTTGTTGATTTATTCTATATTTAGTGTTTACTTCGTCATGTTTATCTGTCTGTTTTCAAATTATAATGTCACTTTCATCTGCTTAGTTTGAAAATAATTGATATGAATGATCATACATACACACTTTAATTAAAGAAGATTGTTTTGTTTCCTCCACTGGGATCGAGAGATTAATATGGAAATATGGTGAAGTAGACCAACAAAATATGAGAAATGTGATTTAAGAAAAAAACTAATTAAAATAATTTTTCCGTATGAACATGTATACAAGATTTTCTGTTGAAGTCTGACATTCAGTTTATAAACGAGGGCTGTCTGGAAAGTTCGTAGACGATTAAAATATGATTTGTTTTGTGTTAAGTAAATTAACGGGAACAGCATAATTAACTAAATACATGTATGTTTGTTTAGTCTGCAAAATATCTTTTAAATGCATTTATGGTAAACATATATACCACATAACTAAAACAGTACATCACACGCAGTACGGAGCAGTTTGACGCTGATTACCGCGTCATGTGCACACAACGTCACTATTTGTCAATTATTCTGCAGACACTGAAACACACTTTCTCTGACGAATTACCGATTTTCTATCGCAAGCTACCCAATGCGTGCAGGTTTTCCTGTACAATTCCATGCCATATTTCTTTATTGCCTATCTATTTGTATTCATGAGTTTGGAATTATTGTCATGGCGCTGCCCCTACAGGTCAGAATGTAAACTCAGACACACTGCGAAATTCATTGTTGCACCGTCTGAATTAAAAAGAACATGCTTAATCAGTTAAAAATCAGTGTCCCGGTTGACAGCATTTTCTCTAAATCCATTAATGTGTGATTATTTTCGGAAGTAATGAATAAGATCTCGGCGTACGATGATTGATGTGATCAAAATGGAAATGATAACTGTGAGCAAATTGTAATCAAATAGTTTGTCATAAGAATGTTACGAAGTGGATTATAACGTTTCAAAAACATATTTAATATCAGAAAGGTCATTTTTTTAAATATATAATGTTCGCCGTGATGTGACTAGGTAGCAGCATTCAGACTGAGTTCAGACTGAGTTCAAACAGAAAATGAATATGATTTAATTTGCTTACCGGCATCATTTTTAACCGTAAATAAACAATATCATTTTAACACGAGCCCTGGAACGCCCGGAAGACAAATATCCTAAAATCAAGAATTACGTGTGTCCCTAGCAGTCATTCTGCGATTTTCCCAAGCCTGATAGCGCTTCAATGCTCCGTACAAACGTCAAACATCGTCATTTTCTTACAATCGCGAAACACACTCCTTTACTGATATTCTCAACCGTTGGTTATTTGATGTCATAAAACATTTAGATTTTGCAAACGTTTAAAAGATACTTTAATGATGATGTGTTAAATTTATGCAGTTTCGCATGAAAATAACAAATTAAAGAAATGTTTGTAAATTCATTTAGTACTGAACATTTTCAGAACAATTTAAAGTGCTCCGTTCTTCAGAAGTTGTGTTGCCAAGACTGAGTAAATGAAGGTAGTTAGCGGTAAAATATAGTCAAAATGCACAATCTTGTTAGTAATATTCGTCTGAGCTAGTACACAAAGAGAAATTGTTTTTAGATTGTAATATTTCATTTTACAACACCAGTCTACGAACTTTCCGGACAACCCTTGTATTAGGGTATTTGGAAAAAACTGAACTACAAAATTAATCCTAAAACTATGAAACTGAATCGATTATTGTGCAGTGTATATATATCATACCCTCAGCTGAAATATAAAGCTGTGCTATTGTCTTTTCCACTGGAAGTGTTTTCAAGATCTATAAAAGTGACTGGTAAGAAATCAAAGATATTTCATATGCATCATAATCACCCGAAATGTTTATTTCTTGTTAGGTTTGTTACCTTTGCTTCGCAAAAAAACAATGCCTTAGTAGTAAATATTTGATTAATATGCTTTTATTTTTCTGAAAAATTGTTTGTGGTGTTATTTTTTTATGAAATTATAGGTGTCCAAATGCTTACCCTTTGCCTGAACGTGGTTATGAGCTGTTTCAATTGTTATTGTGCTTTTGTTCATTTTGTTTCCGTATTACATAATGGTTCACATTGTATGTTGACAGCATCCCCTTTTCTCATTTCTGCATAAAATACAGCCATATTTGTTTCTTTTATGTTTTTATGTGGTTAAGTTTGTCAACTTGGTCCGGTACATTTAACGAAGGTAAAATATACTATAGAATCATGGATTTATAATTTTGCTTTATCTTAGTTAACTCTAAACATTCTGCCTAACTTAACTTATGTCAGTATTTTGAAATGTTGAATTTGTCATATATTACTACATATAGTTCAAATGACCTTGCACTAGCAGATGGTAAATGAATGACCTGACATGATGTGTGCTACATCTCATTCTGACTGTATCTAAATGGCATCCATAGACCCAGTGAATCTCGATATAATGTAACTGCAGGATATACAGTTATGCTCCTTGTATATACATGTACATAATGCTTAGACTGGTTTACATTTCTGTGTCAGATGAGGAGCAGGTGTACAGCGTGTCCCTGTGGTTGGTCACTGACCTCCAGACAACAGAGGGACGCAGTCTGGCATACTCCACATTCAAGAGACTGGTACGTACTACTCATGATAGACTGGTTTAAATATTTTATCTTGACTCTGCATCTGATGTGTTGTGTAACCCAGTGGTCAATAGAGGGATGCAGTCTGGAATACTCCACCTTGAAGAGACTGGTATGTTGGCACCAGTGATAGACTGGTTTATGTATTTTATCTTCACTATGTGGCATGTGTAGTGTTACCTAGTGGTATATGGTGGGACGCAGTCTGGCATTACCTTGAAGGACTGGTTATTAGGAATCTGACTTAAATCAGCTCCAGAAATATGCTACACATTAGGATCTGAGGACAACCAGTAGAAGCCAACCAATCAGAGTCTTGCTTTCATGGTTTTGAAAGTGAAAGTAAAAAATTGGTATTTTGCAATTTGACAAGTATACAATCGCATTTTCACAATTCAGATATTATGATGTAATTGTTTATTCAGATTCACTCTTTAGTCTTAGCCATCTTATTCAGCATTAAAATGATGAATGCAAAACTTTATAATTGCAGAAACATTCCAATGACATGAGGCTTGGTCTCATCTTCAATAGTGGGGCAGAGTCCTCCGGGAAAGTTGACGTCAACAAGGCCGTGTACGTCGCTGTAAACACACTCTCCAACACGCTTGCCAAGAATTTTGTCACCAAACTGGTAAAGGAAGACAACTTCGAGGCACTGCAGAGTGGGGAAAGGACACTCAGGGATCTAGAAGTGAATGTATGGATTATCTTTCTTGTTTAGTGCTCATGTAAACAATACATCTTGAACTGTAGAATAGCACAGTTTGTTTTACAGTAAGTAAACAAAAATGCAATACTCATATGCACGCACTTTAAAAGTAGTGATAAAACAGACCTGTGTATCCCAATAAGACTGTACTCTATACTTCTAATGAAATAATATCAAAGAACATGTTCACCCAAAAAACAAAGATATTTATATTTCACAAATTGAGGACCAGGCATATTTCCAGCACTAAAAATCAAGCTACCGTATTTATGCTATGTTTTCGGACACTTAAAAATAAAAAAACTTTTTCAGTGTCCGAATATTTAGAGTTACAAAAAAAATAATTATTCAAAGTCTGTCCGAAAACATAGTATCTGCAATATTGTCATAAAACTGTCATACAGGTTTAAATTAATTGGTTTGAAAATGCTAACCTATTGATACAGGTTAAATTTAACTGGTTTGAAAATGCTTACCATACTGATACAGGTTTAGATAACTGGTTGAAAAATGCTAACCTATTGATACCGGTTGAAATTAACCATTTGAAAATGCTAACCTATTGATACAGGTTTAGATTAACTGGTTTTAAAATGCTAACCAACGATACAGGTTAAAATTAACTGGTTTAAAAATGCTAACCTATCGATACAGGTTGAAATTAACTGGTTTGAAAATGCTAACCTATTAATACAGGTTGAAATTAACCATTTTGAAAATGCTAACCTATTGATACAGGTTTAGATTAACTGGTTTAAAAATGCTAACCTATTGATACAGGTTAAAATTAACTGGTTTGAAAATGCTAACCTATTGATACAGGTTGAAATTAACCATTTTGAAAATGCTAACCTATTGATACAGGTTTAGATTAACTGGTTTAAAAATGCTAACCTATCGATACAGGTTAAAATTAACTGGTTTAAAAATGCTAACCTATCGATACAGGTTGAAATTAACTGGTTTGAAAATGCTAACCTATTGATACAGGTTTAGATTAACTGGTTTAAAAATGCTAACCTATCGATACAGGTTAAAATTAACCATTTTGAAAATGCTAACCTATTGATACAGGTTGAAATTAACCATTTTGAAAATGCTAACCTCATGATACAGGTTTAGATTAACTGGTTTAAAAATGCTAACCTATCGATACAGGTTAAAATTAACTGGTTTGAAAATGCTAACCTATTGATACGGGTTGAAATTAACCATTTTGAAAATGCTAACCTAATGATACAGGTTTAGATTAACTGGTTTAATAATGCTAACCTATCGATACAGGTTAAAATTAACTGGTTTGAAAATGCTAAGCTATTGATTAAGATTTTAAGTTTACTTCTGTTCTTCCTCAGAATTGATTTGCTGGTTTGAAAATGCTAACCTATTGATTCTTTGCACTTGTCAGGGTATGGACATGGCAGCGTACTTGGCAGCATACGAGAAACAGTCCGGAGACTTCCTAAAAGTTCACCGCCTGTTCTCCGACCGCGTGTTGGAGTTTGGTGCCAGTCAGCGGGGAATTGTGGCCAACGGACAGGTCAGTCTTCAGTACTGAGTACATGCATTTAGGCTTATCAGTTAAGCTCTTGTTATTGCTTCAGCAATGTAACTAAGCTATTTGTGTTATTGGTAATTCATTAAAAAATTGATTGATAACATTTTAATTAAAAATATTCCATAGAACAGTATTCAAATATTTTGCCAAAATAATATTAAGATAGATTATGAATTTGTTAAAACGAAACAAACTAAACTGTTTTATGAATTATTTTATGATTAATATCCCTATACTATTATGAATATGTTATAACGAAACAGATTTATGCATTGTTATATTCATGTACATTTGTATATGTTTATATGCAAGTATGTATGTATATGACGAAAGTAAAGGTTACATATGTAAAAAAAAAAAAAAAAAAAAAAAGAATTTGATGCCATGAGTCTGTTCTGATACTTAAGTGTTCCATAGGTGTTTGGGCCATTACAAGAGTGAATTATAAACAAGTTTTGTTAAATATATGTCGCCAAGATAAAGAATCGTTTGACTTTAATTTATTATAAACAAAATCATAATGATTTCCATTGTGTTCACAAAGTGTGCATGCCATCTTCTTTGTGTTCACAAAGTGTGCATGCCATGTTCTTTGTGTTCACAAAGTGTGCATGCCATCTTCCTTGTGTTCGCAAAGTGTGCGTAGGCAACCACATGCAACAAATAATTAATAAATATCAACAATCAAAATGAACAGCATCACAGTGCTATGTCATCATATGCGTGACAGGGTCAATGTTAGGACCTTGGTGACAACTTTTTGTTCTGATACTGTCCTGTTACGCAGGGGTTAGTACCTTTTTGAGAGTGCATGATATTCGCTTGTTCCACAGTTGTTTGGACCATTTTGAGATTGTATGACATGTGGTTAATGCTATCGTGTACCGCAGGTGTTTGGCATAATATTCGTCTGTTCCGCAGGTGTTTGGACCATTTTGAGAGTGTATGATATGTGGTCTGATGCTGTCGTGTACTGCAGGTGGTTTGGTGTAATGTTTTCTTGTTCCACAGGTGTTTGGACCATTCCGAGAGGGTGAGGAGTTCATCACAGAGGACGTGGATCTACTGGAACTCTACATCAAACAGCAGTCCGCCTCCAAACTGAAGACTGAACTGGTCGCCATGAAACACACTGGCAGCAAGTAAGGGCCTTCATGCTATAATGACATTATTATAACACAGCAATCAAGATCCTTTATACTTTACTATACTTACATTATTATAACACAGCAATCAAGATCCTTTATACTTAACTATACTTACATTATTATAACACAGCAATCAAGATCCTTTATACTTTACTATACTTACATTATTATAACACAGCAATCAAGATCCTTTATACTTTACTATACTTACATTATTATAACACAGCAATCAAGATCCTTTATACTTTACTATACTGAAATTATTATAACACAGCAATCAAGATCCTTTATACTTTACTATACTTACATTATTATAACACAGCAATCAAGATCCTTTATACTTTACTATACTTACATTATTATAACACAGCAATCAAGATCCTTTATACTTAACTATACTGAAATTATTATAACACAGCAATCAAGATCCTTTATACTTTACTATACTGAAATTATTATAACACAGCAATCAAGATCCTTTATACTTAACTATACTTACATTATTATAACACAGCAATCAAGATCCTTTATACTTTACTATACTTACATTATTATAACACAGCAATCAAGATCCTTTATACTTAACTATACTTACATTATTATAACACAGCAATCAAGATCCTTTATACTTTACTATACTGAAATTATTATAACACAGCAAAAAAGATCCTTTATACTTAACTATACTTACATTATTATAACACAGCAATCAAGATCCTTTATACTTTACTATACTGAAATTATTATAACACAGCAATCAAGATCCTTGATACTTTACTATACTTACATTATTATAACACAGCAATCAAGATCCTTTATACTTAACTATACTTACATTATTATAAGACAGCAATCAAGATCCTTTATACTTTACTATACTGAAATTATTATAACACAGCAATCAAGATCCTTTATACTTAACTATACTTACATTATTATAACACAGCAATCAAGATCCTTTATACTTTACTATACTGAAATTATTATAACACAGCAATCAAGATCCTTTATACTTAACTATACTTACAGTATTGTAACACAGCAATCAAGATCCTTTATACTTTACTATACTGAAATTATTATAACACAGCAATCAAGATCCTTTATACTTAACTATACTTACATTATTATAACACAGCAATCAAGATCCTTTATACTTTACTATACTGAAATTATTATAACACAGCAATCAAGATCCTTTATACTTAACTATACTGAAATTATTATAACACAGCAATCAGGATCCTTTATACTTAACTATACTTACATTATTATAACACAGCAATCAAGATCCTTTATACTTTACTATACTTACATTATTATAACACAGCTAGTAAGGTTCTTGAACAAAAGTGAGATTATTGTAACACAGCATGTGAGGTCTTTTATACAACATTGAGATAATTATATCATATGGGCATTATTACCGAGTTTGGAAGTTTTATGGAATTTTCCCACACAAATAATGCAGCTAGTAAGATGTTTTTGCTCTACCACTAAATAATTTTATAGAAGGAAATCTACCTGTGCAGACAATAACTTAAAAAGTTTTTGTTCAATCTTTATGAAACATTATGGAAGTGTTAGTTGGCATAAAAGGAAGGTCAAGTTCAGTTTTTGGCATAATTGCTCATATCGTACTTGAGTTATGCCCCGTCAGGCGACACATTCATCTCGCGGAGTTCTAGTGAATGCAAACTTGTATTTACAAGTAGTGCTTGAATTTGCTGGATCTGTTGGAATTTGCAGTTGCATTTCAATGTTGTTTGTATTACAGGGGCAGTGACCTTGTGATGAAGGTCGGATGTCTGCTCAGCACCATGGAAACCTCAAAGACGAGAAAGAAGGTCAAGTTTGGTGGGGACCAACACAGGTTTGGATTGATTGTGGCTTGTAGAATATCTTTCTGATGCTTTTTTGTGATCTTAAAAGAAATTGCTGTTGGTATTTCTAAATCGAGTTTCTAGATTCTGTATAAAAACAGTTGAGAAATTGAAATGTTAGAACAATTGTATTTCTGTAGTTTGTTAAGATTATGCTATGTGCATGATGTTTCTCCTGCTCACATTAATATTGCATTATGATGTCAGTGACATGAACATGTTAAACCTACTAATGGCTGTTCCAGGAAAAAAGGTGACGAAGGGGTGGAACGCCAATGTAGTAAAATTTTTGGGTGGGGGGTGACAGAGGGGATCCCCCACCATCCCCTTTTTTTCTGGAACAGCCCTAATGTACACAGAGGCTTGCTGTTCGCTTATGGCTGATACATATAAGTATGCTAATCAATTATTGAAAGCATTTTCTGTAACAGGCAAACACACAATGCTGAAACTTTCATTTTGTTTTCATTAAGAACAGTCCTCAAGGGGGGTGGTATTGAATAATTGATTGATTGATCAATTAAATTGCAATCTTTAATTATAACAACACTTGTTTTTCAAACACATCAATTTTGTCTGTTGTCAATATTTTACTTCAAACATACCTTAATAGGCAGGCTATTAAGTTTGTACAAGCCACTATAATTCATTAAACTCAGTTAAGCAACCAAGGGCCATCTTGGCCCGCTTGTTTAAACAACACTCAGGGTGTATCAAACACATAACTTTTTCCCCTTAGTGTTGTCAAGATCCCCGGGGACCCTAGCCGACCCTCGTTCCAAATCGAGGCCATCGTGGACCCCGTGTCATCAGCGGCCCAGAAGATGGCTCCCATCCTGATGGTCCTCAAGGAGCTGTACAACCTGGACATACGCATCTACATGAACAGCAAGGAGAAGCTCTCCGAAATGCCTTTGAAAAGGTAAGACAGTCTGATAGACATACGCATCTACATGAACAGCAAGGAGAAGCTCTCCGAAATGCCTTTGAAAAGGTAAGACAGTCTGATAGACATACGCATCTACATGAACAGCAAGGAGAAGCTCTCCGAAATGCCTTTGAAAAGGTAAGACAGTCTGATAGACATACGCATCTACATGAACAGCAAGGAGAAGCTCTCCGAAATGCCTTTGAAAAGGTAAGACAGTCTGATAGACATACGCATCTACATGAACAGCAAGGAGAAGCTCTCCGAAATGCCTTTGAAAAGGTAAGACAGTCTGATAGACATTCGCATCTACATGAACAGCAAGGAGAAGCTCTCCGAAATGCCTTGAAAAGGTAAGACAGTCTGATAGACATAAGCATCTACATGAACAGCAAGGAGAAGCTCTCCGAAATGCCTTTGAAAAGGTAAGACAGTCTGATAGACATACACATCTACATGAACAGCAAGGAGAAGCTCTCCGAAATGCCTTTGAAAAGGTAAGACAGTCTGATAGACATACGCATGCATCTACATGAACAGCAAGGAGAAGCTCTCCGAAATGCCTTTGAAAAGGTAAGACAGTTGGATAATGGTTGTGAAAAGCTACGTAAGTGCTTTTTGGTCGCCTATAGGTGTTACTTTTGTTGGTGGTGTCGGCGGCGGCGGCGGCCCCTTTCGCTTGCCTGGATCATAACTCTTAGACTATTAAAGCTATCAACATGAAACTTCATAGATAGATAGATCTCGTTAAGAGCTGTTACTCTGCACCTCATACTTTTGGAGTTTTTGCCCTTTGTTTATTTTCATACTTAATTTTTGTCTGGAGCATCACTCTAAGACTATGAAAGCTGTCAACTTGAAACTTCATAGGTAGATAGATCTCATTGAGGAGAATTGCAGTGCACTTGAACCGTTACCCTGCATCACATACTTCTGGAGTTATTGCCCTTTGTTTATTTTCATACTTAATTTTTGTCCGGAGCATAACTCTAAGACTATGAAAGCTATCAACTTGAAACTTCATAGGTAGATAGATCTCATTGAGGAGAATTTCAATGCACTTGAACCGTTACCCTGCATCACATACTTCTGGAGTTATTGCCCTTTGTTTATTTTCATACTTAATTTTTGTCCGGAGCATGACTCTAAGACTATAAAAGCTATCCACTTGAAACTTAATAGGTAGATAGACCTCATTGAGGAGAAGTGCAGTGCACAAGAACCGTTACTCTACATCACACACTTTTGGAGTAATTGCACTTTGTTTATTTTCATACTTAGTTTTTGTCCGGAGCATAACTCTAAGACTGTGTAAGCTACCAACTTGAAACTTCATAGGTAGATAGATCTCATTGAGGAGAAGTGCAATGTACAAGAACCAGTACTCTGCACCTCATACTTTTGGAGTTATTGCCCTTTGTACATTTTCATACTTATTTTTGTGTCGCATTTTTGGTTTTAATTAGTCTTTTCTTTGCAATTAGCCAGAGTGCAGTGCTTTTGAATATTTCAATAAATCTGTTTAAAAAAATTTGAGCATTACACTAAGTGCTTCTTCATTTGGATTCACGTAAGCTATCCAGCGTCAGGCGACACATCCGACTCGCTGAGTTCTAGTTTTTTTTCAAACGTTTACATTGATGGTCCTAAAAAATCTGGACACACGCATCTACATGTGCAACAAGGAAAAACTCTCCAAAATGCTGTGAAAATGGTAAGTTTGTCAAAGAAATTTAAGACACAACTATCTATTCATGGGCATATAAATACTTGTTTTTACACTGTCCAAGAAATAAAAAAAAAAAAGCATTTTACTGGCATTGACTAAGTCAACTTTGAACAATTATGTATGCTGGATCGGCGGCAGTAAAAATCACTTTCCTAGTTTTGAAAACTCCTTTCAATATATGTTACTTGTTTATTGGCAAGTGGGCATTCGATTAATATAATCCCTGTCCTTTCAGCAATCAAGTACTACCGAGCAGACTGCCCTTAAATAATATATATATCCTAAATTGTCATAAAAAATGCTTAATGTATGTTAATGGACATTAAACTCGGTTGAAGAGAATTGTTTTCCTCTTCTATCCAGGTATTACCGATACGTACTTGAAGCTGAGCCCAGATTCACCTCAGACGGCAGACTGATGCCTGGACCCCGGGCGCGATTCACTGACCTGCCCGACAAGTCCATTCTGACCCTGGGCATGGACGCGCCCGAGGGCTGGATGTTGGAGGCGGTACGGGCGCAGTACGACCTTGATAACATACTCCTTGAGGAGGTTAAGGAAGGCGTGTCGGCTGACTTTGATTTGGAATACCTCCTGCTGGAAGGTATTGAATTGAGTATATATACCGCTACTCTTAAACTCCGCTGTAAGTTCACCTCGATTTTACAACCACCCCGCTAAAGCGGACATGTTTTAAAGACCCATTTGTTTTCTTATATAATTAAATAGTCGCAAACCCTGATTATACAGGTAGTCCAGTCATATTAGCCTATAATTTACCCAAACCCAAAACAAATTCCTTCACGAGTTATAAATGTATTTCCAACACATATTACATCCCAACAGTACTATACTAAAAGTCCTCAAAGAAATATTTAGGGGAAATAGGGAAAAAACGCAGTGGTTTGATAGCACTATATTTTCGATTAAAACGTTTTTATTGATACACGTATATTATTACATTATGAGAAAATCAAGTGGAATCAAGTGTTTTTAACAACATATCATCACAAAATGAGCTATATATACTAGTCAATGCATAAGGAAATTTAATAGCACATTCGATCCCAAAAATATTGAATGTATTAGTTGGTAAAATGGCTTTCCCAACCCACACAGAAAGGAAATGGTTTTATTACCACATGTATATAATTGTAATGGAAAGTAGTATTTTTCATTCACATTCATTTATAACGTACTCTCATAATAGTAACTTCAATGTATAATAAGTGCTTTACAAATTATAGTAAAATATCGTCTTACAAAGTCAAATACTAAACCGTTTACGGGTCAGATTTACCCCACCCACTCATATCGTGTATGGGACATGCATTTTACATTATGTAACGAAACTATGTACATGCTTCTTAAAACATACACATATCCTTTCATTCTCATATAGATATTATTAAATATTAAATATGATTTCTTGAACTTCTAAAATATAATAAAGAATCTACATTCAATACAACTTACATCAAGTAAATTGATAACAAGTGTATATACATGTCAATGTATAAAATGAGTCCGGATTTCTACAAATACAACTCAAACACAGGACACAAACCATTAAATATTAAACCACTGGCAATGTGGTACCATTTCATAAAAAACCATGCTCTAAACTTTACACTTTCAATTTAATTTATTGTAATACGTAATATTCTTATGTCTATTATTTCACAGAAAAATATGACACTACGTTCACATTTCTAAATCTGCTTCTGTGACCACCACATTAACGCAATCAACACCCTTACATTCGCCACATGCAGCCGTGCAGACTAAGCCATTCTTTCGACAAGAGCAGCGTTTTGTTTCGCAATTGGACTTGCAGCAACACCTTACAGTCTTCAATAGCCTTTCCGGCGCAACTGGTAGATCACATTTTGTTGGCACAAGTTGACTATCCTTACGATGCCAACCCCATTTCTCTGGGTTTAGTTTGTTTCCAATCCATGTTTGGACCTGAAGGTAAGTTCTGTAACTGTGATACTTTGCAGCAGTTGAAGTTGGAGGCAGAGCTTGCACATTTACAAACGTATTTGTAAAGTGTACTTTCTGGAGAAACTTTTGATACCGAAGATCATCAATGGTTGTACTGGTGGCACCATTGTAGAGAGATACTAACACTGCCTCTCCATGTTTTTCCACATGCTCATGTGACGACGATTGTAAGAAAACTTCCGCATCGTTTGAATTTATTTCGTTTGAAAGTAATTTCTTCAGTGCAGCTCCCTTGCTAATACCAAACATCCTTTTTTTTGTAGTGTCACAACCGGTAATAGCATGTAGAAAAAGTAGGTGTCGAGAGCAATCGGGACCTATTATATTTTGTACATTAGTTACGTCCCAAATCTTCTTCTTCAGATCTATCTTTTTGTCAGATCTAAAATATATGCTGTGTCTTTCTGGCTTGGAATGATACAACAAAAGAACTAAAATGTCTGTGTCTTCACCCACAACTACAACCTTCCTGTGTAGAGACTCTTCGACGGCGGTTTGCACAATGAGAAAATCTGCATCTTCATCAGAGCGTTTAACAATGCAGCCTTTATTCGTTAAATGAATGTCAAGTAATGTCCATTAACATTTTCTTCATGTAGACACTGCTGTATGCTTGCTCTTCACCACATATGTCTTTCATTTTGTCAACAAGATCAGACACAGTTACTTGGATTTCACAATTATCTTCAAGGAAATGAACGATTTCATGAAAAGCAGCAGTTGCATTTTGTCTGGAAGGCCGACCTCTTTTGACTTCAACATTCAGCTCAGATGATTCAGACTGGAATTGTTTTGGAATGTTATAACCAGACCTGAAATTTGATGAACAGGTCTGATGGTACCGTGCTTCTACAGCTGGCAAATCTTGGGCATAGTTTAGTCGCCCCAGTATCAGGCTTGCCCATTCATCTCCTCTAGTTTTACAAATGTCAGCTATGGTTTTCTGGAAATCCAGTGTGATTACTGGGTGAACATCTGGCCCGCGCTTTCCAGTGTCATATTTGGCATTCTTACCACAAAACAAACATTTGTTTTTAAAGTCAAACACTTCCTCTGTACTTTTTCTCGTCTTGGGCGATGGCGGGATGAAGGTTTGTTCAACCTGCTTGCGCTGACTGTTGGGGTGAACTTCTTTCTGCACATCGAATGCACTGCCTGTCCGGGGGAGACTTCAAGGCTCTGGCCTTAAATGTAAAAACACAATTTTTTTATATTAATTATTATTTTTATTATTCTTTTATTATTACTATTATTTATTATTATTATTTCAATGTGGTCTACAAGTATTAAAAAACTCTGAAAACATGAATACATTAACATCACTTTATAAAGCGTAAAGCAGATGTTCATCCAGTCATCACACTGCATATTTATGTATTTTTATTTTAACAATATAGGAAAATATACTGTAGTCCCTGTTTTTAAAACACATACCTAAATATGTATAAAAGTATAATACTATTTAAAAAGAAAATCCCCAATAAAACTTATTATATTAATAAAGATCATCAAATCAACTACATATGCAATGACGTACCACTTATAGTACTGGGTAATTTAAAACTACATAATGTTAAATCAAATCATTTAAACAATTTGAATAAAAGGCATCTGTTTCAATCAAAATAAAAGAAACATATTAAGTTTTCAGTATTCAATTGTTAACTACCTCTAACTGATGCTGCTGCAATTAAGCCCGAACATCCTTTTGGTGTAAGTTTTACTGTCTCCAAATTGTTGTCCTCACCACATAGAAAACATACATGTTGAGACGTTTCCTTAGGCACTTTATCGGATTCAGCCTACAACAAAAAGAGCATAAAAATATATCATTCAACAGTTTTACTTTAAAAAATCGAAATATTTAATGTATTAAGATGAAAAAGTAATATGACATTATTAGTTGTTAAGACCCTAATGGCCTTCCGTAGTTTTAATTCCCCGCGAAATATACAGTTGTTACAGTTATTTTGCGCATGTTTTATGGCATTATTTGGTGTAATATTGATTTAAATATTGTTTCTGTATTTCTAGTGGTGAAATATTACGTAATTTTAATCAGTAACACAAATTAAACCAGATCTTTCTATAATTACCAAAAATCGTCTGCTTGCATCAAAACATAAATATGAGGCACTTTTCTGCGCAGTAAAATAAAATATTTCTGTAAATAACTATCTAAATACAATAAATGAAAAGTGATCTTACCATATTGCTGAGTATATCACGAGATTAACCGATAGTTCCTGTTTCTTGACACAAAAAATAATGCCATACATGTAAACATCGTGACCGGAAATGACATCATGGAGCGAAAAATATAATGTATGGTGGACAGTTAATGGCAGAAAATAAAACAAAAAGTATAAAACTTTTAAAAGCTATTATTTACATTAAAACAGGAAATATTTCTGAGGACTTTTTTTTACAATATCTTTATATTATACACTACTGATAAACATCAAAATCTCTTGTGAAGGAATTTGTTTTACCTAAATATTTATATTTACTGGACTAAGGCATCCCGCCATTCCTTATAACAACCACTAATCCCAGACCAAAAGTATCAAATAACGCTCAGACTAACCCCGTTATTGCGACCAGTGTCATTTGGTTGTTGAAGAAGGAGTGTGTAAAAAAACAGATGTTTTGATAAGGGATAAGCACATCGACTGTGTATCAGATTACATCAGTTGACACTATCTGTAATTTAAGAGGTAACACTGATGAATGCTGAACCAAAAATAGGCTTAGTTAATCAATTTTTTTATTTAATTTTCGACTTAATATAAAGTTCATATCCATAACTGTAAGTTAGATAATGTGTATTAAAAAAACATTATGTAGAAAACAAGTTGAAATTTCCATTATCCATTATTTTCATTAAAACCTAATTAAATAACACAGACATCAGTAATCATCTGTACCTCGATAATACGACCACCCCACTAATAAGACCCCCAAGTGGTCGTATTAGTGACATTGATTAGTAATGCTGTAATGTGTACAGCATGTCCAGGTACTTATTGCAAAATTCTAAACTAGAAGTGTCTGCCCCCAGGTCATTGCTACGATGCCAACTCTGGCCAGCCTCCGAGAGGTCTGCAGTTCTTACTGAAGACTAACAGCTCTGACGTCGTACAGGACACCATTGTCATGGCCAACCTGGTAGGTCCTCAGATGATATAGAGGATATTTGTTGGTTTCTGTAAAATATCAATTTTAATTCACGAGTGATCATAGAAATGTATATTTTATGATATATATTTTGTACGATCACTAGTGAATCAAAAATCGATATTCTACCGAAACTTACAAACTTTCTTCTTCTTTTTTTTAAATGCTTTTTACGCCGTTTTGTTACATTTTAAGTGCTATCTAAATGCGTTTAATTTGAAAAAAATCGGGAATTATAACGTCCTGACGTCACAATTTTGAACCCGGCATCGTTGACTGTCCATTTCATTTACTGTATTAAATTGGGAACCAGTGTAAAACTGAAAATTACCGGAGTGATAATTTTCACTGTTTCAAACAGTGAATTACCAATTTTATTTCACTCATATTTCCCTATAAATCGCTGGAAAGCATAAAATAAATTTACTTCTTTTAGCTTATAACAGTTCATAACAACCCTTATTTAGTGATCCTAAATATATGTTGGATTGAGTTTCTGAGTTTATGACCTTTAAGGATTATATTAACTTCTTTTTTTCCATTTGCCTGGGAGTAAATTCCTCTGCCCATTCATGCAATATTAACAAATGCTTAAGTACCTGCAGATTATTTCACTTGACAGGAAACCTTTTTAACCTACTTTCCGTGATTTAATCATACCATCGACGTGCCAGCACTTAAATTATGTATAATGTAAGAGTGTTGTGATAAAGTAACAAAACACTGCAACTTTGAGTTGTAGATCTACATGTAGTTCAGATAACAGTTTGAGTTGTAGATCTACATGTAGTTCAGATAACAGTTTGAGTTGTAGATCTACATGTAGTTCAGATAACAGTTTGAGATGTAGATCTACATGTAGTTCAGGTAACAGTTTGAGATGTAGATCTACATGTAGTTCAGATAACAGTTTGAGATGTAGATCTACATGTAGTTCAGATAACAGTTTGAGATGTAGATCTACATGTAGTTCAGATAACAGTTTGAGTTGTAGATCTACATGTAGTTCAGATAACAGTTTGAGTTGTAGATCTACATGTAGTTCAGGTAACAGTTTGAGTTGTAAATCTACATGTAGTTCAGATAACAGTTTGAGTTGTAAATCTACATGTAGTTCAGATAACAGTTTGAGTTGTAAATCTACATGTAGTTCAGATAACAGTTTGAGTTGTAGATCTACCTGTAGTTCAGATAACAGTTTGAGTTGTAGATCTACATGTAGTTCAGATAACAGTTTGAGTTGTAGATCTACCTGTAGTTCAGATAACAGTTTGAGATGTAGATCTACCTGTAGTTCAGATAACAGTTTGAGTTGTAGATCTACATGTAGTTCAGATAACAGTTTGAGTTGTAGATCTACCTGTAGTTCAGATAACAGTTTGAGTTGTAGATCTACATGTAGTTCAGATAACAGTTTGAGTTGTAGATCTACATGTAGTTCAGATAACAGTTTGAGATGTAGATCTACATGTAGTTCAGATAACAGTTTGAGATGTAGATCTACCTGTAGTTCAGATAACAGTTTGAGTTGTAGATCTACATGTAGTTCAGATAACAGTTTGAGTTGTAAATCTACATGTAGTTCAGATAACAGTTTGATTGCAATCCTCCTGTTTAAATATTTGGATACTAAAGTAGAAAATATCCTAATTAGTTTACACAGGTAATATTCAGATTGTAATTAATTTGCTTTGTACCATGCATGTGTTGTCTCGTGCAGGGTTATTTCCAACTGAAGGCCAACCCTGGGGCCTGGAACCTGCAGCTGAGAGACGGCCAATCTACAGAACTTTATGACATCTCCAGGTAGATAGTTTTACCTCACTCAGATCTTTTAGTTTGTATCAGTTGTGCATTAAACCATTAACATTGCGAAAGTGTCTTCCTCAGAATTAAATTTTTCTGTCACCTGAAAAGGTGACACATAGGGGTTACTTTGGCGGTGGCAGCATCCCCAATAGTTTGTGCAGACAATAACTTGAGAAGTTTTTGTGCAATCTTTATGAAACTTTAGGGAAATGTTAGTAGGCATAAAGGACGGTTAAGTTTTCGGCATAATTGCTGTTATCGTACTTGAGTTATGCCCTGTCAGGTGACACATCCAGCACCCAGAGTTCTAGTTAATAATCTCATCTTTATCTCACTCAGCAATGTCGGTAGAAAAATGTGACGACAAAGTAATATTTTGGAATCAAAAATGTCCAAAAACGGTGAAAAATTAAAATGAAAATTTAAAATGCCAATGTATTTGTTTAAGCAAGCAGTTTATTTAAGCTTTATTGTGTCAAAAGCCAGAGGCTTTTTGTGACACTTGAGACAAATTCCTGGGTAGAACCAGTTCTTAGTGTCCGTGAGAAAGATCGCTGACATGCTCCCTGAATGGTGATCAATCTCCCAATCACAGTCTATATCCATGACATCGTTGCCATAGGGATCAATCTCCCAATCACAGTCTGTATCCATGACATCATTGCCATAGGGATCAATCTCCCAATCACAGTCTGTATCCATGACATCATTGCAATGGTGATCAATCTCCCAATCACAGTCTGTATCCATGACATCATTGCAATGGTGATCAATCTCCCAATCACAGTCTGTATCCATGACATCATTGCAATGGTGATCAATCTCCCAATCACAGTCTGCATCCATGACATCATTGCCATAGGGATCAATCTCCCAATCACAGTCTGTATCCATGACATCATTGCCATAGGGATCAATCTCCCAATCACAGTCTGTATCCATGACATCATTGCAATGGTGATCAATCTCCCAATCACAGTCTGTATCCATGACATCATTGCAATGGTGATCAATCTCCCAATCACAGTCTGTATCCATGACATCATTGCAATGGTGATCAATCTCCCAATCACAGTCTATACCCATGACATCATTGCAATGGTGATCAATCTCCCAATCACAGTCTATATCCATGACATCATTGCAATGGTGATCAATCTCCCAATCACAGTCTATATCCATGACATCATTGCCATAGGGATCAATCTCCCAATCACAGTCTGTATCCATGACATCATTGCAATGGTGATCAATCTCCCAATCACAGTCTATATCCATGACATCATTGCAATGGTGATCAATCTCCCAATCACAGTCTGTATCATGACATCATTGCAATGGTGATCAATCTCCCAATCACAGTCTGTATCCATGACATCATTGCAATGGAGATCAATCTCCCAATCACAGTCTGTATCCATGACATCATTGCAATGGTGATCAATCTCCCAATCACAGTCTGTATCCATGACATCATTGCAATGGTGATCAATCTCCCAATCACAGTCTGTATCCATGACATCATTGCAATGGTGATCAATCTCCCAATCACAATCTGTATCATTACATCGTTGCAATGGTGATCAATCTCCCAATCACAGTCTGTATCCATGACATCATTTCAATGGTGATCAATCTCCCAATCACAGTCTGCATCCATGACATCATTGCAATGGAGATCAATCTCCCAATCACAGTCTGTATCCATGACATCATTGCAATGGTGATCAATCTCCCAATCACAGTCTGTATCCATGACATCATTGCAATGGTGATCAATCTCCCAATCACAGTCTGTATCATGACATCATTGCAATGGGGATCAATCTACCAATCACAGTCTGCATCCATGACATCATTGCAATGGAGATCAATCTCCCAATCACAGTCTGTATCCATGACATCATTGCAATGGTGATCAATCTCCCAATCACAGTCTGTATCCATGACATCATTGCAATGGTGATCAATCTCCCAATCACAGTCTATATCCATGACATCATTGCAATGGTGATCAATCTCCCAATCACAGTCTATATCCATGACATCCTTGCAATGGTGATCAATCTCCCAATCACAGTCTGCATCCATGACATCATTGCCATAGGGATCAATCTCCCAATCACAGTCTGTATCCATGACATCATTGCAATGGTGATCAATCTCCCAATCACAGTCTGTATCATGACATCATTGCAATGGGGATCAATCTCCCAATCACAGTCTGCAACCATGACATCATTGCAATGGAGATCAATCTCCCAATCACAGTCTGTATCCATGACATCATTGCAATGGTGATCAATCTCCCAATCACAGTCTGTATCCATGACATCATTGCAATGGTGATCAATCTCCCAATCACAGTCTATATCCATGACATCATTGCAATGGTGATCAATCTCCCAATCACAGTCTATATCCATGACATCCTTGCAATGGTGATCAATCTCCCAATCACAGTCTGTATCCATGACATCATTGCAATGGTGATCAATCTCCCAATCACAGTCTGTATCCATGACATCATTGCAATGGTGATCAATCTCCCAATCACAGTCTGCATCCATGACATCATTGCCATAGGGATCAATCTCCCAATCACAGTCTGTATCCATGACATCATTGCCATAGGGATCAATCTCCCAATCACAGTCTGTATCCATGACATCATTGCAATGGTGATCAATCTCCCAATCACAGTCTGTATCCATGACATCATTGCAATGGTGATCAATCTCCCAATCACAGTCTATACCCATGACATCATTGCAATGGTGATCAATCTCCCAATCACAGTCTATATCCATGACATCATTGCAATGGTGATCAATCTCCCAATCACAGTCTATATCCATGACATCATTGCAATGGTGATCAATCTCCCAATAACAGTCTGTATCCATGACATCATTGCAATGGTGATCAATCTCCCAATCACAGTCTGTATCCATGACATCATTGCCATTGGGATCAATCTCCCAATCACAGTCTGTATCCATGACATCATTGCAATGGTGATCAATCTCCCAATCACAGTCTGTATCCATGACATCATTGCAATGGGGATCAATCTCCCAATCACAGTCTGTATCCATGACATCATTGCAATGGTGATCAATCTCCCAATCACAGTCTGCATCCATGACATCATTGCCATAGGGATCAATCTCCCAATCACAGTCTGTATCCATGACATCATTGCAATGGTGATCAATCTCCCAATCACAGTCTGTATCATGACATCATTGCAATGGGGATCAATCTCCCAATCACAGTCTGCATCCATGACATCATTGCAATGGAGATCAATCTCCCAATCACAGTCTGTATCCATGACATCATTGCAATGGTGATCAATCTCCCAATCACAGTCTGTATCCATGACATCATTGCAATGGTGATCAATCTCCCAATCACAGTCTGTATCCATGACATCATTGCAATGGTGATCAATCTCCCAATCACAGTCTATATCCATGACATCCTTGCAATGGTGATCAATCTCCCAATCACAGTCTGTATCCATGACATCATTGCAATGGTGATCAATCTCCCAATCACAGTCTGTATCCATGACATCATTGCAATGGTGATCAATCTCCCAATCACAGTCTATACCCATGACATCATTGCAATGGTGATCAATCTCCCAATCACAGTCTATATCCATGACATCATTGCAATGGTGATCAATCTCCCAATCACAGTCTATATCCATGACATCATTGCAATGGTGATCAATCTCCCAATAACAGTCTGTATCCATGACATCATTGCAATGGTGATCAATCTCCCAATCACAGTCTGTATCCATGACATCATTGCCATTGGGATCAATCTCCCAATCACAGTCTGTATCCATGACATCATTGCAATGGTGATCAATCTCCCAATCACAGTCTGTATCCATGACATCATTGCAATGGGGATCAATCTCCCAATCACAGTCTGTATCCATGACATCATTGCAATGGTGATCAATCTCCCAATCACAGTCTGTATCATGACATCATTGCAATGGTGATCAATCTCCCAATCACAGTCTGTATCCATGACATCATTGCAATGGAGATCAATCTCCCAATCACAGTCTGTATCCGTGACATCATTGCAATGGTGATCAATCTCCCAATCACAGTCTATATCCATGACATCATTGCAATGGTGATCAATCTCCCAATCACAGTCTGTATCCATGACATCATTGCAATGGTGATCAATCTCCCAATCACAGTCTGTATCCATGACATCATTGCAATGGAGATCAATCTCCCAATCACAGTCTGTATCCATGACATCATTGCAATGGTGATCAATCTCCCAATCACAGTCTGTATCCATGACATCATTGCAATGGTGATCAATCTCCCAATCACAGTCTGTATCCATGACATCATTGCAATGGTGATCAATCTCCCAATCACAGTCTGTATCATTACATCATTGCAATGGTGATCAATCTCCCAATCACAGTTTGTATCCATGACATCATTGCAATGGGGATCAATCTCCCAATCACAGTCTGTATCCATGACATCATTGCAATGGTGGTTTATGTTTCACATTGCAGCCACGACTACACGGACACGCCGAAAGGCTCCCGGAACATCATAGTGGCCATGACGGACTTCAAGTCTAAGTCGATCCGGGTCAAGGTGGCCAAGAAGCCGGGCAAGGACGAGGAGAAACTCCTGGATGACTCCAAGGAGGAGGACTCGGGACTCTGGGGCACCATCTCCAAGTGAGTGGGAACTGGGGCCATGTTTATAAAGACTCCCTCTGGGGCACCATCTCCAAGTGAGTGGGAACTGGGGCCATGTTTATAAAGACTCTGGACTCTGGGGCACCATCTCCAAGTGAGTAGGAACTGGGGCCATGTTTATAAAGACTCGGGACTCTGGGGCACCATCTCCAAGTGAGTGGGAACTGAGGCCATGTTTATAAAGACTCGGGACTCTCGGGCACCATCTCCAAGTGAGTAGGAACTGGGGCCATGTTTATAAAGATTCTTAAGCTATTCTTGACGTAAATTGAAAATAAGTCAAAATTAGAATTTGTGTAAGAAACACTGTGCTTTGAAACAGGTGTTTGACATATATTAAAACACTTGGAATTTTATAGCAGCTTCTATGTCAAAATCATCACAAAATGCTCTCTTTTTTCCGAAAATCCTGTTATAAAATTTCAGTATTTTAAGATTTTTTGTTATTTTCATCTAAGATGCTTTATAAATACTGGTACCAGCCCAGGGCCCACGTTCACAAAGCTGCTTATAGAAAACTTAAGGCTATTTCTTAAAGTAATAAACTTTATTTACTCTGTGGCTGTTTCGTGTATAGGTCTTTTTACATTCCAGGGGCGTAGCTTGGTCCCAAAATATGTGTAGGCCACTGTATTTGTTGTCATATGTGGCCAGTTTATGGGGTGGTACGTTTCCCCAGCATTTTCTTTTATTTTCGGGCGGTGTTGGAGATGATATTGGTGTATTTTTGGTAGCATCATTGAAGTATTATCATGAACTTAGCTAAATGAGTCAAGCAACACAAATAGCGCTAAACAGTCATTTAGATCCTCGCACCTCCTCAACCCCTGAAACTTTCGATTTTATTGCAGATTTGTCATTTTTATTTTTCATTATTTCTGAAAAAAATGTGTAGGCTGTGGCCTACATGGCCTCATAGAAGCTATGCTGCTGCATTCAAATGTTTTAAACTAGTAAATACTGGAGGGACTGAGTGATTGTACGGAGTGTTTTATAATGTCTTCCATGTTAATACTAGGCTGTATCATGTCGTTCATTTTAATACCAGGGTCTGTAGGTACGGTGGTGATAACTTTTGAATATAGGTACGTTAATATAATGTATATTCTTACGTGGCTGATCATGCTTGTTATTCCAACAACTATTTTCTTGGACTTTTTCTTATCTTTTAAAAAGAAGTTTTTGTGATTTGTAAAATATAACTTTTAAACATGTAAAAAATAAATGTTAAAAGCATTTTATCCAAAACATCCAATAATATAATAGTATTCGTATAGCTTCTTATTTGGCCAAACACGTTAGGCGAGAAAGTTTGTTTTTACAAGTTTCAATATACTTTTAAGGTACTTAAAAGCAGAATATGTATCTTTAGATATAACATATTTTGTTTTCAGTTCATTCTCTGGGTCAGACAAGGCGACAGATGATAAAGATAAAACCCTGAACATTTTCTCTGTGGCTTCCGGTCATCTGTATGAGAGGTTGCTGAGGTAGGTACAGTCATGATCTGCTGGATGTACGTGCCTTTAATTTTAACTCGTTAATTAGAACAAATACAGTAGTTAACAGAGATAGTACTTTGACCGCATATGCATATCAGTGTGGTTCCGTTTCCACCGAAACTCGATAAGTAAAATTGAACATTGTTCGATTTTCGTGAATTCATAAGCGCATACATTATTTTGGAAATCAGTCTAACATTTAATACAAATGCAGTTCTTATGTGGTTTTATCAAGAGAGCTTTGAGAACTCGGATAACTGATGTGCATGCGTGGTCGAACCACTATCTCACTTAACTCCCACCTTCTAACTAATTAACTCATAAAATTACAATTATACTTCAACTTCAGAGTAAGTCTCGTTAATTTTTTTATTCTTATAGCTTTTATAACACTATAAAGCAACCACACAGAGAGCAGACCTTTGTCAAGGCAGAACATTCTACCCATGTGTTTTGGAACTAAGGAGTTATACAGCATAATGTGGCAATTTGCCCCATCCCCTAATATTAAAGCATCCACACAGAGAGCAGACCCCTGTCAAGGCAGAACATTCTACCCATGTGTTTTGGAACTATGGAGTTATAGAGCATAATGTGGCAATTCGCCCCATCCCCTAATATTAAAGCATCCACACAGAGAGCAGACCTTTGTCAAGGCAGAGCATTCTACCCATGTGTTTTGGAACTAAGGAGTTATACAGCATAATGTGGCAATTTGCCCCATCCCCTAATATTAAAGCATCCACACAGAGAGCAGACCTTTGTCAAGGCAGAACATTCTACCCATGTGTTTTGGAACTAAGGAATTATACAGCATAATGTGGCAATTTGCCCCATCCCCTAATATTAAAGCATCCACACAGAGAGCAGACCCCTGTCAAGGCAGAACATTCTACCCATGTGTTTGGAACTAAGGAATTATACAGCATAATGTGGCAATTCGCCCCATCCCCTAATATTAAAGCATCCACACAGAGAGCAGACCTTTGTCAAGGCAGAACATTCTACCCATGTGTTTTGGAACTATGGAGTTATACAGCATAATGTGGCAATTCGCCCCATCCCCTAATATTAAAGCATCCACACAGAGAGCAGACCCCTGTCAAGGCAGAACATTCTACCCATGTGTTTGGAACTAAGGAGTTATACAGCATAATGTGGCAATTTGCCCCATCCCCTAATATTAAAGCATCCACACAGAGAGCAGACCCCTGTCAAGGCAGAACATTCTACCCATGTGTTTTGGAACTATGGAGTTATACAGCATAATGTGGCAATTCGCCCCATCCCCTAATATTAAAGCATCCACACAGAGAGCAGACCTTTGTCAAGGCAGAACATTCTACCCATGTGTTTTGGAACTATGGAGTTATACAGCATAATGTGGCAATTCGCCCCATCCCCTAATATTAAAGCATCCACACAGAGAGCAGACCTTTGTCAAGGCAGAACATTCTACCCATGTGTTTTGGAACTATGGAGTTATACAGCATAATGTGGCAATTTGCCCCATCCCCTAATATTAAAGCATCCACACAGAGAGCAGACCCCTGTCAAGGCAGAACATTCTACCCATGTGTTTTGGAACTATGGAGTTATACAGCATAATGTGGCAATTTGCCCCATCCCCTAATATTAAAGCATCCACACAGAGAGCAGACCTTTGTCAAGGCAGAACATTCTACCCATATGTTTTGGAACTATGGAGTTATACAGCATAATGTGGCAATTCGCCCCATCCCCTAATATTAAAGCATCCACACAGAGAGCAGACCCCTGTCAAGGCAGAACATTCTACCCATGTGTTTTGGAACTATGGAGTTATACAGCATAATGTGGCAATTTGCCCCATCCCCTAATATTAAAGCATCCACACAGAGAGCAGACCCCTGTCAAGGCAGAACATTCTACCCATGTGTTTTGGAACTAAGGAGTTATACAGCATAATGTGGCAATTTGCCCCATCCCCTAATATTAAAGCATCCACACAGAGAGCAGACCTTTGTCAAGGCAGAACATTCTACCCATGTGTTTTGGAACTATGGAGTTATACAGCATAATGTGGCAATTCGCCCCATCCCCTAATATTAAAGCATCCACACAGAGAGCAGACCCCTGTCAAGGCAGAACATTCTACCCATGTGTTTGGAACTAAGGAGTTATACAGCATAATGTGGCAATTTGCCCCATCCCTTAATATTAAAGCATCCACACAGAGAGCAGACCTTTGTCAAGGCAGAACATTCTACCCATGTGTTTTGGAACTAAGGAGTTATACAGCATAATGTGGCAATTTGCCCCATCCACTAATATTAAAGCATCCACACAGAGAGCAGACCCCTGTCAAGGCAGAACATTCTACCCATGTGTTTGGAACTAAGGAGTTATACAGCATAATGTGGCAATTTGCCCCATCCCCTAATATTAAAGCATCCACACAGAGAGCAGACCTTTGTCAAGGCAGAACATTCTACCCATGTGTTTTGGAACTATGGAGTTATACAGCATAATGTGGCAATTTTCCCCATCCCCTAATATTAAAGCATCCACACAGAGAGCAGACCCCTGTCAAGGCAGAACATTCTACCCATGTGTTTTGGAACTATGGAGTTATACAGCATAATGTGGCAATTTGCCCCATCCCCTAATATTAAAGCATCCACACAGAGAGCAGACCTTTGTCAAGGCAGAACATTCTACCCATGTGTTTTGGAACTATGGAGCTATACAGCATAATGTGGCAATTTGCCCCATCCCCTAATATTAAAGCATCCACACAGAGAGCAGACCTTTGTCAAGGCAGAACATTCTACCCATGTGTTTTGGAACTAAGGAGTTATACAGCATAATGTGACAATTCGCCCCATCCCCTAATATTAAAGCATCCACACAGAGAGCAGACCTTTGTCAAGGCAGAACATTCTACCCATGTGTTTTGGAACTATGGAGTTATACAGCATAATGTGGCAATTCGCCCCATCCCCTAATATTAAAGCATCCACACAGAGAGCAGACCTTTGTCAAGGCACAACATTCTACCCATGTGTTTTGGAACTAAGGAGTTATACAGCATAATGTGGCAATTCGCCCCATCCCCTAATATTAAAGCATCCACACAGAGAGCAGACCTTTGTCAAGGCAGAACATTCTACCCATGTGTTTTGGAACTATGGAGTTATACAGCATAATGTGGCAATTTGCCCCATCCCCTAATATTAAAGCATCCACACAGAGAGCAGACCTTTGTCAAGGCAGAACATTCTACCCATGTGTTTTGGAACTAAGGAGTTATACAGCATAATGTGGCAATTTGCCCCATCCCCTAATATTAAAGCATCCACACAGAGAGCAGACCCCTGTCAAGGCAGAACATTCTACCCATGTGTTTTGGAACTAAGGAGTTATACAGCATAATGTGGCAATTTGCCCCATCCCCTAATATTAAAGCATCCACACAGAGAGCAGACCCCTGTCAAGGCAGAACATTCTACCCATGTGTTTTGGAACTAAGGAGTTATACAGCATAATGTGGCAATTTGCCCCATCCCCTAATATTAAAGCATCCACACAGAGAGCAGACCTTTGTCAAGGCAGAACATTCTGCCCATGTGTTTTGGAACTATGGAGTTATACAGCATAATGTGGCAATTTGCCCCATCCCCTAATATTAAAGCATCCACACAGAGAGCAGACCTTTGTCAAGGCAGAACATTCTACCCATGTGTTTTGGAACTAAGGAGTTATACAGCATAATGTGGCAATTTGCCCCATCCCCTAATATTAAAGCATCCACACAGAGAGCAGACCCCTGTCAAGGCAGAACATTCTACCCATGTGTTTTGGAACTAAGGAGTTATACAGCATAATGTGGCAATTTGCCCCATCCCCTAAT
Organism: Congeria kusceri; assembly: GCA_027627225.1. Taxonomy (NCBI): domain Eukaryota; kingdom Metazoa; phylum Mollusca; class Bivalvia; order Myida; family Dreissenidae; genus Congeria; species Congeria kusceri. Next base: position 21,326,132 of record CM051029.1, read on the forward strand.
ATTAAAGCATCCACACAGAGAGCAGACCTTTGTCAAGGCAGAACATTCTACCCATGTGTTTTGGAACTAAGGAGTTATACAGCATAATGTGGCAATTTGCCCCATCCCCTAATATTAAAGCATCCACACAGAGAGCAGACCTTTGTCAAGGCAGAACATTCTACCCATGTGTTTTGGAACTAAGGAGTTATACAGCATAATGTGGCAATTCGCCCCATCCCCTAATATTAAACCATCCACACAGAGAGCAGACCTTTGTCAAGGCAGAACATTCTACCCATGTGTTTGGAACTATGGAGTTATACAGCATAATGTGGCAATTTGCCCCATCCCCTAATATTAAAGCATCCACACAGAGAGCAGACCCCTGTCAAGGCAGAACATTCTACCCATGTGTTTTGGAACTAAGGAGTTATACAGCATAATGTGGCAATTCGCCCCATCCCCTAATATTAAAGCATCCACACAGAGAGCAGACCCCTGTCAAGGCAGAACATTCTACCCATGTGTTTTGGAACTAAGGAGTTATACAGCATAATGTGGCAATTTGCCCCATCCCCTAATATTAAAGCATCCACACAGAGAGCAGACCTTTGTCAAGGCAGAACATTCTACCCATGTGTTTGGAACTATGGAGTTATACAGCATAATGTGGCAATTTGCCCCATCCCCTAATATTAAAGCATCCACACAGAGAGCAGACCCCTGTCAAGGCAGAACATTCTACCCATGTGTTTGGAATAAAGGAGTTATACAGCATGATGTGGCAATTTGCCCCATCCCCTAATATTAAAGCATCCACACAGAAAGTGGACCTTTGTCAAGGCAGAACATTCTACCCATGTGTTTTGGAACTATGGAGTTATACAGCATAATGTGGCAATTTGCCCCATCCCCTAATATTAAAGCATCCACACAGAAAGCAGACCTTTGTCAAGGCAGAACATTCTACCCATGTGTTTTGGAACTATGGAGTTATACAGCATAATGTGGCAATTCGCCCCATCCCCTAATATTAAAGCATCCACACAGAAAGCAGACCTTTGTCAAGGCAGAACATTCTACCCATGTGTTTTGGAACTATGGAGTTATACAGCATAATGTGGCAATTTGCCCCATCCCCTAATATTAAAGCATCCACACAGAGAGCAGACCTTTGTCAAGGCAGAACATTCTACCCATGTGTTTTGGAACTAAGGAGTTATACAGCATAATGTGGCAATTAGCCCCATCCCCTAATATTAAAGCATCCACACAGAGAGCAGACCCCTGTCAAGGCAGAACATTCTACCCATGTGTTTGGAACTATGGAGTTATACAGCATAATGTGGCAATTTGCCCCATCCCCTAATATTAAAGCATCCACACAGAGAGCAGACCTTTGTCAAGGCAGAACATTCTACCCATGTGTTTTGGAACTATGGAGCTATACAGCATAATGTGGCAATTTGCCCCATCCCCTAATATTAAAGCATCCACACAGAGAGCAGACCTTTGTCAAGGCAGAACATTCTACCCATGTGTTTTGGAACTAAGGAGTTATACAGCATAATGTGACAATTCGCCCCATCCCCTAATATTAAAGCATCCACACAGAGAGCAGACCTTTGTCAAGGCAGAACATTCTACCCATGTGTTTTGGAACTATGGAGTTATACAGCATAATGTGGCAATTTGCCCCATCCCCTAATATTAAAGCATCCACACAGAAAGCAGACCTTTGTCAAGGCAGAACATTCTACCCATGTGTTTTGGAACTATGGAGTTATACAGCATAATGTGGCAATTCGCCCCATCCCCTAATATTAAAGCATCCACACAGAAAGCAGACCTTTGTCAAGGCAGAACATTCTACCCATGTGTTTTGGAACTATGGAGTTATACAGCATAATGTGGCAATTTGCCCCATCCCCTAATATTAAAGCATCCACACAGAGAGCAGACCTTTGTCAAGGCAGAACATTCTACCCATGTGTTTGGAACTATGGAGTTATACAGCATAATGTGGCAATTTGCCCCATCCCCTAATATTAAAGCATCCACACAGAGAGCAGACCCCTGTCAAGGCAGAACATTCTACCCATGTGTTTGGAATAAAGGAGTTATACAGCATGATGTGGCAATTTGCCCCATCCCCTAATATTAAAGCATCCACACAGAAAGTGGACCTTTGTCAAGGCAGAACATTCTACCCATGTGTTTTGGAACTATGGAGTTATACAGCATAATGTGGCAATTTGCCCCATCCCCTAATATTAAAGCATCCACACAGACGGCAGACCTTTGTCAAGGCAGAACATTCTACCCATGTGTTTTGGAACTATGGAGTTATACAGCATAATGTGGCAATTCGCCCCATCCCCTAATATTAAAGCATCCACACAGAAAGCAGACCTTTGTCAAGGCAGAACATTCTACCCATGTGTTTTGGAACTATGGAGTTATACAGCATAATGTGGCAATTTGCCCCATCCCCTAATATTAAAGCATCCACACAGAGAGCAGACCTTTGTCAAGGCAGAACATTCTACCCATGTGTTTTGGAACTAAGGAGTTATACAGCATAATGTGGCAATTAGCCCCATCCCCTAATATTAAAGCATCCACACAGAGAGCAGACCCCTGTCAAGGCAGAACATTCTACCCATGTGTTTGGAACTATGGAGTTATACAGCATAATGTGGCAATTTGCCCCATCCCCTAATATTAAAGCATCCACACAGAGAGCAGACCTTTGTCAAGGCAGAACATTCTACCCATGTGTTTTGGAACTAAGGAATTATACAGCATAATGTGGCAATTTGCCCCATCCCCTAATATTAAAGCATCCACACAGAGAGCAGACCCCTGTCAAGGCAGAACATTCTATCCATGTGTTTTGGAACTATGGAGTTATACAGCATAATGTGGCAATTTGCCCCATCCCCTAATATTAAAGCATCCACACAGAAAGCAGACCTTTGTCAAGGCAGAACATTCTACCCATGTGTTTTGGAACTAAGGAGTTATACAGCATAATGTGGCAATTCGCCCCATCCCCTAATATTAAAGCATCCACACAGAGAGCAGACCCCTGTCAAGGCAGATCATTCTACCCATGTGTTTTGGAACTATGGAGTTATACAGCATAATGTGGCAATTTGCCCCATCCCCTAATATTAAAGCATCCACACAGAGAGCAGACCTTTGTCAAGGCAGAACATTCTACCCATGTGTTTTGGAACTAAGGAGTTATACAGCATAATGTGGCAATTTGCCCCATCCCCTAATATTAAAGCATCCACACAGAGAGCAGACCCCTGTCAAGGCAGAACATTCTACCCATGTGTTTTGGAACTAAGGAATTATACAGCATAATGTGGCAATTCGCCCCATCCCCTAATATTAAAGCATCCACACAGAGAGCAGACCTTTGTCAAGGCAGAACATTCTACCCATGTGTTTGGAACTAAGGAGTTATACAGCATAATGTGGCAATTCGCCCCATCCCCTAATATTAAAGCATCCACACAGAGAGCAGACCCCTGTCAAGGCAGAACATTCTACCCATGTGTTTTGGAACTAAGGAGTTATACAGCATAATGTGGCAATTTGCCCCATCCCCTAATATTAAAGCATCCACACAGAGAGCAGACCTTTGTCAAGGCAGAACATTCTACCCATGTGTTTTGGAACTAAGGAGTTATACAGCATAATGTGGCAATTTGCCCCATCCCCTAATATTAAAGCATCCACACAGAGAGCAGACCTTTGTCAAGGCAGAACATTCTACCCATGTGTTTTGGAACTAAGGAGTTATACAGCATAATGTGGCAATTCGCCCCATCCCCTAATATTAAACCATCCACACAGAGAGCAGACCTTTGTCAAGGCAGAACATTCTACCCATGTGTTTGGAACTATGGAGTTATACAGCATAATGTGGCAATTTGCCCCATCCCCTAATATTAAAGCATCCACACAGAGAGCAGACCCCTGTCAAGGCAGAACATTCTACCCATGTGTTTTGGAACTAAGGAGTTATACAGCATAATGTGGCAATTCGCCCCATCCCCTAATATTAAAGCATCCACACAGAGAGCAGACCCCTGTCAAGGCAGAACATTCTACCCATGTGTTTTGGAACTAAGGAGTTATACAGCATAATGTGGCAATTTGCCCCATCCCCTAATATTAAAGCATCCACACAGAGAGCAGACCTTTGTCAAGGCAGAACATTCTACCCATGTGTTTGGAACTATGGAGTTATACAGCATAATGTGGCAATTTGCCCCATCCCCTAATATTAAAGCATCCACACAGAGAGCAGACCCCTGTCAAGGCAGAACATTCTACCCATGTGTTTGGAATAAAGGAGTTATACAGCATGATGTGGCAATTTGCCCCATCCCCTAATATTAAAGCATCCACACAGAAAGTGGACCTTTGTCAAGGCAGAACATTCTACCCATGTGTTTTGGAACTATGGAGTTATACAGCATAATGTGGCAATTTGCCCCATCCCCTAATATTAAAGCATCCACACAGAAAGCAGACCTTTGTCAAGGCAGAACATTCTACCCATGTGTTTTGGAACTATGGAGTTATACAGCATAATGTGGCAATTCGCCCCATCCCCTAATATTAAAGCATCCACACAGAAAGCAGACCTTTGTCAAGGCAGAACATTCTACCCATGTGTTTTGGAACTATGGAGTTATACAGCATAATGTGGCAATTTGCCCCATCCCCTAATATTAAAGCATCCACACAGAGAGCAGACCTTTGTCAAGGCAGAACATTCTACCCATGTGTTTTGGAACTAAGGAGTTATACAGCATAATGTGGCAATTAGCCCCATCCCCTAATATTAAAGCATCCACACAGAGAGCAGACCCCTGTCAAGGCAGAACATTCTACCCATGTGTTTGGAACTATGGAGTTATACAGCATAATGTGGCAATTTGCCCCATCCCCTAATATTAAAGCATCCACACAGAGAGCAGACCTTTGTCAAGGCAGAACATTCTACCCATGTGTTTTGGAACTAAGGAATTATACAGCATAATGTGGCAATTTGCCCCATCCCCTAATATTAAAGCATCCACACAGAGAGCAGACCCCTGTCAAGGCAGAACATTCTATCCATGTGTTTTGGAACTATGGAGTTATACAGCATAATGTGGCAATTTGCCCCATCCCCTAATATTAAAGCATCCACACAGAAAGCAGACCTTTGTCAAGGCAGAACATTCTACCCATGTGTTTTGGAACTAAGGAGTTATACAGCATAATGTGGCAATTCGCCCCATCCCCTAATATTAAAGCATCCACACAGAGAGCAGACCCCTGTCAAGGCAGATCATTCTACCCATGTGTTTTGGAACTATGGAGTTATACAGCATAATGTGGCAATTTGCCCCATCCCCTAATATTAAAGCATCCACACAGAGAGCAGACCTTTGTCAAGGCAGAACATTCTACCCATGTGTTTTGGAACTAAGGAGTTATACAGCATAATGTGGCAATTTGCCCCATCCCCTAATATTAAAGCATCCACACAGAGAGCAGACCCCTGTCAAGGCAGAACATTCTACCCATGTGTTTTGGAACTAAGGAATTATACAGCATAATGTGGCAATTCGCCCCATCCCCTAATATTAAAGCATCCACACAGAGAGCAGACCTTTGTCAAGGCAGAACATTCTACCCATGTGTTTGGAACTAAGGAGTTATACAGCATAATGTGGCAATTCGCCCCATCCCCTAATATTAAAGCATCCACACAGAGAGCAGACCCCTGTCAAGGCAGAACATTCTACCCATGTGTTTTGGAACTAAGGAATTATACAGCATAATGTGGCAATTTGCCCCATCCCATAATATTAAAGCATCCACACAGAGAGCAGACCTTTGTCAAGGCAGAACATTCTACCCATGTGTTTGGAACTATGGAGTTATTCAGCATAATGTGGCAATTCGCCCCATCCCCTAATATTAAAGCATCCACACAGAGAGCAGACCCCTGTCAAGGCAGAACATTCTACCCATGTGTTTGGAACTAAGGAGTTATACAGCATAATGTGGCAATTTGCCCCATCCCCTAATATTAAAGCATCCACACAGAGAGCAGACCTTTGTCAAGGCAGAACATTCTACCCATGTGTTTTGGAACTATGGAGTTATACAGCATAATGTGGCAATTTGCCCCATCCCCTAATATTAAAGCATCCACACAGAGAGCAGACCCCTGTCAAGGCAGAACATTCTACCCATGTGTTTGGAACTATGGAGTTATACAGCATAATGTGGCAATTCGCCCCATCCCCTAATATTAAAGCATCCACACAGAGAGCAGACCCCTGTCAAGGCAGAACATTCTACCCATGTGTTTGGAACTAAGGAGTTATACAGCATAATGTGGCAATTTGCCCCATCCCCTAATATTAAAGCATCCACACAGAGAGCAGACCTTTGTCAAGGCAGAACATTCTACCCATGTGTTTTGGAACTATGGAGTTATACAGCATAATGTGGCAATTTGCCCCATCCCCTAATATTAAAGCATCCACACAGAGAGCAGACCCCTGTCAAGGCAGAACATTCTACCCATGTGTTTGGAACTAAGGAGTTATACAGCATAATGTGGCAATTTGCCCCATCCCCTAATATTAAAGCATCCACACAGAGAGCAGACCCCTGTCAAGGCAGAACATTCTACCCATGTGTTTGGAACTAAGGAGTTATACAGCATAATGTGGCAATTTGCCCCATCCCCTAATATTAAAGCATCCACACAGAGAGCAGACCTTTGTCAAGGCAGAACATTCTACCCATGTATTTTGGAACTATGGAGTTATACAGCATAATGTGGCAATTTGCCCCATCCCCTAATATTAAAGCATCCACACAGAGAGCAGACCCCTGTCAAGGCAGAACATTCTACCCATGTGTTTTGGAACTATGGAGTTATACAGCATAATGTGGCAATTTGCCCCATCCCCTAATATTAAAGCATCCACACAGAGAGCAGACCCCTGTCAAGGCAGAACATTCTACCCATGTGTTTTGGAACTAAGGAGTTATACAGCATAATGTGGCAATTCGCCCCATCCCCTAATATTAAAGCATCCACACAGAGAGCAGACCTTTGTCAAGGCAGAACATTCTACCCATGTGTTTTGGAACTAAGGAGTTATACAGCATAATGTGGCAATTCGCCCCATCCCCTAATATTAAAGCATCCACACAGAGAGCAGACCCCGGTCATGGCAGAACATTCTACCCATGTGTTTTGGAACTAAGGAGTTATACAGCATAATGTGGCAATTCGCCCCATCCCCTAATATTAAAGCATCCACACAGAGAGCAGACCCCTGTCAAGGCAGAACATTCTACCCATGTGTTTTGGAACTAAGGAGTTATACAGCATAATGTGGCAATTTGCCCCATCCCCTAATATTAAAGCATCCACACAGAGAGCAGACCCCTGTCAAGGCAGAACATTCTACCCATGTGTTTTGGAACTAAGGAGTTATACAGCATAATGTGGCAATTCGCCCCATCCCCTAATATTAAAGCATCCACACAGAGAGCAGACCCCTGTCAAGGCAGAACATTCTACCCATGTGTTTTGGAACTAAGGAGTTATACAGCATAATGTGGCAATTTGCCCCATCCCCTAATATTAAAGCATCCACACAGAGAGCAGACCTTTGTCAAGGCAGAACATTCTACCCATGTGTTTTGGAACTAAGGAGTTATACAGCATAATGTGACAATTTGCCCCATCCCCTAATATTAAAGCATCCACACAGAGAGCAGACCCCTGTCAAGGCAGAACATTCTACCCATGTGTTTTGGAACTAAGGAGTTATACAGCATAATGTGGCAATTTGCCCCATCCCCTAATATTAAAGCATCCACACAGAGAGCAGACCCCTGTCAAGGCAGAACATTCTACCCATGTGTTTTGGAACTATGGAGTTATACAGCATAATGTGGCAATTCGCCCCATCCCCTAATATTAAAGCATCCACACAGAGAGCAGACCCCTGTCAAGGCAGAACATTCTACCCATGTGTTTGGAACTAAGGAGTTATACAGCATAATGTGGCAATTTGCCCCATCCCCTAATATTAAAGCATCCACACAGAGAGCAGACCTTTGTCAAGGCAGAACATTCTACCCATGTGTTTTGGAACTATGGAGTTATACAGCATAATGTGGCAATTTGCCCCATCCCCTAATATTAAAGCATCCACACAGAGAGCAGACCCCTGTCAAGGCAGAACATTCTACCCATGTGTTTTGGAACTATGGAGTTATACAGCATAATGTGGCAATTCGCCCCATCCCCTAATATTAAAGCATCCACACAGAGAGCAGACCCCTGTCAAGGCAGAACATTCTACCCATGTGTTTTGGAACTAAGGAGTTATACAGCATAATGTGGCAATTTGCCCCATCCCCTAATATTAAAGCATCCACACAGAGAGCAGACCCCTGTCAAGGCAGAACATTCTACCCATGTGTTTGGAACTATGGAGTTATACAGCATAATGTGGCAATTCGCCCCATCCCCTAATATTAAAGCATCCACACAGAGAGCAGACCCCTGTCCAGGCAGAACATTCTACCCATGTGTTTGGAACTAAGGAGTTATACAGCATAATGTGGCAATTTGCCCCATCCCCTAATATTAAAGCATCCACACAGAGAGCAGACCCCTGTCAAGGCAGAACATTCTACCCATGTGTTTTGGAACTAAGGAGTTATACAGCATAATGTGGCAATTCGCCCCATCCCCTAATATTAAAGCATCCACACAGAGAGCAGACCCCTGTCAAGGCAGAACATTCTACCCATGTGTTTTGGAACTAAGGAGTTATACAGCATAATGTGGCAATTTGCCCCATCCCCTAATATTAAAGCATCCACACAGAGAGCAGACCCCTGTCAAGGCAGAACATTCTACCCATGTGTTTGGAACTATGGAGTTATACAGCATAATGTGGCAATTCGCCCCATCCCCTAATATTAAAGCATCCACACAGAGAGCAGACCCCTGTCCAGGCAGAACATTCTACCCATGTGTTTGGAACTAAGGAGTTATACAGCATAATGTGGCAATTTGCCCCATCCCCTAATATTAAAGCATCCACACAGAGAGCAGACCCCTGTCAAGGCAGAACATTCTACCCATGTGTTTTGGAACTAAGGAGTTATACAGCATAATGTGGCAATTCGCCCGATCCCCTAATATTAAAGCATCCACACAGAGAGCAGACCCCTGTCAAGGCAGAACATTCTACCCATGTGTTTTGGAACTATGGAGTTATACAGCATAATGTGGCAATTCGCCCCATCCCCTAATATTAAAGCATCCACACAGAGAGCAGACCTTTGTCAAGGCAGAACATTCTACCCATGTGTTTTGGAACTAAGGAGTTATACAGCATAATGTGGCAATTCGCCCCATCCCCTAATATTAAAGCATCCACACAGAAAGCAGACCTTTGTCAAGGCAGAACATTCTACCCATGTGTTTTGGAACTATGGAGTTATACAGCATAATGTGGCAATTCGCCCCATCCCCTAATATTAAAGCATCCACACAGAAAGCAGACCTTTGTCAAGGCAGAACATTCTACCCATGTGTTTTGGAACTAAGGAGTTATACAGCATAATGTGGCAATTCGCCCCATCCCCTAATATTAAAGCATCCACACAGAGAGCAGACCCCTGTCAAGGCAGAACATTCTACCCATGTGTTTTGGAACTATGGAGTTATACAGCATAATGTGGCAATTCGCCCCATCCCCTAATATTAAAGCATCCACACAGAGAGCAGACCCCTGTCAAGGCAGAACATTCTACCCATGTGTTTTGGAACTAAGGAGTTATACAGCATAATGTGGCAATTTGCCCCATCCCCTAATATTAAAGCATCCACACAGAGAGCAGACCCCTGTCAAGGCAGAACATTCTACCCATGTGTTTTGGAACTAAGGAGTTATACAGCATAATGTGGCAATTTGCCCCATCCCCTAATATTAAAGCATCCACACAGAGAGCAGACCTTTGTCAAGGCAGAACATTCTACCCATGTGTTTTGGAACTAAGGAGTTATACAGCATAATGTGGCAATTTGCCCCATCCCCTAATATTAAAGCATCCACACAGAGAGCAGACCTTTGTCAAGGCAGAACATTCTACCCATGTGTTTGGAACTAAGGAGTTATACAGCATAATGTGGCAATTCGCCCCATCCCCTAATATTAAAGCATCCACACAGAGAGCAGACCCCTGTCAAGGCAGAATATTCTACCCATGTGTTTGGAACTATGGAGTTATACAGCATAATGTGGCAATTTGCCCCATCCCATAATATTAAAGACTCCTTGAAAAACATTATCAGTGGTCTATTTCATGGCTTTTTTTCCCCACAGTGGTAAAGGGGCCTGGGCCTGTTCAGTTTGTAAAAAGTGAGCCCAATGAAATAGCAAATTGATTTTGTGTCACCTTTAAAGTGAAGTTTATGCTTATATGTGTAATTTGAAAATAAGAAAAACCCTGTCAGTTAGCACGTTGCACCAATTGATGTAGAAATGTATCATATTTAAATATGAATCTATGTTAGTAAGGCCAAAAAAAATGTTGTTTGGCAATATTGTATTGTTAATAGCGAATTAGTGTATGGAAATTATTATGAACTCAGGATCTCCAGACCGCAAGGCAGGCACCATATCTAATATACCACTGTGACTTGGCATGTTGTGGAAATTATTATGAATATGCAGAATGCAGTATTAATTGGATGCTTGGTTGAGTTAAACCTGTAAATTATTTACATCAGTGCTGTCAATCAGGAATTGTCACTTTTATTGCGTGTGTTCGGTTCTTTACTTTCAGGATTATGATGATGAGTGTAATAAAGAACACGCAGTCGAAAGTGAAGTTCTGGTTCTTGAAGAACTATTTATCACCCACATTCAAGGTATGTTGATGAAAAGTGTTATACAAAATATAAAAATGCAGAACCTATAATTATCTAACCAACATGAATTCCAAAAATTATATCTATCAGAAAATATTCATGAATTCATTTTTAGGGGGCTATATAGGAGTGAGCTTGTCGGTCTGTTGGTTTCCATGGTTTCTGGATGATAACTCAAGAAAGGCTTGACATATTCAAATAATTTGTGGTACTCGTGCAACATCATAGAACACAGGTCAGGTTAGACTTTGGTTACAAACCACTAAATTTTGACAGAGTTATGGTCCCTTTACAACAACTTAAATTCTCTAAAAACATGGTTTCCCGACGATAACATAAGAATGGCATAAGACATATTCAAATAATTATGCCTGCCATCGAAGATGTCGGCCTGTCTGCCGGTCTGTCTGCCGGTCGGTTGGTAGACCATTTTCGTTTTCGATCTCTAAGTTCAACAGTCGGTCGGTCGGTAGACCATTTTTGTTTCCACTCTCTAAGTTCAACAGTTTTTATCTGATCTTCACCAAACTTCATGAAAATGTTTTTGGGCATAATATCTAGGTCAATTTTGATGATCAGTCAAATTGCCCCAGGAATTGTGGAGTAATGGCCCTTGAATTATCTAAAATTAGCCTTTTTAGCCGTTTCCGCTCTCTAAGTCCAATAGTTTTCATCCAATCTTCACCAAACTTTATGAAAATGTTTGTTATTATAATATCTAGGTCAAGTTTGATAATCGGCCTCATCGCTTCTGGTATTGTGGAGTTATTGCCCTTGAATAATCTGAAATTGGCCTTTTTAGCGGTTTCCGCTCTCTAAGTCCAACAATTTTCATCCGATCTTCACTACACTTCATGAACATGTTTGTGGGCATAATGTTTTGGCCAAGTTTAATAATCAGCCAAATCGCCCCAGTAATTTTGGAGTTATGGCCCATGAATTATCTAAAATGGGCTGTTTAGCAGTTTCTGTTCTCTTAGTCCAACAGTTCATAGCCTGTCTTCACCGAAATTGGTGAAAATCTTTGTGGGTGTGTTATCTCAGTTAAGTTTGATAATCAACCAAATCGTCCCAGGAATTGTGGAGTTGAAACCCTTAATTATCTAAAATTAGCCTGTTTAACTGTAGCTATTTTAACCTGTTTTGCCCCCGCATAACTGTTTTACAAACAGCTCTTGTTCTTGGTACACATGTGTAGCATCATAAAATACAGGTAAAGTTCGACTTTGGTGACAAACCACACATTTTTTACAGAGTTATGGCCCCTTTTTGGCTTAAATTCCCTAAAAAGATGGTTTCTGGACAATAACTCTAGAATGGCTTGACATATTCAAATAATTTTTGGTACACGTTTGTAGCATCCTAAAATACAGGTGAAGTTCTACTTTGATTACAAACCACTACATTTTGACAGAGTTATGGCCTGTTTTTGGCTGAAATTCCCTAAAAACATGTTTTCAGAACAATAACTCATGAAAGTCTCCACATATTTAAAATTATTTTTGGTGCATAGGTGTAAAACCATAAAATACAGGTCAGGTTCAACTTAAGTAACAAACCACTGAGTTCTGGCTCCTGTTAAAATTAAATTTTTCAAAATACACTGTTAAACATTCACAAATTAAAGCATTCTCATTGTGTCCATTTCTTTCGAATGGATGTTTTGTGACAAGGCCATATTGTGGGGGTATATCCGTCACTCATGTGACAATTCTAGTTATGTCTGTTTTCAGTATAGATATCTGAATACTTTTCAATTGGAGATTTGAAAATAAGGCAGACGGATAAATGCCCGTACCAGTATAAGTACACATTCCCTAACCAGTGGTTGCCTCGCTGGATGAAAGACCCGTTAGCAGATCCTTGGAGGGATTCAGATTATCACCAGTAGAATGCGGAATTGTTGCAGTAATCTCAGAAGGCTGGGTCTCGCTGTGACCGCTTTGGGAAATTTTTGGATTGGCTGTTTGATGAAGATGGCTATACGTTTGTATCGTCGAAGACCCTTGGCCTATATCTGGCTAAACTGGCTGTTTGATGAAGATGGCTATACGTTTGTATTGTCGAAGACCCTTGGACTATATCTGGCTAAACTGGCTGTTTGATGAAGATGGCTATACGTTTGTATCGTCGAAGACCCTTGGCCTATATCTGGCTAAACTGGCTATTTGATGAAGATGGCTATACGTTTGTATCATCGAAGACCCTTGGCCTATATCTGGCTAAACTGGCTATTTGATGAAGATGGCTATACGTTTGTATCGTCAAAGACCCTTGGCCTATATCTGGCTAAACTGGCTAATGTGAGGCTGCACCTGGTCTGATTGTAATTGAGACATTGAAGATTGTACACTGACGGCATTGATATATAACTGCCTGGACCAGAAAAGTTTAGCTCAAAGTTTTGATGGCTCGAAGTTTTAGTGTCGGTCCCTGCGACTTCGAGCCATTGGGAGTGGTCTGTATATGGTAATGCTTGCTACAGATTCTGAGAAGGCGGAGTCAAAATGGCCAAAGGCCAGAAAAAGTGCCCATTAAAAACAAAATTGTTTTAATGATTAAGTGTTCCACTTAATGGGTGAAATCCAGCCATATCATTGGATCAAAATAAAGGTCATATTCTGATGTGTGGTATTCTTCATTTCAGGAGTTCATTCCTCACTACGCCAAGGAGTACGGTTTCGAGTACGAGCTGGTGCAGTACAAGTGGCTTCGCTGGCTGAACCTATATCCTAATGTGTGTTATTCTTGATTTCAGGAGTTCATTCCTCACTACGCCAAGGAGTACGGTTTCGAGTACGAGCTGGTGCAGTACAAGTGGCCGCGCTGGCTGAACCAGCAGAGGGAGAAACAGCGCATCATGTGGGGTTTCAAGATTCTATTTTTAGACGTCCTCTTCCCGCTCGATGTGAAAAAGATCATCTTTGTAGATGCAGATCAGGTAAGATAGAAGCGGTGAATGGAGTTTATCCCTTTTGATAAAAACAAATCATAGGGCATCCCTTTTGATAAAAACATATCATAGGGGAACATTAGCCCGAGGCCAAAAAAATAAATTGTGTGTTTCGGGCAACGGTCTCAATGTTTTTTTTTAAAGACACATTTCAGTCCAAAACATAGAAATTAATCTAAAATCTGACAAATACGGATTTCACAGAAAACAAAAGTCGCTAAAAACTTTAGGGTCGGGGGGCTTTCGCTAGGTAGGGTCGGGTTGCCCGAAACACAGAATTTTCCATCATGACTTGTCAAAGCTGACAAAAAGCATTTTATGATTTTTCAAGGCACAGAACTGCTTACAATTAGGATCATGTGCCCATTCTACATGTGGTTTTATTGTGTACATACTGTAGCAAAGGGAATATTGTCCACCTCTGCAAACTTTGAAAGGGGCTTATGTCGTTCTTTGAAGGGGCAAATGTCCTAGAATTAGTTTAATCAACACAACAGCTCACATGTAACATACATTTGTACTTACTTGTGTTACAGTGCAGCAAATTATTCTTACTCTTAAGGTTTAAATTTTCGTTATAATTTATTTTCTTTAAATGTTCATGATTTCAGAAGAAATGGAAAATGAAGAAAATGGATCAGTGTAAAACTAAAAAAAAATTCTGATTTGTCTTTGCCAGATTGTGCGTACAGATCTGCAGGAGCTATACGACCTTGACCTGGGTGGCGCTCCGTATGGCTACACACCATTCTGTAGTGACAGGAAGGAAATGGATGGCTTTAGGTCAGTACATGGCAGCATACAACATTTCATCCAGCTAAAAAAATCTCACTTATCTTTTATGCTACATATCATAAAAATACACGCCACTTTGTACGTTTCTGTTCTTGTATGTATGTCATATGAGTTTACTTAGTGATATATATATATATAGTTCATAAAGCCTGTTTACAGAATGTCACATTTATTTTGATTCATTTTTTAACACATTCATGGTATTTATTAAGTTTCAACTCAGTTCGTTGCTATTGGTGTACAGTGTATGTGTTGTATTTTCCAGGTTCTGGAAGTCAGGTTACTGGGCAGGCCACCTTTCTGGCAGATCGTACCATATCAGGTATGGAGTGGGTGTGTGTTTGAACAAGTATGGGTATTTGTGTATGTTAAATTAGGCCTACACCATAGATAGCCGGGCCTGGCTAGCTCAGTTGGTAGAGCGCTAGACTGTCAATCCGGGAATCGTGAGTTCGAACCCCAGCCCGGCCACATAACTTGTGTGGGAATTGGTCATAAAATTATTTCTACGGCCATTCTCCCTATACCTCTGATTAAAGTAGGGCAGTTGTCAGTTACTGGCATAGGTATGTGCACTTAGTACTGGTAAACCGCTTAGATAGGCTAAGCTTGCCCAGGAAAAGTGTGAGTAGGTTAACTGACCGCCGTGGTATGACTGAAATTATGTTAAAAGCGGTTAAAAATCCCAACAAACAAACAAACATTATAGATGTTTTCCTTATAACAGAATACCGCTTAAGAAAGTTTTATTGACAGATGTTATCTGTCGAGTTGCAATTATCATTTACCCGTATAAAATTGAAAGCCAACATGATTTATTAAAGCCCTTTTTTGTCATGATTAATCATGTCCAGTGCTCTTTATCAAAAAAACTTCAAGCCAGTGACCCTTTAGGCAGCCAACTGTCAATAAATCCGTATCATAAAACATTTCCAGTGCTCTTTTTGTAGTAGACCTCAGGCTTTCTGTCAGATCGCTGCCCATGACTGGCTGTGTAGCCAACTTTCAAGTAATCCATGTACCCATAATTAAATATTTCCAGTTCTCAGTCTCACTGGACTTGATTATTTTTTGTCAAATAGCCACCTGTAACTGGCCGGTCAGTAATCCATTTAATTAAATATTTCCAGCAAACTGTACAAGGCAGACTACACGAGTTCCTATCGGATTGCTGGCCAGCCAACTGTCAATTAATCCATATAATAACACATTTCCAGTGCTCTGTATGTGGTGAACCTCAACGGTTTCTGTCAGATAGCTGATAGGTTACTAGTGACTGACTTGTGATCCATGTAAATAATATTTCCAGTGCTCTGTATGTTGTTTTCCTCAAAGCTGTCTGTCAGATTGCTTCTCCGGACTAGCTGTGCATCCAGCTTTAAAGTAATCCATTTTTAGGCTGTCAACTGGTCCTACTTTTCCTACTTTATCCTACTTTTTTGATTCACTCATACATGTACTTTTTCCTACTTTTTGGTATAAAATCTCCTATTATTCCCACTTTTTTAGTTTGTGAGAAATCAAGATGAATTACATAATGTTTTATATGAAAATGAACAATGTTTTAAGTCTATTTGTAGATCTGTTGTGTAGATGGGACAATGTGGTACCTTCACCTGCTAATTTGACTGTTGTGTCCGGTACTATTTATATTGTATGTATTGACTTTGACATGCAAAACATTGTATACGCAGGCATTTTAAAGGTGCTTAGATATTTGAAAGGTATTTTTAATCAAGTTAAAAGTCATGTACACTGAAGAATAAATCTATTGTCCTATACAAGTGTATATATAAATGTGATTTTGTTCCTAATGGTGGGCTTACTGATGGAGCTCAGTGTACTTTCAAGATGAAAATGTCCAGTGTAGAGTTTATGCAGATCATATATAAAATAAGGTTTTGCTAATCTGAAAACATTACATATTTAGAATCTGGGATAAACGCCACACTGCCTCAGAAATCTAGCAGGTTGTAAACTACTTCTTTATCACCTAAATTGGAAATCAAAACAATAGGTTTAATGAAGTTATATTGATAACAACCTCAGCAATGCATTGACCAGTTTTCTTCTTTTTGTTGTAAATGAAAATGTTTAGCGATTTCTAAAAATATAGCTATTTATCAAGTTTTATTTTTATACATACCGAGTGTTGTTCCTTTTGTATTATGAAAGAAAATCTCAAAGATGGAGTTTAACCCCATGATAAATTTTGTAAATGTCAAACCAATATCTTAGAAATCCTCGTGTGTTTGTAAATTGTGATAAGTTGTGCTAAATTCACATATTCATTAGCCATATGTCCTCCCGCCTTATTGGTGTAAAACAAATGCCAGGGACATATGAATTCACAGACATCTTGATGTGGGTTAAAGTCTCTGACTGTTGATCACTTGTCCCTTACCACTGTAGGTCCAAACCACAGTAGACTCAAACCTTAATGGGCTCAGATTCCTTTAAGTGAGAAAGCTACTCTCCAACCTTAATGGGCTCAGATTCCTTCAAGTGAGAAAGCTACTCTCCAACCTTAATGGGCTCAGATTCCTTCAAGTGAGAAAGCTACTCTCCAACCTTAATGGGCTCAGATTCCTTCAAGTGAGAAAGCTACTCTCCAACCTTAATGGGCTCAGATTCCTTCAAGTGAGAAAGCCTCTTCTAGCTTGTTGTAGTCATAGCCTTATTCATATTAAGCTAGTTATTGGTATGTTTGTATCATAAATTAATAAATAAAATAAAAAAATCAGGATTTTGGGTAAGTGTTAAAAGAATTAATACGTTTTGATGAGAAATATATACTTTTTCCTACTTTTTTTCCTACTTTTTTAAAAAGAAAGCTCCTATTTTTTTCCTACTTTTTCACTGAGGACGAGTTGACAGCCTGCATTTTACAAAATATTTCCAGTGCCCTGTAAGTGGTGGACCTGAAGCTTTTCCACCAAATCGCGGCAGGAGGCCGGCGTCAAAGCCAACTTTATATGCTACTCATCCTAGCTCTAGTTACGTCATGATTGATATATTTTCAGTGCTCTCTGCATGATGGACCTCAAGGGTTTCTGTCAGATCCCTTCCCGGAATTGGCGTCAAAGCTAACTTTTAAGTTATCCATGTAAAAAAATTTTTTCCAATATTCTATACGTTGTAGTCCTGAAGCGTTTCCGCCAGATCACGGCTAGTGACCAGCATCAAAGCCAACTTCAAACAATCCATGTAATTCTATTTGATTTATGCGTTTTCCCATGTTTTGACATTTCCAGTGCCCTCTACGTTGTGGACCTGAAGCGTTTCCGTCAGATCGCTGCGGGAGACCGCCTGCGGGGCCAGTACCAGGGCCTCAGCCAGGACCCGAACTCCCTGTCCAACCTGGACCAGGACCTGCCCAACAACATGATCCACCAGGTGGCCATCAAGTCCCTGCCCCAGGAGTGGCTCTGGTGTGAGACCTGGTGCAGCGACGAGTCCAAGAAACACGCCAAAACTATAGACTTGGTATGACTTGATTTGTCAGTTTTTGTTGTCGGTTTGAACGGTGGAAACATGCCAAAACTATAGACTTGGTATGACTTGATTTGTCAGTTTTTGTTGTCGGTTTGAACGGTGGAAACATGCCAAAACTATAGACTTGGTATCACTTGATTTGTCAGTGTTTGTTGTCGGTTTGAACGGTGGAAACATGCCAAAACTATAGACTTGGTATCACTTGGTTTGTCAGTTTTTGTTGTCGGTTTGAATGGTGGAAACACGCCAAAACTATAGACTTGGTATGACTTGATTTGTCAGTTTTTGTTGTCGGTTTGAACGGTGGAAACACGCCAAAACTATAGACTTGGTATGACTTGATTTGTCAGTTTTTGTTGTCGGTTTGAACGGTGGAAACATGCCAAAACTATAGACTTGGTATGACTTGATTTGTCAGTGTTTGTTGTCGGTTTGAACGGTGGAAACACGCCAAAACTATAGACTTGGTATCACTTGATTTGTCAGTGTTTGTTGTCGGTTTGAACGGTGGAAACACGCCAAAACTATAGACTTGGTATCACTTGATTTGTCAGTTTTTGTTGTCGGTTTGAACGGTGGAAACATGCCAAAACTATAGACTTGGTATCACTTGATTTGTCAGTTTTTGTTGTCGGTTTGAACGGTGGAAACATGCCAAAACTATAGACTTGGTATCACTTGATTTGTCAGCTTTTGTTGTCGGTTTGAACGGTGATAATTTTAAAGTAGCCCATGCTTTTCTGCATACTATACTGCTGCTTACGTCATTCACCAAATACTAAACGAGGTTACTTGTAACCAATCCCAACTTCAAGGCATAACAAATTTGCTTTGATGTATAGCATGTCTTTTCATTTAGATTCCTTTTCTTCATTATTACAGAGTTTCTCCTTTCTTCCATTTCATATTTGTTAAAATAATGTTTGTTATATAATTGTCTTACTTTGAACTGTACAGCTGATTTGTCTATTAATTATATTTTTTCTTGGTAGTAATTTATCAAGTAGATTCCTTTTCTTTATAATTAAAGTGTTTCTTCTTTCTTCCATTTCATATTTGTAAAAAGAGTGTTTGTTATATTATTGTCTTATTTTGATCTGTACAGCTGAATTGTTTATTAATATTATTTTTGCTTTACAGTGTAATAACCCAATGACCAAAGAGCCAAAGTTAAAAGCTGCCATGCGTATAGTGCCAGAATGGAAGAACTATGATTTCGAGATAAAAGTATTCTGGGATTCCATATATGGCACGAATACAAGATCTCAAATAGAATACGAGCCTCCAGAGATTGATAGCAAAAAGAAAGGTAAGGCAGATATGGTCGCATTTTGTAAATTACATAAGTAATTATTAATTGAATCGTTTTTCAGAAGATTGTAATACTAGATCTGTATGCATACAGTAACATGTAAGCATTTAATAAATGATGGTATATTGTACTTGATAGTTTATTCTTACGGTTGATTGAAATAGTTTGTAAAATATTAACTTGTTATTATAATTATTATTTTAACGTGATAGTAATAAAAATGTGTATGTGTAAATATATTTAAATATAATAATATATAATTTAGTATTGCTATTGTTCTGATATGAATATTTGAACGTTAAATAATATTAATACATTCTAAGTTGTAAATATCTAGTCATTTGATTTCATCTGTAATTGTATTTGTTGTTAGCTCACCATGAGCACAAAGTGTTCATGGTGAGCTTTTGTGATCGCCCGTTGTCCGTCGTTCGTGCGTGCGTGCGTGTGTGCGTCGTCTACTTTTCATTCAAACAACATCTCCTCCTAAACCGCTTGGCAGATTTTCACCAAACTTCTCAGGAATGATCCTTGGGTGGACCTCTTTCAAAGTTGTTCAAATCTTTCCGGTCCGCTGCATATGTAGGTCACGAGAGCTAAAAATATTTAATATTTAAAAAGTGAAAACTTCAAAAATCTTCTCCTATGAAACTGCACGGCTTAGAGCTTTCATATATGATTTGTGACATCCTCTAGTGGTCCTCTACTAAGATTGTTCAAATGATGCCCCTGGGGTGAAAACTGGCCACGCCCCAGGGGTCACATGGTTTATATAGACTTGTATAGCAAATGACTTTAAAAATCTTCTCAGAAACCGCAAGGCCTAGAGGTTTCATATTTGGTATGTAACATTGTATAGTGGTCCTCTACAAAGATTATTCAAAAGATGCCCCTGGGGTCAAAACTGGCCACACCTCAGGGGTCACATGGTTTAAAGAGACTTAAATAGCAAAATGACTTTAAAAATCTTCTTCTCTGAAATCTCAGAACCCAGAGGTTTCATATTCGGTAGGTAACATTGTATAGTGGTCCTCTACAAAGATTGTTCAAATGATGCCCCTGGGGTCAAAACTGGCAACACCCCGGGGATCACATGGTTTATACAAACTTAAATAGCCAAATGACTTTTAAAATCTTCTCTGAAACTGCAAGGCCTAGAGGTTTCGTATTCGGTTGGTAACATTGTATAATGGTCCTCTACAAAGATTGTGTAAAGATGTCCCTGGGTTCGAAATTGGCCACGCCTCGGGGGTCGCATGGTTTATATACATTTAAATAGCAAAATGACTTTAAAAATCTTCTCCTCTGAAACCACAAGGCCCAGAGGTTTTATATTATGTATGTAACATTGTATAGTGGTCCTCAACAATGAATGTTCAAATGATGCCCCTGGGGTCAAAACTGGCCACACCCCGGGGGTCACATGGTTTATACAAACTTAAATAGCCAAATGACTTTAAAAATCTTCTCCTCTGAAACTGCAAGGCCTAGAGGTTTCATATTCGGTTGGTAACATTGTATAATGGTCCTCTACAAAGATTATGTAAATGATGTCCCTGGGTTCAAAATTGGCCACATCCTGGGGGTCACATGGTTTATATACATTTCAAAAGCAATATGACTTTTAAAATCTTCTCCTCTGAAACCACAAGGCCCAGAGGTTTTATATTTGGTATGTAACATAGTATAGTGGTCCTCTACAAAGATTGTTCAACTTATGCCCCCCCCCCCCGGTTAAAACTGGCTACATACTGCAGCACTGTAATTTCAATCAGCCTGTAACACTCAAAAATTGATACAGCAGACCACAGACCAGACCAGCCAGGTGTATACAGTGTGCTATTTTTAGATCTTATGAAACCAGCTAAGCCAGTTACACAGTGTTGCGAGAGTGCTTTAGACAATTGTTGGAGATGACCATTGAAATGCATAGAAAATATTATTCACCAGCATGGTCAATCATGTTGTTGTGTAAGTAACTTGGCTGGTTGTAATGTTTAGGCAATGTGTAAGAAATGTAGTCAATCAGTCTTAGTATATAAGACCGTCTTATATCGTACATTTTCACTTTTGATCTACTACATTGAATTTGTTACAGGCGAAGTGTTAGCTGTACTTGTAAGCTCTATGCAAACATTGAGCTACTTTTTATATGGGCAATGTTTGCTGACGGGCTGTACTGGGGAACGACCATTTCTGTGGTGGAAAGTTTTCCTTCTTTGTCTATATTGTTCCGACAGGAGTTTGGTCGCTACTTTCACGTCCAGAAATTAGATAGTTATTGTGAACGGTTGCAATAAAAGTTACATACCTGGACAGATAATCCATTCCTTATTAATGTTCCATAAATATTTGTATGAAAACACTTTCATTTTGCATGCCTGAGCTATTTAAACCTACACACTGTTGCATTTTTAAATAATCTGGCTGTCCTCCACTGTGTAAAATTAAATCGATATTCTGCTACGCTGTAGAAGTGTTACGTCATTCTATTGGTCAGTATCAGGATAGCCCCACTCTGATTGGTTTTAGTGCTAAACGATGCTGCAATTTTGGGAATTTCTACATACATGTGATAGATTTATACACACATTTAAATCGGATTTAAATGCTTGTATTAGGTAAATTTCGGCTCATGTTAATCAGTTTAGGCGTTGTTAAAGTATAAAACGTTGATAGATAACTCTATTGTTGCAAATAATGGAAATTTAAGAAAATTTAAACTTTTAGGTTTCCACCACATAAATGGACGTTCGGCGATGAGACGTTCCAGAGAATTTAGCACTATATAAAAAGTAACACTAAATTCGCAGCACGTCTCATGAATAAGACTAGCGAAGTGTATATTTCTAATTTAATAATGAAATGCCAAATATGAAATGATAGCATTAGATCTATATCTAGTCTAACTTAGGTGGAACTGCACAATTTTTTGTAAGGCAAAATGATGCAGCAATCAAGTCTGTGACTCGGACACTGCAGTCTGTTTCGCCAGCATGTACAGAAACACGTAGCATAGAATTTAGTCATCTACTTTAAATCTTTCATTTGTACAGTTTAATTAATTGTTTGCAGCACACACAAAAACTACACATAGATCATGTCTCTCCAACAAAGTTCTTTATGCTTTGTTGGCAGCAGCCACCCAAGGACTGGCCACATCCCGAGGGTCACATGGTTTATATTGACTTGAATAGTAAAATGACTTCAAAAATCTTCTCCTCTGATACCCCAAGGCCCAGAGGTTTCATATTTGGTATGTAACATTGTATAGTGGTCCTCTTCAAAGATTGTTGAATTGATGCCCCTGGGGTCAAAACTGTCCACAGCCCGGGGCTCACATGGTTAATATAAACGTAAATAGCAAAATTACTTTTAAAAACTTCTCCTCTGAAACCACAAGGCCCAGAAGTTTCATATTTGGTTGGAAACATTGTATAGTGGTCCTCTATAAAGATTGTTCAAATGATGCCCCTGGGGTAAAAACTGGGCACACCCCAGGGGTCACATGGTTTATATAGACTTAAATAGCAAAATGGCTTTAAAAATCTTCTCCTCTGAAACTGCAAGGCCCAGAGGTTTCATATTTGGTACGTGACATTTTATAGTGGTCCTCTGCAAAGATCGTTCAAATGATGTCCCAGGGGTTAAAACTGGGCCTGCCCTGGGGTCACATTGTTTATATAGACTTAAATAGCCAAATGACTTTAAAAATCTTCTCCACTGATACCCCAAGGCCCAGAGGTTTCATATTTGGTATGTGACATTTTATAGTGGTCCTCTGCAAAGATTGTTCAAATGATGTCCCAGGGGTCAAAACTGGGCCTGCCCTGGGGTCACATTGTTTATATAGACTTAAATAGCCAAATGATTTTAAAATCACCTGAAACCGCAGTGTTTTCATATTTGATATGTAACATTGTATAGTGGTCCTCTACAAAGATTGTTCAAATTATGCCCCTGGGGTAAAAAGTGGCCATGGCACGGGGCGTCACATGATTTATATAGACTTATATGGCAAGTGGGCCTTATAAATCTTCCTTGTTGAAACCGTAAGGCCCAGAGGTTTTATGTTTTGCGTGAAACATTGTGGAGTGGTCCTCTACAAAGAGTGTTCAAATGATGTCCCTGGGGTAAATATTGGCCACCCCCTGGGGGTCACATGCTTTATATACATTTAAATAGCAAAATGACTTGAAAAATCTCCTCTTAAACCGCAAGGCCCAGTGGAATCATATTGGGTATGTAACATTGAAAAGTGGTCCACTACAAATATTGTTCAAATTATGCCCCTGGAGTACAAGGTGGCCATGCCCTGTGGGTCACATGGTTTATGTAGACTAAAAAAACATCTGACACTCCAAAGGCCCAGATCTTTATACTCAGGTAAGGTGTTTAGTGCCATTTTTCCCTCTTGTTATTAGCCATTATGATGCCTTTAACTCAGGTGAGCGACCTAGGGCCATCATGGCCCTCTTGTTTTTCATTTTATTTTGTGTCACTCACATTTATGTTTTCTCTCTTTTCAGAGGCGTGGAGAAATAAAATTGAATTATAACATTTATGTTACCATAGTAATCATTATTTCATTGTTCATTATTCCATTTTGTGTTAAAACTGCAAATTTATTTATTTTACAATATTTTTAAATTAAAAACATAAAATAGACATAAAATTAAATTACAACATTTATGTTGCCATAGTTAACATTATTTCATTGTTCATTATTCCATTTTGTGTTAAAACAGCAAATTTATTCATTTTACTATATTTTTAAATTATTAATGGAATTTGTTAAACTAATACAGATTTGTACAATAATTTACAATAATCGTTATTGTATATTCATAACTTATGAATCTGATATTATTGTTTAACATGCAGAAACTCATAATTTAAAATAACATCTTTAAACAAAAGAGTGTGTAAGGTGAATATTTATTGTTCAATACTTTAATGTTCATGATAAAGGATAAATTGATGTCAAGTTGGTTTATTTACATGGACATTGTACATAAAAAATCTGACATAAATATATCAGTATTTCTATGAGTTTGTTTTCAAAATAAAACAATTGTGTTAAACGTTACACTGACAGTGTTTTCCTCAAATTATGGAATTCTCAAATTAAGATTTTCTTTTTCTTTTTGGAGTTATACATGCCATATTATGAACTGTGTATTAAGGATAATCTATCGTTAAAATCATGTATTCAATTTACAGTCTCTGGTATACATTTACTGTTTTACATAATTGGTGTTCAATAGTGTTAAATTAAATTGTTTTAATGAGAGCAGTCAAAAGTAAATGTATACATGGTTTGTTAAAATATTCCGCTTGGGGATTATCAATACTATGTTAGTTGTTATTGTTTGCATATCATTATCAGTTAAGTTGTATATATGAGGTGCGTCGTGGGAAAACCGGGCTTAATGCATGTGCGTAAAGTGTCGTTCCGGATTAGCCTGTGCAGTCCGCACAGGCTAATCCAGGACGGCACTTTCCACTTTTATGGTATTTTCTGTTACAAGGAAGTCTCTTCTAAACATAAATCCACTGTAGGCAGAAAGTGTCGTCACGAATTAGCCTGTGCAGTCTGCGCAGGCTAATCTGGGACGACACTTTACGCACACGCATTTAGCCCGGTTTTCCCACGTCGCCCCTCTTTTTTTTTCTGAAAGTATACATTATTCATGAAAACCACTTTACCATTATTCAGTCTCCGTCAGTCATTATTTTATGATAATTATCTCCAAAATGATATTTAAATGCGAAGACCACTCGTTTAAATTCTGGTATACCTTGGATCGGTGTAAAAAATGATTGAAACCGAGCTAAGAACAATGAGTTCTGAAATACATACCATATACAGCAAATCGTGACTTGCGTGTTATGTTTGTGCAAGGTTTGTAAACAGTGGTAAGTTGTACTGTGTGCAGTGTATAAAATTCCAAATCTGTTTACACAGATTTAAATAATTTAAATGCATGTATTTATTTATACCTGGTGTTTACAATTTGTATTTACTGATTGAATTTCTATTAGATTTTGGCGAATACCCATTGCTAACATCTTGGGAATATATATTGAAATCAATGATGTATTATAAAGTTGACAGTTAACATTTTGTCAAACATAACAAAACACTATACTTTTGCAATTAATTCTTAGATAACTCCTTGAATTCTTAGAAAATTCTACATATACAATTAATATGTGATTATTTACATTTGTTATTAATAACATTATTGTTAATGTTACAAACATTGTATGTGCTATGATGTGGGTTAACAAATAACATTTTATCAGTGTTATATGTACTTTAAAAATGTTTCTTATAATTGTCATCTGTTTAAGTATGTCGTCAAATGCATTCATGGAAACTACAATTATTGAATATACGTTGTTACAAGTGCATTTTCAGGAATCTGCATTTTCTGTCTTTATGCATACACAATTCTTTTCACCCATTTGCCACGTGTCTCTACTCTTTGAAAACTTCCGATTATTATCCAGATGTGGACCGGGTGTCGGCATCTCTTAAGGTTGCTCAACATACATATGTGTCGGTGTTTTACGCTCCGAAATTCGATTCTTTGATATACCACCGAGAGATTGTCACCTCTTGTTTGTTACAAAAAGCACTAATGCATATGGCTATATATTTAATTGTTACTTTTTCCACATCACTTCAGATCAGTTGTTGCTTACGACAGTGTTACAGTAAGGTTTACATGTATTGACATTAAATAATGTTATATTTTGGAAAATTAAATAGACAGTTTCAAAGTATTATGATGTTAAATAAACATATGACTGTTAAGCCAGTTAGATTTAATATAAAAAAAAAATTAATTGTGATCTAAACGTAATGCACATATCAATATTTTCCCCCAGGGAGGGGGTGGGGGCGGCAGGCAGATACAGGACTTGAGACTGAAAGCGATTTCTGACAGGCGGGAATTTGACACGCCAAATGATTTGGGGTCTCAGGAAATAGACTTTGGTTGGATTTTAGATCCCGGAAATAGTGGGCCCCCGGGCATCTCCCACTGTGGGGATTTAGACAAAAATTATTGGCTCTAGGGTGGGAAATTAGACCCCCAAAAATATAAGTAGTCAAATTCCCCTGTGTCAGCCAGCCGCTCCCCCACCCCTGGGGGGAAATATTGATAGGTGCATAATGATGACCAAATGATATTTGTCTGAAAAGCAATCTATTTATACCTTAGTGGTGTAGGCAAAGAGCAATGTTCGGCTGCATGCTTCATTTTGGTCATTCTTCCCATGTGTGTGTAGTACATTTTTATCGAGTTCACCGGGATTCTCTCCCATAGGCCATCGCCCTCAGAAGACTGGGTCTGTTTAGTTCCTGTTGTGAAGCACCTAGTACAATGCACCTGGGTTTAACGTCTTATGCATAAGACGAGCAAGTTGGATAGGGTGTGGAGGGGCTCGAACCTGCGACCCCTGGGATGTTAAGCCAGTGCGTTACCACTAGACTACAGATCCGCCACCTTCTACCTTTGACATTTAACCCACTGTATATATTAGGACATTCTTTTTAATAGAATGACTTTTTGTAGTTGACAATTATTTACAGAAGTTGAGACAAGAGCATTATTTTTGCACTAGATCTAGTGTGTATACTTAGATAAAGTTTTCATCCTAAATTATAAGAAACTCCTTTGCTCATGTGTCAATCTACCTAAATGCTTCAATTTTCGGCAGTGTTATTGTATTATGTTAATTATGAATATAGCTGCCAGGCTGGATAGATGTAATACTTGTTGCCCATGTGGATAGATGTAATACTTGTTGCCCATGTTTGTGTAACATCGACTCTGGACCAAAGGACACTAGACTTGTGGAATAGTTTCATGTTTTGTCTCTGTGGGAAGTATTTGTTCAAGGTTTGTGCACTGTAAAATGTTCTTAATGTGAATTGCTGAGCAATTTAAGTGTGTAGAAGTACATTAATACATGTTTGTTGCTTGTATGTATTTTTGGATTTTCGTGTACATGGGAGATTTACATTTATGTTTTAAAACGGTATCCAAAGATTCCAAACTTACTTGTGTTTATTTGCTGGAAGACGCAGAGTTAATGAAAGACTACCTTCCTCTAAAAGAAGCCATAAAGTACACTGCTAATTTCATTCGATTCTAATTTAGTTATATGTCCTACTTAAAACTGGTTTCATGATTTACATACTGACTGAATATGAATATTTTTATGTATGAAATATTAGCTAATTCCTGGACACAAGTTACCTCTGTGCATAATTTTGAATTGTGAATGAATTAAAATTGTTATGCGTAATAGCGTTGGCATTTAAACAGTGAAAATGAAAATAAATTATTGAAAGGTTCATCGTTCGCTTTCTTATACATCCTTGCTCCAGTAAACATTTTGCTGGATTCTACGACATAGTTACATGGTTTGTAACAAGTA
Source organism: Congeria kusceri (assembly GCA_027627225.1). NCBI lineage: Eukaryota > Metazoa > Mollusca > Bivalvia > Myida > Dreissenidae > Congeria > Congeria kusceri. Next base: position 21,354,119 of record CM051029.1, read on the forward strand.
ATTTGTTCTGAAGTTTAATGATTAAAGACCAATATTAAAGCTACACCAGGAAAACAACACACGCAATAAGTACAAGTGCATATGCCGTATTATTAATTGTACACTATCGTGTGTGTCACCAACGATATGCATACCGCAGCATTTTTTCCCGTGTTTTTTGTCCACAAAAAAATGTTAACGAAGGGAAGAAACAAATACATATTTCCAATGTGAGTTTACCGGAGTTGTTTCCCTTGATACAGCATTACACATGACAGGAAAAACATTGTTACTGTGTTAGACAAATACAGACAACACTATTATTTTAAATTACTAAATCTGTTATACTAGGTGTGCTTGTCTGGTCATTTATATAAGTAATGCAATATTCAAATATAAAATAAAAACAGAAATTGTAAAGTCAATAGATTGATTCACTCAATTTCATGCAAGATATTAACAAATAGAGGTATTACAAAGATACTTACGTGTACAGTTACACCGTGTGGTAAATTTTTATACTGGTGGTTTATAATCTTAAATTACACAGATTGACGAATTTACAATTTTCCAACTTTTTTTTATAAATTTCCACAGACGATTACTCATTAACAAAACGGTGTTTACAGTATATTTCTATGTCGGTAGTGTTATTTCGCTCCTTTATATACAATTTAGAGTGTTTCTGTGTTCGTTGAAATTGTTGAGAACACGCGGAACACTTACATTAAGTAAAACCTTACACAGACAAATAAGTCAGAATGGTCGAGAGATTAGCGCGATAAACTTACTCCTGAGCTTTAAGGTTCGAACCTCGTCGGGAGCAGCTGTTTTATGCTTGTCGAGTTAAGACGTTTAATGACATCAAACATACAGACATCAGTGAAAAAGTCCCTTTGACAATCACAGTTAAGTGAAAGGAAAAAAATCTGGGAAATATCAAGAATAATAACGTTTATACTTGTATAATTTCAGTGGTCACGTGACCTATACTTGTAAGTGAAAATAAATGTATCTGTTAGTGAAATGTAAATGAAAAACACCTTATTCTGTAAGTGTAACAAGTTTGTCGGTATGCTAATGAAATACAAAAGAAATACATAAAAATATTCTATAAACAATCTGTATTTAAGTATGTTCAACTGCTACGATCCATCAATATATCAGAACTTATAAAACCATGTTTATTTGTTGATGAACCCATCAATACTTGCTCCCAGGGGGGAGCGGCGGGCTGACCCAGGGGAATTTGACAAAATTTATTTTTGGGGGTATAATTCCACACCCTAGAGCCAAGCATATTTGTCTAAGTCCCCGCAGTGGGAGATGCTGTAAGTATATCAAATGGCCCGGGGGCTAATATTACCTGGATAAGAAATCCGACCAAAGTCTATTACCCCGGAACCTGTCTGGAATCGCTTCCATTCTTAAGTCCCGTATATGCTCGCCCTCCCCCCTCCGGGGGAAAAACATTGATAAGTGCATAGCATAAAGAACCGTTGAATATTAGATCCAATCGTAGAACATAAACTTACCAATTGTTCATCCTCTGTACTTAAATATTTAACTGTCATGTACGTATATTGATGCTATTTTTTATGTATATACACGTTGACATATTTCATTGTTAACCATATATGCTGTTGACGATGTACATTGTGCAAATCAAATAAAGTGTGTGCCTGTCTGTCAAATGAAGTTAAGTAAAAAATAATCTGTAAATAAATTAACGGTAAGGTTAAATAAGTTATCATGTAAATGAAAATACGTAAATCAGTTAGTATTGATGAGCTCATCATGAAAAGTGTTATTGCGACCTGAAAATAAATTTCGCGTCCTGATATACAGTCAGCAAAAGTCATATCGCACTAAATGGAAGTTGTTGTATTTTCTTTATTTATAAGAATTTTAGCTGTGCCATGGTAAACACAAAATTCTTTCGTATTGTTTTGAACACATGCACGTATAACTTAAATCATAGCTGACATTTCAAGCTGAAATTCTTATGAAGACAAAAAACCCAGCTAGCTCAGTTGGTAGAGCGCTGGGCTACAAATCCGAGGATCGCGGGTTCGATTCCTAGCCCGGCCACATAACCTGTGTGGGGATTGGTTATAACATTATTTCTACGGCCATTCTCCCCCTACCTCTGATTCAAGTAGGGCAGTTGTCACTTACTGGTATAAGTATGTACTCTCAGTACTGGTAAACCAGCTTACACCGGAAAAGTGTGCGTAGGTTAACTGACCGCCGTTATATGACTGAAATACTGTTGAAAACGGCGAAAAATCCGAACAAACAAAACGAAACTGCGTAAGCAAAACTAAGATGAAACAGTCTAGAACTGTGTTCTGCGTAGAAGTGTTCAATCAGGGCCGGTATTCACGAAGCTCCTTAGGGAAATCTTAACTAAGGTTGTACTTAAGTGAAAATTTCAGATTAAATTTTCTACGTTAAATCCAATGTTTAACGTTAACAAACGGATACAAATTGAAATGTCAGAGTAATATTTACTAGTTTGAAACATTTAAATGTAAAAAGAACTCTACCTGAAGCAACCACAGACTTGAGAAATTTGATAAATGTAAGGAATATACTTAAGTTTTACCTACGGAGCTTCGTGAATACGGGCCCAGATTAATAAATCGAGCGTTTAACTAGCACAGTGTACGGCGGTCTAAGTTTACACCAAATTCTTAGTATTCAGCTTTATGAAATCCAGTCAAAGAAATACTGTGGCTTATTAAAAAGGAAATTCAACAGAAGTACGTTGTTTAAATGCGTTATTTTAAACCACCACCGGAACTGTAACACGTGTCGTCACACGCAGGCATCGATCTAAGAAGCCGGAAGTCATCAATTCCTCACTTTCCACTGTCGTCGGAATAAATCTGTCGTTGTCAGATACTCGGAAATGGCTGAAAGATAGCGGTTATTTGCTCGCTATCCTCGTTGCTTCTTTTCCTAATTAGGCCTGCATAATAACACGGCCCCTAACCGCCCCTTCCTGATTCCTAATTGGGAGTTTGTCTGGCCCCTAATGAATAGGGAACTTTATTGGTAACATGCTCGCGAAGCTGGCAAATAATGGTGACAAAATTGTCAACCGCTAGGCTGTAATTTCAATTAACTTTATTGGAAGGTCAATTTGTGAAATTACATGGCACATTGGGCGAGAAAATGCAGGCAAACACGAGGAAAGTTTTCGTTTTCGAGAGCTTTGTCATCATTGTCAAAATTAATGTAATTTCGTGCATCTCAAAATAGCAATGTGCATTGACAGCATTGTGAGAGGAGTTGTATTTTTGCTGTTAACCCATGGCATGCATTATTGTATTGGAAGACCCAGGGTTCAAATTGACTGACGAAGTTTGAAAGGTCGAAACTGTTGTAGAAAACGTCGTTTGGAATTACGATGGATAATATGATTTTTTGTTCTGCCCCGGAAATGTATCTTTCTGATACAAACATGTTGATTAATTTGCAATATCTTAGTTTCGAAATGGTACATCGGCTGTATATCAGGAATGAAGAGAAAGATACTCACGCTATACTTTCCACCTATCATTGTTATACAAATAGTGCAGACACGTAAATGGAAAGGTTACAGATGTGGATGAAAAATGTATATGTAAATAAAAAATGATCACACGTGATTTGACTTGCTAATATAAAATCCCCCATCTATTTGCAAAGCAATATGCAAGCTGTAATGGTTCACGTTTCAGCTCTTTCGTGTACGTTATCTACAATTTCTAAGTTGTTTTTGTTAAAGCTTTTTTGTGTATGTCTTTAATGCATCATTTATTACAAATCAGGGTCCGTATTCCAGAAACATCTTAAGTTTATCTTAACATACTTTCACTTAAATTCTAATTTTTGTAATATAATATTTTTTAAACTAAATATAAATTTGCGAATTCCTTTGCAGTTACGTGAATAATAGTTAATTAAAAGTTGATAATAAATACACATTTAGCACAATGCCATTTCAATAATTATATGAAATAAAATGTTAATAAAAATTATGTTTGTAATGTTAAAGTCGCAATGGTGAAGTGGATATGGTGTCCGCCTGGCGACAGAGAGGTCCCGGGTTCAGTCCCCACTCAGGCAGCGTTCTCAAGATCTTTCCAAACACACCCAGTACTGGTTCTTCCCAGGGAAGTGACTCGATAGTGTTTCAATAAGCTTTCGGTGCAAATAAGAAAGTTCAACAAAAGGACATCGAGTCGAGTGTCTCTATAAACGTACACGTGTTTATTATTTCTACTGTGAGACGTTGCGTACGAAATAATTTATTACATTTATTTAATAAAGTGTTCTTAATTCTTAATGCATGTGGGCTCGCATCTGTTAAAAAGGCACATGGTTCATCCTCCGATTACCTTCTATCGAAATATTAAAGGGACCTGTTCACAGATTGGCAAATTGACCATTTTCATTCTTTTTCTGTCATGAAAAATACATTATATGTAAACAAGCGAAATAACACTTCTGACAAAGAAATATGTTGGAAATACAGCGTCGTTCATGAAAAATCATCAATTGAAAGGGATAAAATAAAATCTGACCCGGCTAAACGTAAAAATAAGCCTACCCCATATAAAAATAATGTCACTAATAATGGTAAAGTACTATACATCGATTTTATCGTAATGAAACGCGTATTAATGTCGTATAAATTGTGTTTTTTGTTGTAAATAGACTATCGAATACAACGTGAAAAGAAAGACAAGTCATAGAGAAAACGTCGTGTAAGATGTAACCGATAGATGCACTATATTTCTTTTTGTACTAAGATATAATCGTTCGATGTAATATTTTTCACTCGAAAGCACTACACGACATTACGGAAATGACGTACATTTAAATACTGACCAGGAATATTCGAACGTTCAAACAGATTTTGGTGTTGGCGGTTGAAAGATAATTGATAAACATGTAAGATCGATAAAAAAAACCCAGAAAATTCAAAGAAAGCTAAAATGTTAAGCGCTTTTTATATACTATTCTTTATACTATTGTGATATAAATTGAAATATATATAAGTGTCTTGCTATTTTAAATGTACAGTGAATTTTATAGAATTTCTCGTAGTAGTTTGTATAAAAATCATTAAAACGCGTTTGTAGGAAAATTGTAAAGTTTTACTTAAAAAAACGGTTGTTAAAAAAAAAATGCGCATAATCGGTATACTGTAAATATGTAAGTAGTTAACATAACTTCACATAAGTTGATTTCGATAATATTGTTTTTCTTTAGATTCGATTCGTAAAATATTAAGCAGATTCAACTAAAATAAATACTATTATTTTACAACAATCTGTGTGGAGGAAAATTGTAACGCTTGGAATTTTGACGCTGTTTACGGACATATTTAGTGAGATCAGTATCTGTTATTGCATGTTTATCACAAACTGTTAACCGAGATGACAGAGATGATCTTTATTTTTCGCACGTAAAAAAGAACAGAAAAATCCACCAAGTTCTTAGCGACCGTGACGGATCAGTAAGAACACGTAACTTATCGTGTTATTCGTGCGATTCCTGTGCCAATAATATGTATTACGAGTGTGTTATTGATGAAACGCTAGGACCCATGAAAAGAATAGCAATTAAACCTTTGCGAAAACCATCTACTGACAGTTTGAGTTTGCTGGACAAATAATTGTCCGAAGAACCAGAAATAAGCAGTGTTGATTGTCCAGGAAATATGCTTGCAATTAGGAATATGGGTGACGCGTCATACCGATATTATGATTTACAGGCCACAACAATTGTTGTTTCGTTACGAATGGCGCACCATGATAAATAGGTGCTGAATTTCAAGCTGGTGTTGAAGTGATACACGGGTATTATTTCCGTACCACGGATGGGCCATTTTTTAACCAAGACCTGATTAAGAGATATAAGGCCACAGTCCGTAGCGTAGTATATATATGTGCAATGAAATATGGTTATTGAACAATGGACTTGAATCGATTAATTCCTTGCACAGACGCATTCTTAAATCGCTGTAGATACGTGTTTGTACTGTATAATTATTTGACGCATTTATTTAACTATTAATTGTCAGACGTTGTTAATTACATGATATAACTCAAAACATGAGCTGTTATTTGAATGTATCACAAGGGCATTTATAGAACAATATAAAATACAATGAATACAAACTTAGCAAAACTGTTCCAAAATGAACACATTATTTGTTAAAATGACTACAGTGACTATTAGTCTATTCTAACTTGAACAATTATTAAACTGTCATTTAAAATAAAATATGCCGGTTAAGCATAAATAAAAACGAGCGCCTTGACTGAGCGTCAAAGATCGATGATGTTTGACAGATTTTGACGTTACGTTTATGTACCGGGCTAGCTCGCGCGACTTCAGAGCGTTTGGAACGCTTTTCATCGGTATTTTGGAAAACACGTGTACCACTTACATAGCGTTAAAATACACTACAAAGATTGACAGTCAGAAAAGGACGTGGTTCGAGTTCCGGCGAAGGCATTTTTTCATTTATTTTAAATATAATATTTGTTTTGGTCAGTTCAGCTTTCTTAGTTTTTTGTAGTCACGAAATTAAATGATATTTTTTTTTTAAAACAAAATCTGTGAGCAAGTCCCTTTAAACTATTTACTTGTATAGAATGAATTATATAAAATTAGTTGAATAATACGCTAAGTCATTACATCTATTGTATTTGTATGTGTTATTGACAATTTACTTGTACAAGCCTTAAATAAAATATTTCGTCCTGTTCTGTTCTAATTCCAATCTTAGAGACTCTCGAAGTGTCGCCGAGATTTTCTCGGTAGCGTCTTAAAGTGTGAATAGAGAGAGGTCCTCAGAAATAATAGGCGAAGAAAAGGCGATTCTTCACAATGAATTTATACGCATTTCCCCATACAATTTCGTCCTATACGTTTCTAAGAGCGCCATTGAAGTACTGCGTGTAGCCTGCAAAAGCATCTATTCTTTCTTGTTCTGCGACACGCGTCGAAATAATGGCGGCTAACAAAGGCTCATCAAAAACCCTTGTACGACGCAAAATGCCGCATAATAGACTCTTTTAGCTCTACAGAATTTACTAATGAATCTTTTGAAAGTAAAGACGAAATCACGAGAGCTATTGTTCGCGGATGAATACTGGTCCAGCGAGCATGTATAAGATAGCCGGTTCTGTCAATTAGGCGACTATTGGGTACTCTTGTCTGGAACTTGTCGCGTGTTCTTAGGGAAGCATTCCTTCTGTGGGGAGATCTGTGGTAGTAGGTCTACTTGAGATACCGCATAATCACAACCGACACTGCCTCTGAACGACCATCACTATCATTATCAGCGGCAGCAGCAGCAGAAGCGGCAATATAATTATCGCCATCATCGCCATCATCATCATCATCATTATTTGTTATTATCATCATCATCATCAACAACAACAACATCGTCTTAATTATTAACAGCAGCAGTAAACATCAACAGTCTAATCATCATCATCATCATTGTCGTCAACATCAAAAACAATATCAATAACACCGACATCAGTACAGATGTATACATATGAGTGTCATTTAATAATATACTTTTTTTAAATGTTTACATTTTCGCCAATATTAATATGTTTTTTTTTAAATAATTAAAATAGTTAATCACGTCTTGTATATTTCTTATAATCTAGTTTTTCATTTTCACTGAATACCTCGACAGGCCAATTTGCATTATTTCCATTAAGGGGGAATTAATTTTAATATTCATGAATTTTAATATTCATCAAGACAACGATCATCGAAACCAATTAGTAATTAGCACATCCCTATATTTTTCATTTCCAATATTTATATATAAAACAAACCCGCATTATGAAAATAAAGATAGGACCCCGCATTGACCAACATGCAAAGGACAGCACAAGCAATATTGTATTCATAAACGATAAAATTATCAATAAAAGTAATGTTTTTTCTTTTTCTATAAATATTCATATATATTGTATTAAATTGAATAGATGCTACTAATTGCCGTTTTTTTTGTTATATATTTCCAGAAATATATATTTACAAAAACAGACTGCTATTGACAATGAAAACAATATTTCTGTTCAAAGTTCAAGAAAAGTTTCTTCATTTATTTCTGTCTCCATTTGGTCAGTAAATCTATCGCTGCCTTTCATCGCAAACAAATCACTGAAAAGGAACTAAACTGCTACAAATTAAACCTAAGTCAATTAATTATCTTTTTCGTTTTTCATTTTCACCGAGCTTATAAAAACGCGAATTAGACAGAACGAATCTCACGAATAAAGCATAATAAAATAAATGTTCATTAATTCATTTATACAAATATTTCCATAATGTGTTACAAAGCGGAAAATAAAGCGTTATTGTATTATTCCAGTTCCATTATTTTAATCTATCTTCTACCACGGTTTGCAAACAATTCAGTCTCCAAGATTGATTTAGACAGGCGACCATTATTCATTAGCAGTAAAATAACTATTTTGTTATATTACAACCCCTTTTGTAGATCTTGCCTATAATAAATAGTAATTTTCCATTATTAAGAAAATAATCATTAAGAAATTAATTATTAAGAAAATAAAACTGACAAATGATTTCAATTAAGTGAACTATGCTTGTCTATATTTTCTATTTCTTTTTCACCTTTTATCATTATATTTCTAACAAAAAATCGGACAGAACTATATTTTATCTCGGTTGTAATATAGCGGGCTTGTTTAATTATTTTTTTAAAATAAAGTACTACTAGTATTGTAGGTGACTTCTCGTGTATGCCGACCGCCTATCGATCATTAACTGTATGCGGCTTTTCGGTAATTAGAACAGAACAGAACAGAACATTTTATTTAAGTCTTGTACAAGTACATCGTCTACAACACATATCAATATAATACATGCAATCAACATGACATAGCGTAGTGTTAAATAAATATATATAATTCATTCTAATCAATGCATATTTCGAAAGTAGGAAATCGGAGAATGAACGTTAACCGTGTGTTAATTATTAACGAAAGTTAGTGCATTTCTAACATTTTCATAGCTTCCTTAATAAACTTACACAGATTAAAAACATCTGATTTAATAGTTGAATTTAAAAGCTGGGTAAATTTATAGACAGACGGTTTTACATAGAAATATCTTCTAATATATTTTTTTCTGATCTCAGTATAACAGTTGCAAATGATGGCAAAATGGTATTCGTCCTCTATATCTGTAGAATTACAAAGTGTACAATATCTTTCCTCTCGTGGAATTCGATTATATCTTCCTGTTTGTATTCTGAGAGGAAGTCCATTTAATCTTAATCTACTCATGTATAAGCAATAACGTTTTGATAAAATATCTAAATATGGCTCGTAATAATGTGTTGATTTACACAATTTATACTGACACAACATTTAGCTGTTGTCAATTTTTGACATCGTTTCTTGTTTAAACGTGTCTATAATACGGGTTTTTAACTCATTCAAAAATAAATCCAGATTGATACTGCTAACATTATCAAATACATATGCAAATCCATAATCAGCTAACAACTTTCTTATATTTGCTGCCCAATTTAAATGTCCGTTATAACTATCAATAACAGATTGGGAATAAATAGTTTTAACAATAATATTGTTTGAGCTAGCAATTTTCAGCCAGTATTTAATCATTGTAATATATCTACTAATAAACAATGGGTAACGTCCCAACTCACTATATGTAATTGCATTACAAGTATTTATTTTAACCTTTAACAATCGCTTGCAAAACTTAAGGTGGACTCTTTCAAGTTCCTTTGACTTAGTATAACCCCATACTTCAAAGGAATAATTCAATATAGGACTCACAAAGGCATCAAATAACTGACACATTGTCTTAAGGCTTAAGTCAAACTCCTTACATTTGCATAAAAGAATGTTCATTGCTTTCAAAGCTTTACCAACTAGGTGTTCCTGATTTAAAATAAATTTTCCAGAGTAATTAAAAATTGTTCCTAAAAGTTAAAATCATTTACAACTTCTATTTTTTGTCCATCGTATGACCAGTTTTCACTATTTAATAATCCACCCCTTTTACGAAAAAACATAATTTTAGTCTTCGAAGTATTTACCTTGAGTCCCCAGGTATCACAGTATGACTTTAAACTATTTAAATGTTGTTGTACCTCACATGGGGTTTTACCTAAAATGGCCATATCGTCTGCAAAAAGTAGAAGTATCAAAACAATATCATCTAAAACTAGGCCAGTATCTTTTTGTAAAAACAACTCTAAATCTTCGACCAAAATAGAAAACAATAGAGGTGACATTACTTCGCCTCGATGCAAGCCCACTGCATATTCAAAGTAATCAGAATAATTAGAACACAGTTTAACACGAGATTTAACATGCTGATACATATCTCTTACAATTCTTAAGAGTTTTCCACGTACACCACAATTGTATAATTTCAACCACAAACCATTTCTATAAATAGAATCAAAACATTTCATCATGTCAACGAAAATAACATATAACCTTTTGTTTTCACTAATATATTTTTGCACCAATGACATAAGTACAATTATTGCATCAACAGTGGATCTACCTTTACGGAATCCGAATTGCGCATCCGAAATAGTGTTGTGGTCATTACAAAACTGCTCAATTCGCTTGTTTATAACTGTAGTAAAAAGCTTCGCTAAACAACTAACCACTGTAACTCCTCTATAATTATTCACATCGTTTTTATCACCCTTTTTATGCAATGGGATAATTATACCTTCAGTCCAGTTATCTGGAAAATAACCTGAGTTTAGTATAGAATTAAACAGATCACACAAATGTGATGATAAAATATCAATACTTTTAATTAAGTATTCATTTAAAATACAGTCACTGCCAAAAGCTTTGGTCCGTTTCAAAGATTTCACAGCGGTAACGATTTCATTAACGGTAAAAGGTTGATCTAGTTCAGGAAAATATTCATTAGGATAATTAAAATCATTGTTTTCGCAAAAAGTCTCCGCCTGAACATTTTCACAATCAAAAATGTCGTTACTTAAATTTGAAAAATATTCTTTGAACTCATTTAATGATAAATTATTTCCCACATTACTCGTTCGTTTGCTGAAATATTTCCAGAACTCTTTTGGTTTACTCTTTTTTAAGTTTTGAATTTCAACCATCTTTCGCTTGTAAAATATTGACTTCTTTTTACGTATGAAATTTTTTATAATTCCTCTTACTCTCACATAGCTGTATTCTATTGGCGTCAGACTGACAAACATTAAAACGACGCAGGTCTGCTAGGTATGCGTTGCGAATATGTGTGCATTCAAGGTCAAACAACATTTCGAATTAGTCTGCGTGGCAGAGAAAGGCGCTCTTGGCACAGTTTCTTTGATTGGAGGCGTTTAAACAATATCCAATATACATAAACTGTGTGGTGAATAGGCCGCGAAAAGACAAACAGTTAAAGCAAAAAAGGGCCCACATCTATAAAGCTCCTTCGTTAAATTCTTAAAGGGACCAGTTCACAGATTGACGAATTGACCATTGTTCATTTTTTTGTCACAGATTCCCAAAATAAAAGAACAGTGTATACAACGGAGCAGAATAACACTACGGACCTAGACATATACTGTAAAAAACGTTTCGTTAATGAGGAATCATTGGTTGAAATGGATAAAATTATATAGCGTTCGTCACGCTAAACGATGAAATTATTTGGAGCGTTTCTGTTTTTTTCGTTGAAATTGTTGACAACACGTGGAACAATGACATAAAGTAAATAATGCAAAGCAAACTATAACAATCGGAAAGGCCGAGTGGTTAAGGCGATAGCCTTTTAATCCGGAGTCCCAGGTTCGAACCCAGGATGGACCTTTTTTTTTTTTAGTTCCGATGCTTAAATCTGTCAAGTTAAAAAATTTAATGGCATACTTAAAAAATACGAAAATCTGTGAACAAGTTCCTGTAAAGTTAGAAACCAGTAAACAATTCCCATAGGGTCACATAGAGTCGCATAGTAAAGTAGCAAAATCGCCTGGCCTAGTTTGCCAGTTTTCTGTATTTCAGATGTTAAGATGTTGCGAGTCTGGTCTCTTTAGAAAGATGACTCTCTGCTTTCACTGGTATTTTATTTCATTTAAAATAAAAAAAAACGATATATGTTATCCTATTTCTAAGAGAAATCATCTCACTTGAGTCACCCGTAAGAAACACAGAATGCATTCGCGATTTCGACGTAAGCGCATGCTTTTATTATAAATAAATGCACGTACATAAACTATACGTGCATTTATAACAATATAACAGTATATAATAAACTGCGAATGTTATAATTCACGCAATATTTCCAGTAAGTGTTACTTTCAACTGCATATTCCCAATTCTTTGATGGAATTTAACAGTGTAATGTATATGTATTAATATAATTATAAGTACTCATTAACCTAAGCATTTAACACAAAATTGTCATTATGCATTTCCCGAGACACAGTGTAAACCAATTGATGGAAACATTCCGCTGTATACATCTTCAAATATAAAATCTAACAGTCAGACATCTAGAACTGTCGTCATATGTATTTGACAGCGGCTGTAAGTGGTTTAGCACATGGTAACTCGTGATCATGGCATAATATCCCAAGGGTCGCTGGTTCAAGCTAGATACTTATACGAACTAAAAAGGCCCGGTAGCTAACGTGCGCGGAAAGTCTTTTGTATCTCTGGTTGGTATTTACAAAGTTGCTAAGACAATTTTGAACATAGTTGTAGTAAGGTGAACGCTGTAAATCTAGCAACATGTTGTTTCCAACATTCACACGTTTCATTACATTCCAGGAAACGCTATCAAACTCGTTTTTCAGTGCATCATCTCTTTATCTGTTTTGTTCCGCAAATGGTATCGAGGACGAACATCAGCGCAATCCACCATTCCACCACGTCACTGATTAACTTGTGCTCATAGAATTTCAAGAAATGCCATTGAGGTGGTACCTTTCTTCTTGCTGCTATCAACCATCTTAACTAGTACGTATAAGATACAGAGTGCTGATAGAAGAATTACGTTACACTACCTCGGGGTAGCAACATTTGTTTTCAGCATGCGACGGTTGGTAAACCAGTTAGGCCACTGCCGGAATATCAATATAGATGGTGATATAACAGCTTATCAGGTCGTATGTTTGTTCGCTATTTTGTCACTCTAAATAATGAAGATTCATTACACACGAGCATTCCGGTCAAATGACGTAAATTGCGTACACGAACTTTTCATACGTATCACTGGTAATGTCTTGTAAATAGACCGATCCGGGTTTTGCTACGAATAGTTTAAACTCCCCCCGCCCCCCCCCCCCCCGAGCTATTGTTAAAGGATTAATTTCCATTCATCGAAATCACAAACATTACCACATGCTCTTTCAAATATCACAAACAAATTCCACGTGCTCCTTTGTGTGAAATAGTTTAACCACAGAACACGTAATATCCAAGTGCGATGATTGGTTAATATTGTAGATTAATTTAAATATGATTGACATTTGTGAAAGCGTCTATTCGCGCAATCCGGGTGATTTCGTATCCATACTAATCACGGCCTGTACTCGTATAATCCTAACGCAGTGCAGCGACCCTAACGCAGTGCCAAAATGGCGGACACAGAGACAGAATGTGATATTATTGTTCATGTTTTTATCATGTTGTTATATTTGTGTTAAGTATACATTTAAATCTTTTAATAGTCATAGTGTCCAGTGGTTTATGTACTTAATATTTTGTTTGACAATCACTCTGGCGATGCTTGAAGTCATTAAAATGTACACGAAAAAGTCCCCATAAAGAACATTTTTATGTTTCCGACCTGTTAAAATATCTTAAAATGCATTAGTGCCTTACTTGAAAACTATATTAGTTCAATGAACATCTCTACGACAATGCGTAATCATATCAAAGTTTAAAGTCGATGTTTACAGCTAAAACATGGTCTTTATTGTGATGTGGTTATGTGCTTGCGGATAATTCCTGACTGATGTAGGAAACTGTGATGGATAAGTGCGAACGTAAAAAGGATAATTACCTAACAAACTGAAAAATAAGATATCTGTTCGTCCTGTATATATGAAATAATTTCTTTTAGTGTTATTAATGTGCTTGTTCAATTATTTCCTCTAAACTGTCAGAAGATGTATCACAATATACACACTATAATATTCACAAGAGGGTCACTATGAATGCGTTCTAGGCTTCTATAATTTTAAGGGTGTTCCACTTTCATTATTTTGAACTATATATACTACATCGTCTTTAATAATAATTAATTTTTGTTTCTGTCTTTGCAAATCGTTTGGCACTCTATCAGGTAGAATTTCGAGCAATACTCATACTTCCAACTATATATTCGTCCAGCAAAAGCTCGCGATTTTCAACACAGATTTTCATGGTTAAGTTTGCAAATACACGTTAAAAATTGTCACTGGTGAACGAGCAAATTATACAATACGATTGGAATGAAAATGGAAATATATAGAGGTCTGTTATAGTCGTTCAGCATACATGTATTTTCCTTCATTTATATAGCATATTAGTCGGTTAGGTGTTTTTTCGTCAAGTTTTATACGTTGGTTTGGTTTTTATCAGTTCCTAGTATACATTGCGTTCGGTTATGATCAACTAGAAGTTGGGTTTTTATCCATTTTCTCGCAGTCTGCACATTCGAACGAGCATTGTGTCCATATCCGATGGGTTAACAACACAGTGTTAACGGGGTTTTGAAGCAGTATATGTTTGCTTCCAAACAGCGAAAAAATATTGCAATTTATAGCATCTAAGTATTTTTTAAGATTTTTTTAAATAAATATTTTACTTAGATGATTGGCCTTGTTCCTCAGCATTCCATCTTACAACCCAATTATTGCTAGATGTAACATAAGGTATATTGAATGTAATACTTATTTGATCAATGGCGATGGATATTACAACCAAAACATACCTGTACATAAGAAAAATATGCATAAAACAAAGTAGACCCGACTTTCGATCCGCCATTTTGGCACTGCGTTAGGGTCGCTGCACTGCGTTAGGATTATCCGGGTACAGGCCGTGCTAATCAAAACTCCTAAATAACGCATCACATATTCAAAGCTCATTTTAATACATAACAAAGATAGTAACACATAGTTACAGGTAATCAAAACGCGATATAGTGACATGAAAACATGTTCCAATCGTAAAATTGAGCCGAAAAGTGTACACAATGAGTTATGGCTAGATAACGCGCATAACTGACATAATAAAAACTCACACACGTCAATAACGGTTAAGTCCCCCTCATGCATTTAGTTCCGCAGTGCATCTCCGACGCATGGACAGAATAAAAGTGGTCACAGTGTACAAAGGAATGGTGACCACACTCGTTCTTTCCATGCGTTTCCTATGTATTTAATGGAGCTTTGAATATGTGATGCGTTAGCAGTTTTTATTAGTATACTTTCAGCGTACCACTTAGAAGTGAATATACATAACCATGCATGGGGTCATGGTTGACAATACAAAGTAATGATGCTGTTACTTTTGATAGAACTACAACTGCTATCGCTGCTATTACGATTGCACTAATCAGTTGACTACACCTAATATCAGTATTGCAACACTTATATAAATATAATCAGTATTATTGTTATTACTTGTATTACTATTACGTCCATTAATATTGGTACTACTATTGTTGAATTGCAACTTTTACTTCTATTCATTATACTACCACTGCTGCTGTTGCTGCTACTGCTGTTACAAAACCAACGAAAATAGCAACAACAACAACTTCTACTACTACAAGCACGCTCCACTAATACAATTACTACTACTACTACTACTACTACTACTACTACTACTACTACTACTACTACTACTACTACTACTACTACCACTACTACTTCTACTACTACTACTACTACTACTACTACTACTACTACTACTACTACTACTACTACTACTACTACTACTACTACTTCTACTACTACTACTACTACTACTACTACTACTACTACTTCTACTACTACTACTACTACTACTACTACTACTACTACTACTACTACTACTACTACTTCTACTACTACTACTACTTCTACTACTACTACTACTACTACTACTACTTCTACTACTTCTACTACTACTACTACTACTACTACTACTACTACTACTACTACTACTACTACTACTTCTACTACTACTACTACTACTACTACTACTACTACTACTTCTACTACTACTACTACTACTACTACTACTACTACTACTACTACTACTACTTCTACTACTACTACTACTACTACTACTACTACTACTACTACTACTTCTACTACTACTACTACTTCTACTACTACTACTACTACTACTACTACTACTACTACTTCTACTACTACTACTACTACTACTACTACTACTACTACTACTACTACTACTACTACTACTACTACTACTACTACTACTACTTCTACTACTACTACTACTACTACTACTACTACTACTACTACTACTACTACTACTACTACTACTACTACTACTACTACTACTACTACTACTACTACTACTACTACTTCTACTACTACCATCTCCACCACCACTACTACTACTGCTACTGCTACTACTACTACTACTACTACTACTACTACTACTACTACTACTACTACTACTACTACTACTACTACTACCACTACTACTACTGCTATTGCTGCTGCTGCTGCTACTACTGCTGCTACTGCTGCTACTACCACCACCACTACCACCGCCACCACTACTGCCACCACTATCACCCGTAGCAGCAGCAGCAGCAGCATCAGCAGTAGTCGTGATAGTAGTATTATAGTAGTAGTAGTAGTAGTAGTAGTAGTAGTAGTAGTAGTAGTAGTAGTTGTAGAAGTAGTAGTAGTAGTAGTAGTAGTAGTAGATGTAGTAGTAGTGGTAGTAGTAGTAGTAGTAGTAGTAGTAGTAGTAGTAGTAGTAGTAGTAGTAGTAGTAGTAGTAGTAGTAGTAGTAGTAGTAGTAGTAGTAGTAGTAGTAGTAGTAGTAGTAGTAGTAGTAGTAGTAGTAGTAGCAGCAGCAGCAGTAGTAGTAGTAGTAGTAGTGGTAGTAGTAGTAGTAGTAGTAGTAGTAGTAGTAGTAGTAGTAGTAGTAGTAGTAGTAGTAGTAGTAGTAGTAGTAGTAGTAGTAGAATTAGTAGTAGCAGTAGTAGTAGCAGTAGTAGTGGTGGTGGTGGTGGTTGTGGTTGTGGTTGTGGTGGTGGCGGCGGCGGTAGAAGTAGTAGTAGTAGTAGTGGTGGTGGTGGTGGTGGTGGTGGCGGCGGTGATAGTGGTGGTAGTGGTAGTAGTACTAATAGTAGCAGAAGTAGTAGTGGTAGTGGTAGTGGTAGTACCTCTACTACCATCTCCACCGCCAACACAACAACAACAGCACCAGTTACTTCTTAAGCTATTCCACCTACTCTTTCACTCCTACCCCGACTATTAAAATAGTTTTATCTTTATAATACTAAATGACTTGGTGAGCACATTTCTTTCCCATGCAAGTTCAACTCTATCTGCATTAACAAAATCGCCCCATTATTTGAGAATAAATAAGTTATCATCTGTCAGATTTATTTTATTGCTTCAAAATCGCAGGCGATCTGTCACAATGGTGTCTGCATTAGTATTTAATAAATCTTTTATTTCCTCAATTTGATTTTAAATAGGCAAATAGCAGGCGCATTTAGAGGTATTTCGGTCCATATGAAAGCAAATTAAAATATCCCATATAAAGTTTTAAGTACCCACTTTTTATGATTTTCCAATGAACAAAATGTTTAATAAATCCTTCATTTTTTAAATCGAGTTCAATTTTAAAGTCCATTAGATAGCTTGATTTAGTTTAAGTGACTCTTTGTAAGACTTTGTATTTCTTTTTGGGGCAAAATGTTGTTTTCTTTTGTATATTTAGTACTGTTGGCTTTTATTTGATGTTTATTTGTTGAAATACAATTGTACAGTTTGTTTTTACATTCGAAACTCTATCAGCTAAATGTATTCTCTCATAATAAATAGGTTGAAGACAGTACCGTCACTGTAAAAGTTGAAATATAGATTTAAAAAGTGTTTGCTTTTTAGTCAATTAAGACAAATTGTTCAGATCTATAAATGTTATATTGATGAGTTGTCATAATTTTGGGCAATTGGGTAAATAATTATTGACTAAAATATCGTGTTTTTTAATATTTTCAACTATCGTTTGAGTAAAATCTAAATCATCAAAAACAAATATTATACCAAGAATTTGATAACTTGGAAATTTAACCTACGTCCTCTGAATCAAAAGTTGTGCACGGTTACGAGCGCGAGAACGCGAGAACACGATACGAAGTAGAGAAATCACGATGCGAAATTGCGAGGTTACGATGCGAGATCGCGAAAGTAAAAAAAATATCGCGATCTCGCATCGTAATCTCCCGCCCTCGCATCATGTTTTCGCGTGTTCGATGCGAGGATTTCTATGTATGCATTGAGCTGTATACGGTCTAACGATGCATTAGCCTGTTATTTTAACGCTATATTGAAAAAAAGAACACGTTCCGTATATCGAAGAAAGCGTTACAAACGTTGTTTTTTTTTAAATTTCAATTGATCTTTATTCATAAACGATACATTGTTTCAAATATAAGTACGTCAGGAGTGTTATTTTGAATGTTTTTACCCTAAAAAAACATCCGTACACGCTCCGTGACAACACACGGACGTTGGCGATACACGTACGAGTGAGCAAGACATGCGGCGATACCTGTACGGACTGGCGGTTGATACCCGTACGGACTGGCGGTGGATACCCGTACGGACTGGCGGTGGATACCCGTACCGAGTGGCGGTGGATACCCGTACGGACTGGCGGTGGATACCCGTACGGACTGGCGGTGGACACCCGTACGGCGTGGCGGTGGATACCCGTATGGACTGGCGGTGGATACCCGTACGGACTGGCGGTTTAGTAACCCGTAGCGATCCATGGTTACATTCGGGACAGTGTGACAGGGGTATGCATAATTGTATGAAGATGCCTATTCCATGGTTGTGTTATATTGACGTTCATTTTACGAAGCCATCATATTTTCTGATCGGTAAACTCTCGTTCTGAAATCATTTCTGCAGTTGCACTTCAAAATGATTCGTTTATTGACAACTCTTTTGACTGTGTGTTCGTGTTGTCCTCAATGTAAACGTGGCGACAGTTTTCTTTTTGTTTGCTTATTATTAATATTATGTAGACCCATCGTCGACTCTGAAATTAGCGCTTCCTGTCAAATAATACGAAAACTTTGACGTGAAATTGCTTTTTAAGCTTAATAGCACTTTTTACAAAAGCGGCTTTTGTATGAATACAGGCCATATTGTTTCCATAACAAAAGTAAAACCCCTAAGTGACTTGCCAATTTGTTTCTATTGACTGTTTGGGTAGAAAAGAGGTAATAATTATTGAAATAAATAGAATAAACATCAAAATATCCACGCATTGAAAACGACTTCCTAAAGTTATTAATTGTATTCATTTACTACCGACAGGGGGCGTGGTCGAACAATCAACACGCAAGCGACGTGAGTGTGGATATGACAACGTGAAATAATTACGCTTTTCACCGGTGAAATTATTATTATTACGGAAAAAGCCAAAAGGCAAGTGTTTGTTTTGAAATGAAATGAATATGATATTATTGGGGATTTCCTTAATTGCCTTTCGCATAAAAGAAGTCAAAATCTTTTAACGGAGTGTGTTTGTTTGGTCCACACTCGTCTAAAAGTTAATAACACCGGGTAGGGAAGTCAGAAATGATTTCTGTGTGACATTAATAATGATCATTATTCCGGTTTTTGTTGCTCTCTCTTTTATTTGGCAAAGCTACCTATAAACGGCAAAAAAGCAACACAATGCTATGCTTTGATACTCGTTTATACGACAGAAAATGGTGTCAATGGATAATGCATGGCCAATTTCCAGCTTTCCGTTCACGCTTAAAGCCACTTTATATCATGATATTGAAAATTGTGTTTTTGATTATAAGTGACTAAATAAATATTGATTTCGGTGTTTGTTCAATAAACCATACGAATTATAATATATACCCCGGTTCTTTTCTTGATGATCATGTCATGCATATTCTATTGTGATTACAATGCGCAGTGCTATACTATAAACATTTCAGTGAATCAGCATATTGCTAACATGTTACTGTAAGAAAATCATATGGAACATATCATTATACAGTATATTGAGGCGTGTCGTGGAAAACCGGGCTTAATGCATGTGCGTTAAGTGTTGTCCCGGATTAGCCTGTTCAATCCGCACAGGCTAATCCAGGACGACACTTTCCGCTTTTATGGTATTTTCTGTTTCAAGGAAGCCTCTTTTAAACATAAATCCACTGAAGGCTGAAAGTGCCGTCCTTGATAAGCCTGTGCGGACTGCGCAGGCTAATCCGAGACGACACTTTCCGCACATGCATTAAGCCCGGTTTTCACACGACACGCATCGTTTTTTTTTCTCCGATTTGTTAAGTACGGTAACGTAATTTCTTCAACGACAGAAATACGCCATTAATCGGTTACTCAGTGAATCGCTGAAACCAATTTAGATTAATACATCAACCTTCTTAGAATTATAATACAATTATGAAATGTATGGATAATAATACACACATATAGTAATAAAACAAACTAGTATTATTGTACATACAAAGCGAAAATAATACACAAACACACTTTGGTAAATTGAAAACATAACATTACATTAATTGTATACAAAATACAGGGTGTCCGAAAAGAAAGGTAATACTTTCATACTTTCAGAATTTTTATTTAATGTTGGAGAATTTGCATCAAAATATGCACACATGTAAAACAAAGGAGTACTTTTTTCGGTAAAACAGTGAAGTAAATACGTGAAACAATGTCATTATTACATATATTTAGTACAATGTATAATGATAAAAAAGCGACCCTGCTGTTAAAGTTAGTTTTTTTACATTTTTCCAAACTGTTGAGTGCTCTCCCCTGCTATATTGATATTGAAATCGGTAAAGGTCTAATTACCCAAAACGGAAGTCACATCCTCAGGGTTACATGCTGTCAGTTAGATAATAAGCACATGTGACTGAGTGCAGGATGCATATAATTTGTAAAATACAGTTTAAATGATCTGTTTTGGTATCATTTTAAAGGTATATATATAAGCAATAAGAAAAAAGGCTGTTTTGTGCACTACTTTGTTGTCTAGTGGTTACCAGCTTCATAACTTTTGGCCCATGTATTCATGCGCAAAATGGCAGCCTCCATGCCCGTCAAAACCGGTGTGTTTTTTCTAAGAAAATATTTTGAGTTACAACGCATAGAATTTTTTGACATGCTGTTTTTTCAAAAGGTTATGTCCTCATCTTTCCAACAATGTATGGTGATATATTGGAAAGTAGCTTGGTCATGGTGAAAAGTGAGATCAAATTTTGAATATTTTATATGTAACAAAGAAGGAATTTATTTGCGCATGCGTAACCTTTAAAGAGAATCAGGGGAGGTCACTATGAAATGTTGCCATTTCTTACTAAATCTAAGTTTATCACTATATGTTGTAATTTCGACTTTATCTACTCACTCCAAACAGCTTAAAAAATATGTGTGATTATTGTGGTAAATTCATTTTGCAATTTTATTATGACGTTAAAGAATATGGTATCTTTAAACTAACTTTCGCTCTATTTAAGAATATGTTCATATGCAGAATAAAAACAGATATCATCCGTTCTGTTTAATTAGTGCTTAAATATTTCAAAATGCATCAAATCAAATAAAACATACATAATAGTAAATATTTAAATATTGTTCTTCATTAATTTTAACTTACTCTTTTTCATTATCATTTCGTAGAATTCGAAGTGTCATGACAAGAAACCTTTTAAAATGAACTGCATCCCATACACTCACATGCACTTTTTTATTTAAAAAAGCTCGTCTACAAATAGAAAGACATGAATGCCTTCCCGAGATTAAAATAGCATCTAGCCGTGCGTGCAAAAGCGATTTGTCGACCCCTGCATTTTCAGCGCTAAGCCTTTGTAATTTTATTAAATATTCAGTGGAATGAATACACAGCCTTGAATGGGCGCAAAATAGGATAAAATACGATTTTATTACGCTAATAGTTCAACTAGAAGCTTGTAAACAGGTCTAATGATTTCAGACAGAATGGAATACAAAGAGCCTTTATAGACCCAAAACCTCATGTGTTACTTCTATTATATCCCTTTGTAGGCGATTTCAATGAAGCCAAATTATATATAAAGCCGTGAATTGAAATCTAAATGAAATTATCCTTCGTTTTTACACCTTAATACTTTTGAGTTTTCTAACTCAGCGTGACTTTTGTATATGTTAAATGAATCCTTGCTAGCCCGTATTGAAATGCGTTAAAACCGTATTTGAGGCTGTGTTTGTACCATAATAGGACGATTCATTAAACGCCCTGGGGTGTTCTATTCACAGCTGGGGCCTATTTTGCTATTTCACTTTCAAACTAGCTTTACCAATGATCCTTTTATGTTATTTGCATACATTCAAAGTCATCTTAGAATGTCCTGCACAATGTAGCCTCTTGTGACACCATGTGACTTTTTCTTTCCGCTCAATAGGGAGTCTCTTTTGGTCTTGACGTTTCTTTTCGCCGATTGCTGTTAAGTTCACGACATTGTCACCAACAGATAGTGCATAACACATTGCGGCAAACGCCGCAAATGACAAATGCCTGAAACAATCGGTGAAGAACGGTGACAGAACTTTGAGCCATCCTTTCCCGCAGCAGATGCAGTAGTTACCAATAGTTAAGGTTCCGGTAATGAATCTTAGCTCGGGAATATCTAGATTATTGACGTCTCAACATCGGTTCTGCAACATGATCTATGCATAAGCGGGTCTGTATCTTAAAGGGACTCGTTCACAGATTTTATGTAGTTTTGAAAAATGCCATTGAATGTCTTAACTGCAAAAGCTACAGCATCTGGACTAACAAATAACACATATTAAATAAGGAAAAAAGTCCCACTCGACCATTCTGACTTACTAACAAGTAGTGAATTTTTAACGCTATGTAGGTGACACATGTATTTTCCAAAATACCGATGAAAAACGTTACAAACGCTTTATTATTTTAACCATTTCAGTTGTCTATTATCTATTATATTTCCCATATATTTTTTTTGTCAGAATTATTATTTTGCTTGTTTATATTTGATGCATTTTTCTTTTTGCGATCTATGGCAAACATTTTAAAAATTGTCAATTTGCCAGTCTGTAAACAGGTCCCTTTAAACTTAATCTCAAACTGACCGTGCTGATCAATGACAACGCTTGACACTTATGAGCTTTGTTCTTTAATGGCTAAAATACTTTTATTGTCTAGAAAGTTCATAGAGACAGATTGTGTACTCAAACTAACAAAACATGACCATTGGATTAAATGATACTTCATGTTAGTAATGAAAGAGTGTGTCAATTAACGCAGTGTTAATCAGTATAACTGTTATATCTAGTAATTTTAATTGTTGTCAAACATATTCTAACATGACACCCGCACATTTTTCTATAGACAAAGAGCAAAAGTAGCCTATCTTAAACTACCCATAAACAACACAAACATAAGTTCCAGTTCTGAGCAGAGTATAGTAGTTCCAATTACAATTGCAAAAAAATATGTTAAATCATGATTGAATCGAAACATTTTCGCATTTTCGTTGTTAATCGGTCAGTAAACAACTCTTTGTCGTTCTGATGCGTGGCTATTAACATCTCGGGCTAACGCCCTCGTGGTTTAATTCCTATGCATCACAACTCCAAATCATTGTTTATTGGCCGATAAACAACGATAAATCGAAAATTATTTCTTAATTATTGTATTGTAGCTCCCTTTATACTATGATTAGAGGTATAGAGATGAGAGATTGGAGATAAGTACATTTTTGATATTGTTCCTTTCATTTATTACTTCTTTCAATCCAGTTTGAATCCATGTTCAGATTATTCGAATAATACTCTAGAAGAACATAATTGCATTAATAATGTTCGCATCTTTTTTGTATTCACATTATGACTGGTGGTCTTTGTTTCTCGGTATAAGCTGGAAATAAAACCATTAACGGCAAATGTCAGGTTTTTATTGGCCCTGAATGGACCAATGGATTACACTTCCGACGAATAGGTCATCGCTTTTGATTTCTGTAATATCATAGAGGGATTATAGGAAATGTAACAAATCATTGTGTACGACATAAAAGCTAAATCAAATTGGGATTATTTCCTTTAAAGAGTTCGCGGAAATCACATACGAACGCAGTGCTCTATAAACAACAACATGCACCGAAGCTGCGAATGGTGTTTGTGGAATTAAAGTCCCATTCTTTCATTGTCATACGAGGTAAAAGCTATCGGGTTTAGATATAATACAAAGTGCATTAATTGTTAGTTGTTGATTGCTTTTGATGTCTAATAATCTGTCTTCTATATATCAGGGGCCAACCGTGCTTTGAAGATGCTAAACCATATTGCAGTTCCATTCAACTTCATTAGAAATACTTTGTATTGCCACATCTTACCGGTCTCTCTACAGGTTTTGTTAATGGGATGTTGTTATCATCCATTTAGTGTAGTAAGATCCTTTAAAATTTACATTCTTCTTTAATTTATCGGGTCTTGCAGAATATTGCAAATTTCTAACAATTGTGTGTCCCGACAGCGCATTATTCCCTAAATTAAAACAAATGTACAAATATGGCAAAGTAAAAAGTCATCAGATATATTAAAGTTATTTTTTACACATGGTGCCGCCAGAGCTCCGATGCAGAGGAAATTTGCTATAGTAAGTAACATATTTCCATATTTTGGGCCAAACAAAGTGGCTGGCTCAGATGACACCATGCAACCCTCCAGTTTGGAAACAATGTTTTAAAATGGGTAAGCATTGCATATTAGGACACAATGAAGTTTCTATGTCCTTAACATGAAATACATATAGTTTTCAACCCGAAATAAAGCATTTCGAAACAATCACATATCTGGTAACATGTTGTGGTGGCTATATGCGCTTCTACCAGCGTATGCTAATTGGTTTATTGGTCCGGTGGAATTTCTCCGGCGAATTCTTATCTCTTTAAGAGCACAAAATATCAGAATTACATCTTAAAAATAACTTTCTTGAAAATCATACACTTTCCCCCACAATTAACCTTGACATCTGTATGTTTGTTCCCCTTTACCAAATATATTGCGATATTTCCCCCGAAATGGCAAATCATAGGGTCTAGGCCCCATTTCCACTATCTTAAAAACCTGGTACATGTATGGTAAGGATTTACACTCAGTAATAATATGTAAGAAATTGACTTCGTTTTAAATTATTAGCCAGTACTATGCACTTTGCCTTGCGTAGAACTTATAGATGATGATAATTTACTTATTACACTGTATTTTTGAACATGGTTTACTAAACCAATGAGCACATTTTTATCACTATTTAGTTCCATAGTTTGAATATAAACGTCGAGATCTAATAACTTGCGTTGATTAATTATAATGAAATAGTTAATTTAGTATTTCCAGAATTAAAATAAACATCTCTCTGGCACTTTGTTCAGAGACTTCACCTTTCAGCTTGAAATTATACGCAAATTCAAATTGACACCATGATAACCATTTAACATGGAAGCAGAAGAAAAGAGAATAAAACGGCTCTACTTCGTTTTGATTGGTCCAAATTATCCTAAGAGGAACCGCAATTCAAGTCAATAAAGCGAAAGATCACTTGAGGCGAAAGTTTGAAAACTACCAATAAACGTCGGGTAATTCAATAAATGAAAGTGTTGTCTTTTTCGGAATACAAATCGGTTTTCGGATAACTCGAAGCTAAACCGGTCCTATAACTACGTTAGGTTAAACACTTGAAATTATACCTTGAGAGTAAAATTACTGGTGTCTTTGAAAGATGGGAAAGTCACTGGAGTCTAAAATTATTCTTGTCACTTAGCATGGCCATTTATTCCAATTATTTTATCCCTTATGAAACCGAAAAGCGGACTTGAATGATTTTATCTTCCAGGCACAAACGTTATATGAACTCCGTTTTTGCGTTCTTTTCATTTTCTAAAGATATTTCTTTTGCATATTTGAATAAAACATATAAAGCCATGATTTGCCCATAACAAATACATTGTAGAAACACATTTACGTGTTATTTAGTAACCAGGAATTTCTTGTGATAATATGTTATAAATCTAAAAGACAACCGCAGTATTATAAAATGTGAAGACATCGAAAACAATTATTGCTGTAACGGTTTAAATAGGTCATTCAAATAGATGAAGAAAAACACAGGAGATATGGGAATTAATAAAAATAATGATTCTATTGGTCGAATACAGAGCATGAAAACTAAAAAATATTATTCATTATTAGGGATTTCAGTAGCTTTGGAAAACCAGGAGTCAAATGACCCCTAGCCAGAAAATGCGAGGGGCCAAAATGAAAATTTCAGGGGTCAAAATATTGAAGTCACAGGAATTTTGTTGCTGAATATTTAATCAATGCTCTGCAAATGTAGTTTTTGCTGATAAAGGTTAATAACTTTGCAAAAAGCATCATTCGTATGATAAATGTATAATTTTCTAGTGCTTTTGAAGTTTGCAAGTGGAAAACAAATGCATTAAAATGACGCAAGGCATTTGTTCGAGTCAAAAATAAGTAAATTGCACTTACAGTTATTGCAGTTTCATAAAAGCTGTAGCTACTGAATTATATAACATCGGATTGAAAGGATCTAATCACAGATAGGCAAATTTCAAAAGTGTTTGTCACCGATTCAAAAACAAAAACTTAAACTACACTATATAAAAAAGCGAAATAATACTCCTGACATAAATATACTCGAAAAAAAGTCGTTTATGAATAACATCGATTGAAATGGCAATAAAATACAAAGCGTTTGAAACGCTTTTCGCCAATATTTTTCAAAGCACGTGTATCACTTACATAGCGTTAAAATTACACTAAACAGCGTGTCTAAGTCTAGATCCAGAGGTCATGAGTTCGAGCCCCGACAGATCCATATTGTCTCTCTCTCTTCTTCATGCTTCCTTTGACGGAGCATGTAAGGGTTAGTTAATGCATTTTATTACATTTATTAAAAATACGAAATTGTGAATAAGTCTATTTTATGCTTATTGAGGAAATTCACCACAATGCATACATCAGTTTAGCTCGGTGTTTAAGTTTTGTACCTTGTTTGATATGTCCAATAGCATAACAGAGATATTATTTGTATCATTTTTACGCACTTCATTTATTGTGAGCCCCAAACTGTAATGGCCATGCCAGTTCCCGCCAAAACCTGATTTAGTGTTGTGATTTCTTTATGACTTTTATGCTTGACTTCATATGGTACCTGCATCTAAAACTGTGTTGTTACAGCAGTATATGATCTTTTCGATTGTGAGTTTTAAATTAGCCATCTGGGATGTTTTATGACATTTTTATGTACCTTTTAAGCCATAATTCATACTTGTGTATTATTTTTGATGGCCTCAATGATAAAAGATGGGAGCAATTGGTTGAAATTTCTTAGTGAAACGTATAAATTGTTTAACAATAGATGTTAAAATGCTCCCATTTTATGGCTGAAGCAATTTGCAACAGATCAAAAATTTGTATTCTTATGTATTTATAACCAACAGGTGTTCCAAAGATTGTTTTATTCTCATTTAACAATTGTATCAATACAAAACGTGGACTTGAGCTATAAAAAATATGTAAATAGTATTATGATGTATAAAAAATGATCATTTACTGGGGTTATTATCTCTGCTCTCTGGTCGTTTATTTCTGGCCTTTAACTGGTACATTGTTTATAAAAGTATGCCATGTAACATATTGGACCTTTCATGAAGGGAATGGTGGATTTCTAATGTTGTAAAAACTGGGCACCCGACCCTTTGGCTTGTCAAGCTTAAACTGAGTATACATATTTTTGTCCAATGTTCGCTATTGTTGTGAAACTGTCAATGTATGTTTATATTTGAAAGCAATAAAATAGTATTAAACCGTAAAATTAAACCGCCACATGTCAACGTACGTCAGAAAAGTTGTTACAAATGAATATTTTAAAATGTACATGTAAATTAATTTCACTAACGATGGTTATGTATTATTGTGGACATATCATCGTCGTAGATATATTAAATGCTCGTAAAACAAATGCATAATATACACAGTTTAACTATAGACAAAATTATACAAGGAAACCCATTTTTAAGACCTTAATAGTTCTGTTAATTGCAATCAAAACGCAGATAGCGTAGAAACGGGCCAAAATAGCCGACGGAGCATATCAATCTGGGGGTATCGATTTTTTTTAGGGATGGCAAAACTATTCGAATATTCCATTGAATTAGTGCCATTCAAATAGTTAAAAATAGCAAATTTGTATTGCTTTTTAAAAACCAATACTTTCCTGCTTGTAGAAAGTATTTTTCTGTCAACATAAAGGCCGTATTTCGTCCATAGATACCCAATACCGTGTTTTCAATAGTATGGGCCCGTGTCACGTGTCAGACTAAAAGATATTGAATATACTGGTCGGTGTCAGTCGCCTATAGTCTAGTCGCCAGTAATACGCAATTACACCAGACAGTAGGAAAACATAACTGTTCATTGTAATTGCAACTCGCCTTTAGACTTGTGAAAGAAGTAACTACAAATAAATTACAGAAGTGAGATCACACATTTTAGCAGTCATTCAGGGACGGGTGCAGACCAGGCTGGCCGGGGGGGGGGGGTGCTGGACTAAGATGATGTAGAATTGGTAGTGACAGTCATGTTAGCAGCAGTTGCAACAGCCGCAGCAGTTGTTGTAGTGGTGGTGGTGGTAGCAACAGCACCAGTAGTAGCAATAACAGTAGCAGCAGCTGCAGCAGCAGTAGTAGTAGTAGTAATAGTAGTAGTAGTGGCAGTAATAGTAGTAGTAGCAGCAGCAGCAGTAGTAGAATCATCAGCAGCAGTAGTTGAGGGGTAGAAGGAGAAGTAGTTTTTTAAATATCAATCACAGATTATAAAAAAATCACACAATTATGGACCTTGAAAGACCTTGCAAATTTAAAAAAAGCAGCAAAAAAAACAACAACATTGTTTTGGCTACCAGTTTATAATATATTGGGAATGGTCATTTGTGAAGGCTTTTACTAGTTTTGTTCGTTGTTTTTTTCATTTTATGTTTATAGGACTGTTTCAACTGTCGTACATAAAACTCGACAAAGCACATATTTTTGGACCAACAGAACGCAAGTTATAAATGTGTGATTTTGTATACCCTATTACAAAATAGGCTATAAACCATATAGTACTGGTATATAGCAGGGACCATATGTAGCCATATCTTTGCAAATTTTAAATCACGAGTTTTCACATGGATTATTTCCATATCTACGGTTGTATTCATGTTAAATAACAGTATAAATACAAAGTAAGTAAGTAAGTAGTTGTTTATTATAATGACATGTGTACAAGTAACGAAATATTAACATCAAAACATGATATATGAATACACCCGGCCCTCCGGGCCTGTAAGTCACCTCACTATCAATACAAAATTAAATTTATATAATAATATTAAACATTATAAAATGAGTATATAACAGTGCATTAAATTTATATACATCAATCGAAAGAGTTAACAATCACGATGGACGTGGTTGCTATTATGAGATCATGAATATAAATATATATTAACAAATATATTACGTATTTAAATGTTAAGTTAATGCTTTACAAACAAAATGTTTCGTCTTTTGGTGAAGGCTTTTAGAATATATTTTGCTCATTGCCTTGTGTTATTGCTCACAAGAAATGCAAGGTTTTCAATGTCTAAGTTAGGTTTACAAAAATATCATTTGTTAGCACATCCTCAACATTGATGCTTCTTATTTCATTGTATAAAGTACAGTTAAGAGTATATCATTACTGTATCCATACATCTCTGTACGAATCAAATGTATTGTGGTAGATTTTTTTTCCTGAAATATTTGGCATTCAGTCCCATCATCAGCCTTAAAAAAAAACAGCAATACAAAATATTTGTTATGAAGTATGTGCCATACCTCTATTTAAACCAGATAGTTTGAATAAGGCGTAAAAATATTATGTTTGTTTCAGGTTACATGCCCAAAAAATCACTTGTTTATAAAAAAAAAACATTTAATTATGGGAAAAAAGTAAAATAAACAAAACAAACTCAATAAAATTTTATAGGGTTTGGGCATTTTTTGGGTAGGACGAGTAACCTGAAATAAACGCCTTTTTTACGCCTTGGTAACTCTGTTAATTACAATTAGGGTGCTTCCGACAGTGGTTAATTAACGACATCGAGTCCGTGACAAAATATTATTCTACCAATTAATATGTTTCCAGCCACTCGAACACCATGATTGACCTGATGATGCTCAGCATGGTACCACCGTGCTCCCAGATTAAATGTCCAGATAAAGTGATAGATAAGGCAATATACGGTACACACAGTGACACTCCAGCCGTTTACTGCTTGTGTAAGATCAAAGCCCAATCCCGACAGTTATAAAATAAGGCAATATACGGTATACTTCTTGATACGTCAGCCCTTTACAACTTGTGTAAGATCAAAGCCCAGCCCGAAAATGATACCACCGGGCTCAACTGGGGGGGGGGGGGGGGACTGGAGCCCAAAAGCCCGGGCCTGAATCCGTGCCTGGTCAGTATATCTGAGAAACTTCGCTCAAATATGCTGATAAACTAATGATTATCGGAGCGTGTTTAAATTGATAAAAATGCGTGTTTTTTTAACTATTTGATTAAAAGAACAATTAAACTGGGTACTGCAGTTGTTTATGTTTTTATACTGTGCAATAATTACATTAATTAGAAAGCGCAATATGTTCATGAAAATATGACAGTACTGGCTAAACGGAACTAATATGCCATACAAAAAGTTACTATTATGTCTACTAGGCCACAAAGTTCAAAATATGCGAATATTCGAATATTCGATTGAATGAAAAAGCGAAGATTCGAATATCAGTTTTGGTATTCGATGCCATCCCTAATTGTTTTCGATGCCTCGTATCCTGCAAAGTAAAACGGTAGGTAATTATGTCTCGTAGCCTGCAAAGTAAACGGTAGGTAATTATGTCTCGTAGCCTGCAAAGTAAACGGTAGGTTACGCGATTCAATCTCTAGAAATCGTGCTACTAAGCACCGCTGGCTTCCGCAGTCTACAACACAATACATGGACAAATTGATATCTATACATGTTATATACATTTTATAGATATCAATCTCTCCAGAAAACAAGTATTTTATCACTCAACACTAAAGTTTAAGATGCACCTTATGACACCTTATAGTGTTTAAATAGTGGGCATAGGTTCCAATTCCTTCTATACATTTTTATTTTCCATAATTTTAATTTTACGCCACTTGTCAAAATTAGTTTTTCTAACCACTCGTGAAATAAAATTCGATCATTCACCGAAATCAACAATTATACTCTATATATACAAAACGGTAGGATATGTTGATGCCATTTCAGTAAAATATTAGCATATATGCCTATCTAACCGTTTTTTTAATGCAGAATATATCCGTGATGAATTCTTCGGGACATTAATGAAAGATTGACAAACAACAACAACAACAACATTTATTTCAGCAATAAAGCTTACAACAGCTTCTAGCCTACAATAAGTACATAAATATTAAATTCCATTTTTTATGATTGCTGAGAAAGTTTTTGAAATAAGGTGGTAGCAATATAGTAAGCGCAGTGCAGAATTAAGAATTATATTAATGCTAGGTTGACAAACAACTGTATATAGGATCTTAAGATATGATCGTCTATATGAGAAATTCAAACTGCCAGTCCCCGCTGTTTTACCATCCAATACGAAAACAGCGAAATGACTGCAGTCTCTTAGGCGGCGTTAACACCGATTAAGTGCTTTATTGATTGTGCGATTACTACTCTACGTGTTTGTGTCATTATTGGGATTGTAAATCATACCAAGTAATAGTGGCTTGATGTGCATACATTTGATATATTCTATATAATATTATTGACAAAGAGCAATTTTGGAACTGTATTAAATATAGGTAAATGAGTTTTTAATGGTATTTTATAATTAATTTCATCAAAATAGCCCATCATTTATTTTTGTCCGTATAGAGGCATTATGTCATCAATTACGTAAAATTGCACTACATGTTATAGGTCTTTAGATAATTTTTTGAAACGCCTTTGTGTAATATTACAAGGCCTAAAGTGAATTCTTTGTAGGCAGTATTATCTATTGCAAAAAATGCCGCATGCAGATTTATATTGAAAATGTTGAGCTATGCAGCATAGTGTTTGTTCATAAAAGGTGTCATATTCCGTGAAAGGTAAATAATAATAAAATCATTTCGTAATTAAGAGATTGTAGAACTACCACCCACTAGAGTTTATATATTGATGGATATCTTTGTACACATTGACTATTAATATAATATAAAAATAGTAAACATTGATATTCGTGCCGGAATGGTCAGGATGTCAAAACTTTATGTAAATGTGGGTGTTTAATTAATCAAAACATGAGAATGGTATGTTATCAGTCCTTCTTCAAAGATACGAACGCATAAATGAATATATCAGACTAACAATTACTTAAATATCTTCGTATTTAAGTGTTTAAAAACTTCATGTACTAATAACATGTTTTAAATCACAGACTGATACAGTTATTTCCATCTAATACAAACATGCATGCGTATAAGACATTACGTAAAAATTAATACGCATATTAAAAGCGAACATACAATAAAACAAACCACTTAATTACATGTATGTCGAACATATCGCGCTAATGCAAATGCAAGTCATATTGTTGCCTTACTCGTACACATGTATATCTAGCAACAGAATATACCCCTTGCATAATATATATGGCAGTATACATATCAAACAATATCAAAACACGTTTTGAGTTCAGAATAACAAATATTTCAGTCGAAAATTGAACTATTTTCTGGCGGTAAGCAATTTTTTTCCACTTTATTTGCATAATAATAATTGTTAATAACTTTGGAACGTATAGATTACTTGAAACGTGCGAAGTATTGATAGGGTGTCAGATTATGGTCATATTTTATTTAAATGTCATTGTTAGAAAGAGTGCATATTTTCTATTATATTTCATGTTTTATTGGAACCTAAATTAACACCTTTATACATCAACACAAACACTTTGACTGTTATTATTGCTTTTCAGTGCCATCTTTTTTTCCCTTTTTTTTGCTAATAAATACAGGTCTTGTTTCATTCACTCGTAATATATTTAGTATGTGTTTTATTTAATCATTTGTTTCCAAATTGTTTGTTATTGCCGTTTCTATTTTCATTTTATCTAACCATACATTGTAGTCATTTTAGCACTTTGCTAAAGTTTTAAGAATTTCATTCGACATGTTTATTAATATTTACATTTGATTATACTTTTTATGTATTGTTTTTATTTATCATTTACTTTTCTTTAACTTGATGTTAATTATAATTTTATTACATACATGTTTTCTTAAGCGCAATTATTGTTAAACTAAAATATTTCTGTTCTAGTCATAAACACATGCTAAATAACATTTTAAAAAGCAACCAATTTATAATTCGGGAATATGAAATTGATACTCGGAATTAAAATTATTTACATCAATAGTTGACAAACACTTTGTGATTTGATAACATTGAAAAGCACATGAAATTAAATTTAATAATTTAATATTCAACACATTACAGGGTCCGTATTCACCAACCCCTTTTGTAGACTTAGGAATAAAGAACGGACTTATACTGAAGAACAAGTACCTGTTCGCTCGCAAATATGCCGGGCATCAACGTCGCGAATAAGTAAGTACATAAGTAAGTAAGTAAATTTTTTATGTGTATACATACATTCTATACAAGCTCTATACAATACCTGCTAAGTTACACCCGGCCCATTGGGCCTATATGTCACCTAAACATCGTTCTAATTACGAGACGTAAGATGAGATTATATAATTATTTACATGTTATCAGTGGTAAACAATATGTGAAACAATGAGAAATGACTTCTTCTGCGCATGTAAGCTTTAAAAAAAAAAATTGTAAATAATCTCGAATAATAAATGTCATTAACAAATCGTTCTAAACCAAGAATGCTGCAATTAGAGTATATGAAGAAGTATGATGCCAATTAATAGCGTTCTGATAACAGAGCCGTCTCACGAATATTCTTTCCTCACGTCTTAAGTCTAAGAATTGATTGGTAAATTCGGACCCAGACAATTAAATCCGAATTCCTGAATATTCAGTTATTATAGGCCATACTCGTATATTAGTGCGGGTGGTCCTTGCTAAGAAGATAGCGTCTTTGCCTCGGCACTGATCTGTGCTGATAAGCCTCCTGGCTGTTCATTCCATTCTCTCGCGAGTGCAACAAGTTTCATTGAGATAAACGATGGAAAAAGAGAGCTAGATGTGTTGTTTTAAACATTAATTAATGAATCATATCGTCGTGAGAATGTAAAATCATTTTTTATTTATGCTCTTGAACAGGTACTGAATATTTCGGATTGTTCTTATATCCGAACTTCAATACGTGAATTATTTATCATAATCTATTTAAAATTATGTAAATGTATAAATGTTATTTATGTGAATAATTAAATATAAACCAACGTTACCTGACAGCAATATCAACAACATAATGATCAACATTTCTCAATAATTATGATAAAAACTACAAAGCACAATTTCAGTCAAAGGGAATGATCTACCAAAGTGATTTGTATTCATACCCGTATACCTGTTATATAACCAAAATATTTATCAATTTAAGTGGTCAAATTATCTAAGCATTATTCATTCAAATTAAACAAAAAATAAGTTGACACAATATTGTACCAATGATATATTTCAAATGCACGAGTAACGGGAATTTTACTAGTATTGCATGACTTTCAATATCTTCATATTAACTGTATAAGTAAGTAAGTAAGTAAGAACTCCTGCTCCGTAGGTGATCGCCCTAACCACTATGCCCCGAGACGGTCTATGTATATTAAACAATCACATTCAATTTGTAGTTTTGTGCTATGAGTTTTCATTATTTGCCCTTTTTTCCCTTTAAATTCACATTATATCTCGTCAATAATGAATTTGACATTTATTTGTTTTAAATGAACTCTTGTAGCTCTGAAAGACCCGGTCGCCACGTGACAGCTGTTGACACCACGTGTCATAATTCACAATTCATGGCGGTCTTTTGTCGCGCGCAGTGTGGTATTAACTATTTCTCTGTGAGCCATTTTTCATTAAGAAAATGTGGTGCTTGAAGTGTGTTTTCATTGAAGGGACATTATCCATAAAAATCATAAAAAAGGAAGTAATTTCATGATCATTAATTAAAAGTGTTAAACATATTATGATTGAGTGTATACATTGAAAATAATAATATGTAGATATAGTACAACAAATGTTTAAAACAACGACCATATTTTTATTACTTTTGTTACATAATGACTACATTTGTACTATGTCTAAGGTATATCCTCGTATATTTGTGTCTATATCTTAGTAATTTTGTCCGTATAAACTTAACAATTAAACTTTGAGCTAAATATGAAATTATTCTTTATTGTCGTATGTTTATTTCTCATTTATGTGCATGGAAATGTCACTTCAAAGGAATTCTTTCAACTGGACAGCCATAGAAATAAATGAATGAAAAACAGTCGATTCAAAACGTAAGATTGTAAATTTGAATTAGATTTAGATACAAATACATGTGCAGTATTATTGTGTTTTGTTATCTTTAGTAAGCCCTTTCGTACATATATCAATTTTGACTTGCATGGCACGATTATCTGAAAGTTAAACTACATGATGCTATATCTTTAAATCTTTTGACAAGAGATGTAGTTGATGCTTGTTTTCATTTCATTTCATCGTGCTTCAGAAAGTTGCAATTCTGTTACTCTGGTAGTATCCAACTATTGAAATTAAATTGTAATTAAATTGAATTAAGTATTCTCTTTTATTACTAATTAATTCAATGTGCGATGGTGAGGATAATCTGTATTTAGATTTATATGTATTGTGAATAATTCTTAGTCAAGTATTAGGCTCGGGCGCCCGTAAACCGGTTTAAACCCCAATGCTCTGTATCGATCGTTCCAATGCGGCGACACCAGTTTTATTCACATTTGTGTCTTGTGTTTGTTACGTGCTTGTGTATTGTGCTGCGTTGTTTTGGCAATTGGTGACTTGCATAAAATAAATTATCTCGTGCTGTTAATATAAGTTCTCACCTGCGGATACAGCTGGAGTTTATATTGGGCTTCATTATTACGTTTTAAAATTAAATACAATAATTGCATATAGATTTAAAAAATAATGCATTGTCAGTTTATAGGCTTTTCAACTTTTTTTTCAACTCAACGTTTATGTCATCAATGAAATGCAAAGGATGTCAAAACACAAACATACAGATCCGTCTTATACAAAATTGATATATAAACGTATCCTGCAGTTAAACAACGATTGTGAAGGAATCGACTCATGATTGACAAATCTCAATACAACCATTGTCAGAAACTTCTCAATTAAGATTATCTTGAACAGAATAGATACAATAATCTTGACTGACAGTGCCTTAAAACTATTGCATCCGCATAAATAAACATTTATATTGAATTAAAAGAAGCATTTGAATATATCTCACAACCTTTGTAGAGGCATTGTGAATCTACATAAAGGCGCCCGTCAAATATCAATAAGGCATATAAACGCATATAAATGTGATAATGAAAGTTTGTCGGTAGATTTCGCCGCGTGTTTAAAGACATATTGTGCGGGCGCTTGTCAAGTTGTTAGCTTAAACTCAGTTATGCCACCTCTATCGTGCTGAGCATCTTCGACGTTTGAAGTGTCAATGATCAATTTCTTGTTGAACCATTGTTGAATTTCTATTTGAAAGGATTTGGTGACTGTACCTTGATATTGTAAAAATATCATGCTTTGATAATATATTCATACAAAAACTGTTTTGAACTTCAATGGGTAAATTATTTCGTTCAAAGTACTAACATCTGACCGGCAAACAAGCGTGTTTTAAGTTTTCGCATTCAAAAAACATGCTGTCTGTCATATTTTATTCATTTACTCGATTTATATTAGCAAAAATATCAAGATCTGCATAGAAGGAGTTTGGGCTTGCAAGTTTATCCTTCCTGAACAGTGGACCAGAAAATCTAACCAAATACTGCAGTGTAAAGGTCGTTGATGCTTTAGGCCAAATATATATATTTTTTTGTTTAGTTTCTCGGACGATCCAGTTGGATGGCGGAAATTAAATAAAAACATAAACATAAATTTCTGATATAAACACCCTTTTTCACAATACACATGACGACAACAATAATAATTGACAATAAGGCAATGTTTGTCATACAAACATGTAAACTATATAAAATCAACATTAATTTACGTTGAATTAACATATGTTTCACTGTGTGTTTATATTATAACTGTGAGTTGAAACCTTTTAATATCCATGCAAATTCCAATTTCAAGTAATTCATTGTCACGTACATCAAAATGCCCAAGAGACACGTCGTTTTCAGGAAATAACGATTTAAATCTGTGTCCGTTATGTGCAATGTCTCTTTTAACAAAAGATACAAACGAAATATTTGATATACGGCCTACTTTCTGGTTTCTAACCTGTAGGTACTGGTCGTCAATGAGTCATACCGTGTTTTGCTTCGTGTTTTCATATTGCTGTTGTGCCATGTATGAAGAATTGTTTCTGGGCCCATATCCACAAAGCTCCTTAGTGTAAATTTCTAAAAATAATAGAATTCCTTAAGTCTGTAGTCGGTTCATTTAAAGTTTATTTTTTCTTAAATGGTTTTAATCTGGTAAAAAATCAACAGATGTTTCTTATTTTACCATATTTCAAGTATAAAATACTGTATTGATTTTCACAAGGAAAATTGAATTGGAATATTTTCCTTAAATATGATTTAAGTCAAGATTTTCCTTAGGAGCATTTTGGATACGGCCACTGGGCGCGGTAACGCTTTTTCTTAATTCTCTCGACCAAGGCTGTTACGCTTTCGTTTCGTCATTTATACAGATGTTTTCTTAATACCAAGAAGTCAAAGTTTCGACCAATCCTACCTCAACAAACTTTCTCAAATAGAATGACGTGGGTGCTCAATATTGAGCAAGCTTTGTTATTCATATCAGATATGCTTAATTGTCTGCTTAATGATAGCTGGTCGCACTAAAAAGCAACTGCCTCAAACGTCTGTCACACGTTAGTTTCCACTTGAACTGTACTAACCCAATCTTAAAATGCTGCTCAGTATTCTTCTCAAAGAGGTTTGGCTTGTCAGGGGATTCTTGAGCACTTTTGTTCGCTCTTCCGTCCACAATAACGTCGAAATCAGCAAAAGCATCAAGCGCAAGGAGTGATCCAGGATTTGGACCTATATCGTTTATAAACACTTCAATGGTACAACAATGGTGCAAAATGTCATTTGAATATGTAATTGAAATAAAAACGTGTATGTGTCAATAACGCACAACTGTTCAATAAAGCAAGCGGTATGAATGGCGCGCACAATGGCCCTTGTTGATGACATCCTTTTTGTATACGTTCATGGGAAGATAGAATATTCAACTATGAACCATATTGTCAGGCCTTCATTCAAATGCAAAGGCTAAATATTTATTTTTGAACTAAACGATGCTATTGAAAATAATGTACGACTTTTATTCATCTCATAATCAAACGCATAAAAGATACTTCAATGTGCCATAGCATTGATAAAGGGAATTATTTATAAATTATCGTATCATATTGTCAAAGGCTTAAATGTCCGCTTTAATGGTGTAATGACTAGTTATATGACTACTGATGCCCTTATGACATTGCAATTCATTTACGAATGCTTGTTAGCATTCAGACAACAATAACGTCAGATATAAATGTAGCGCGACGCTGACAATACGTTAGTCGAATTTAATATGCTTGAAAATTATTTTGGAATGCCAATAGTTGCATTGTATTGTATCTGTGACTTTTTAAATTATAAGCATCAATTCTCTTTTTGTTTTGAAAGAATCCCATCTAAAAATATGTGTATGCATAAGTGTGTTTCAATTCAAATAGTTGCATTGTATTGTGAGACAAATTAGAGAACTTCAAATCGCTTTTTAAGACCATGTTTAAAACATATGTAAATATATAATTATGTTCATTGCTTATATGTGATTTATTAATATTCGTATACGCATAACAGATCATGTGTTATTTTGTTTGAATCAGTAATATCTAACTCAGTTATACGTATTTTTGTTCTACGTAATTATGTATGTGAACCATTGTCAGTAAGTGCATTGTATTGAGTATTTGTGACCAATAAATAAACTTGATTTCACTTGTTCTTTTGTATGAATCCCAATAAAATATATGTAGACACTTAATATATGTACGTTTATTATATATTGACCAATGTAAATAATTGCATTTTTACATGGCAGTATAAAATGTAATTGCAGTGTATTGTGTAACTGTAATTAATTTATAAACATCAAATTACTCGTTCTTTTTCATGAATCCAAAGTATAAAACATATGTATGAATGCATGTTGAAGTATGATTTTTCTATGTGGACCAGTGTAAAGAATTGCATTTGTACATTTCATATAGACTGTGATTGCTGTGCAGCGCTGATTTGTGACTTATTATTAACACATTTCTCGTTCTTTTATATGAATTGCAAGCACACATAATTATACGTATGCGTGCAGACATATGATTGTTTTATGCGGACCGATGTAAATACAGTAATTGGTTTGTATTGCGTATGTGTGACTATTTAATAAATGTTGAATTACTTTGTCCGTTTTATTAATGCAAATAATAAAATATAACGTATATATGTGTGTAATATTATAGTATGTAATATTATTCTTATCGTTGTATTATGTCGACCAATGTAAGTAACTGCATTGTGTAACTTATTTGTGAGTACTAGTATTTTATACCCGTTATAACTTCGAATAGCTGTATACAATATGTATGAATCACATACAGCATACAGTTAAAATGTCACTTCGTACATACAATGTTAATAATATGTGTGTGTTATATTTCAACAGATGTTTCCGGATATAATGTAATCTTGTTTTGTCTAGACCAGGAACGCTGCTGATGATTTTTTTATTTCAGTTTTTAATTGAATAAGCTTCAAACCACGCATTCATCTGTAGGAATCAAACCACGCATTCATCTGTAGGAATCAAACCACGCATTCATCTGTAGGAATCAAACCACGCATTCATCTGTAGGAATCAAACCACGCATTCATCTGTAGGAATCAAACCACGCATTCATCTGTAGGAATCAAACCACGCATTCATCTGTAGGAATCAAACCACGCATTCATCTGTAGGAATCAAACCACGCATTCATCTGTAGGAATCAAACCACGCATTCATCTGTAGGAATCAAACCACGCATTCATCTGTAGGAATCAAACCACGCATTCATCTGTAGGAATCAAACCACGCATTCATCTGTAGGAATCAAACCACGCATTCATCTGTAGGAATCAAACCACGCATTCATCTGTAGGAATCAAACCACGCATTCATCTGTAGGAATCTTAAGTATAAATTCGAATGTTTATTACAAAATTACGTGTTTCATCTCATAGATTACATATAGAAACAGGCCGATGGAATAGACCAGAAGCCACACCAGTTGAAAACAGAACATGCTTTTTATGTAATACGTTAGAAGATGAATATTACTTTATTATGGAATGTGTTTTATATAATGATTTACGTGCTAAGTATATACCCAGATATTTTCGCACCAGGCCAAATATGCAAAAATTCATACAACTACTTCAAACAAAAAACAAACAATTGCTTAGAAATTTAGGGGCTTATATATTTTATTCCTTTGAGTTAAGAAATCAGTCCTTATATGACTTATTTTACTAACCAGACTGTTTTTATACTTTTTGTAACTGTAAGTATGTACTGAGATTTAAACTTAACTTAAACTGAGATGTCCTAATCATGTGACTTATATGT